>JADMLD010001001.1:2305000-2670045 GCA_017589585.1 Phylloscopus whistleri | reverse complement strand
CTCATCTTTCTCCTTTGAAAACCTAGAATTGTGGTGAGCTCTTACAAACTTCATAGTGGTGAACTCTCAGGGGATTCCCACCTTGGGGCACTTCTATGCCTGACTGCTGACACATTCACATTTTTCTTCTCTGTGAGAAATGGCTGCAGTAGCATTTGCAAACTGAACTGCCTGACACACAGGCAAGCACAGCTCAGATCTGTGTTTCTGTAACAAAATGTAGAGCATGCAAAACTGGAGCTGTATTTGCTGCTGCAGGTGCTGTCCTGATGAGCTTTATGCATAGGTAAATGCTGTGCTGTAGTGGATGGAATGAGGAGGAGTTGAACTATTTCCTAATCCTACTGCTCCTAACAGAGGTTCTTGAGCTCAGCTAAAGCCCATGCTCAGATGGAGGAGAATGAGTTCAGTCCCCTTGGCTGCCAGGATCTCTCACAAGGCCCAGACATGCAAGGCAGCAATGAACAAAGAGGCATTCTAGGTTGTGTCATGCTAGAACATAAGCGTGAGAGGGACTGTTGTCAGCTTGAATGGATTCTTGGCTCGCCCTTCTTCCCCTTTAAATCTGTCCTCTCTGTTCTTTTTTGCAAATCATGTTCCTCTCCTTAGACAATCCTGAAGAAAACCCTTATTGCCCTACCTACACATTTCCTGAACTTCCTGAAATCCAGCAAAAAACTGAAGGTACCAGAAGTTTAGTCAGAGTATCTGTTGTCTTGTGCTTTGAGTTAACTGTACTATAGTGCCCTAATAGTAACTAGATTCAGGTTCTAGTTTTCTGTTACACTGTCTGGAAATTCAGTTATGCCCAGTACACCTTCTTGTGTGATGCATAAAATAACTAAATCTTTGCTAATCCATTAATCTTTTCTTGAAGTATGATACCATTTACCCTAGTGTTATTAAAGTAGGGAATAAAATCATATGGTGATAGGAGTTGGGGGATGAAGCAGAACCTCCACTTCATTGTGGATAGTCTCAAAATCCACCACTTTTCTCTGCTGCAGAAGAAAATCCTTATTCTCCTACATACCAGTTTCCTGCGTCTACTCCTAGTCCTATCTCTGAAGGTAATAATAAAGGTCCATATATATTTTTTCTGCACAAATGCTGCCTTACCAATTTATTTTCTTCCTGGATTTTTTTTCTAGTTGCTGAGCTTTATGCTGCCTCATAATGATTTGCTGCACTCTAAGCGTTGCCTTGACTGTATGATGCCTTTTTAGCTTTGCAGTGCTCCTCTGGCTTTGTAACTAGTATTTAACTAATGCTGCAAACTTGGGGTTTGCTTGGTTTTATGCACTTATCAGTTGTGTTTGCAGTGATTATTTAACGTCTAGATTGCTGACTTTACATGTAAAGACAGGTTTAATGGAGATTTCTACCCTCCTCCCCCTTCAAATCAATAAATTTTATTAATTAATTGCTTCTGGTTTTTAACATTAACATAGTATTAGGGCCAGACCCAGAATGTCACTGAAGCATATTAGTGAAAAGGCTGCTTGCTTCAGTGGGTTTTGGATCAGTCCCTCAGTGCAGTCTTTTAAAATAAAAATAACTTGGTAACGTAGGTTCAGGGCTGGTCTTAGGTGCACTTGGCATATCTAGGCAAGGACAGAGTTTGGTCTCATCACATCTTGCATCTTGAAATAACACTCTCTTTACCTTATCTCTTCATGTGCTCAGCAGATTCCTTTAAACTTCATGTTCAAATCAGAATACTTTCCAGTCATGTTTCAGGGATGGTGAAACAGCATCTGTTGCAGTGATAATTGTGTGACTGTGGAAAATATTTAGATATGGGAAACACTGGAATCTGCTGCACACATTGGGTATACAGACATTTCCTGATTGGGAAGTTGTTGGTGACAGCCTTGTTGCCTTGGTGCTTTGGTGACACTTTAGGTCCTGCAATCCAGGAACTTGCCTACTTAGCCTGTGCCTGAAGCCAACCCTGGTGAGGCTACTAATTAACTATTTTATTCAATGTTTGTGTTAAACATCTGGTGGATATTTTGTAAGAAGAAAGCATGCAATATGAGCTGAGATATTCAAGGCAAGGAAATGTAAGGTGTATTTCACTGTAAAAATGAATGTGGATAAAGTGTAATACAAGTATCTAAGATACTTGATAATTTCTTAGTGAAATATATTAGGTGAAGAGTCCTGTCTTGCAAATTGAAATGCAGGGTAAGTTATTTTCTCTTGGCAGAATGGTATGTGGGTATGGGTGAGAGAAAAAAGTTTCAATAATAAATGGATAAAGGAGTTTTACAGAGAATGTTTCCTTGTTCATATTAAGGTTTGAATATCCATTTTACTCATCTGGACTAGCATAGCTTGCAAACCCCATGATGACAATATATTAAGGAGTCTGTTCTCCCTTAAATGTCTCCCATGCACTTAGAAATGTGCATATGAAAGTAATTTTCTGGTTTATATAGTTGAAATTCTATTGCATCAAACACTAGTTTTTATTCTCAATATATTGGAAAACATTTCTCTAATATTTGCTTGGATTCTTTTCTTGATAAGAAATACAAAATATTTGATGATGTAGATGAATTGGAGGGGTTGCAGTACATGTTTCATGTTTAGAAAACACTTCAAAGATCCATAATCAGTGGCAGTGTTTATACAGAGATGGGTTGGAGCCTCACTTTCAGACAATTAATGTCAGAATGGATTGATGCATAAGATCTCCTAGAAACATCAAGATCTGGGCTCCCTTCAAAAATGTATTCAGTGTTTCTAAAAACATAAAGAATATGTCCAGTCAGTGAAATGGAATCCAACCCTGCAGATTCTCTACCATCTAAAGGGAAACAGCCTCTCTTCTTTAAAGGAATCAGATTTTGAAGTTACAAACTTGTGATAACTTGCTTTGTGAAGAAGAGTACCATGGACAGAATGCAGCTTTGAGAAACAGAACATGTTTTAATACTCAATTTGGATTTACTCTTTAACATTATCAAATCACTCCAGATTTCTGTTTCAGTATTTCATGTGTAAAAAGGAAAGAAATGTAGACACTCTCCTTTGTAACATGCTCAGAGGCAAAACACACCTATTCTCCTCATTATTGTAGATATTAGAATATAAGAAACTGAAAAATAGCTATTATCTGAAGTGAAATTTCTATTGTATGGTTTTCTTGTTTGAATGATGAGCTATAATGAATATTGATATTTCTCTTCAAGTAAGTAAATAAAATTATCTTTTATTGATTACCCACACTAAATAAGATTATTAGAGGTGAATAGCTGTGAAGGTAGTTTTAGACATCTGTTCATCTGTATTTGTAGGGACTACTGAGAGTTTTGTGATTTACCAAGTATTTTTCTATCTGAAAATAGAAAAATACTAAACCAAACTTGTATTTAAGAATATAAGTCATTTTTGTTAACAGTTCAGTGTAATATAAATATTTGGTTTTAGTCATTAAGGTTTAAAACATGGGAATTGGCCTTCTTAACCTGAATGTTGTGATAAACATACTAAGACTCAATAACTATATTTTTGGGCCTTTAACATTCTAATTCATTCACGAAGAGAACTAGAGCAGATAGGCTAGAATTTTAGAGGAAGACTTGATGAAGGCTTGAGTGCAATTTCACATCAGCTATGTTAGCTAAATCGGCTTTTTCCAGCAGATGAGATTGACTATAGCATCTGATTGATGTCCTCCTCGAAAGAAAATTTGGAAATCATTTCAAGCTGTTGATTGTCATCACTGAATTCACATAACATTTTAATTTTTTTTTTAAATCTAGTTTATTCTCCTCTTCCCCTCATGAGGAAGTTGTAACTGCAGTGAGGTGTCCTCTTGTCCAGGCTGAACAGAGCAAGTAACCTCAGCTGCTCCTCATATGGCTTCACCTCTAGACTCTTCACCATCTTCATTGCCCTCCTTTGGATGCTCTCTAATAGCTAAATACAGGAATCACATGTGATTGTCAGCAGGACTCCTCAGCTGTATTATTGTGTCTAGCACCTAATGAGTTATTTTAATCATATACTATGGCTTTTGGATCCTCTATTTATCTCTCAGCTTTTGATAAAGTGGATCTATAACTCTTGCTGCAAAGGAGTTTTATGATTAAAAGGGATTATTTTCTAAAGTAATTTGAGAGCCTGGAGAAAGGTATTAGTATAAGCAGTATATTAATATTTATATCTAAACTAGGAATTATTTTCAAATGCAGTTTAAACCTCATTGAAATTTTATTTTTTAGGATCCTCTTCCTGTGGTAAGTATTGGCTGTATCACTTAAATTATGGTGAATGCATTAGTAGAAGAAATTAAAGGGTCTCTGATGCTTCTTCTTTGGGGCTTTTTCAACTCACTTGCAAAATGCTTTTGTCTTTCAGATGAAGATTCTGATTCGTGCTCTCCTCGTTATTCCTATTCTGAGGACAGTAAGTAATTCACGTTTCTTGTTTAATCTGTCAGGCAGAAAGGGCATGTAAAGCATGTATTTATTTGCCTCCTATCCAGTTCACCAATATTCCTTATGTGATTTATCCTACAGGTAGAAGCCAAGTTCCCCGCTCCAAGAGTGAGATGGACAATATTGATTCAGAGAAGGTTGTGAAGAGGTCTGCCACTTTGCCACTGCCAAACCGTACTTCATCGCTGAGATCAAGCCCAGAAAGGTGACCTGAACTAAGTTGTATATAGATTAGTTCTGGAAGAATATCTGAAAGCTGTCAATGGGGAGGGGATAAAAGTGGAAGCCTTAGGTCCACAACTCCAGTTAAACTGTTTTGGAATTTGTATATGTAGTTTTTACCCTGAGTCTTTTACTAGTCGGCAGTGGACTCCTTCATTGTCACAGCCCAGTTCCCCATTCTGTCTGTCTTTTTTATCAGGCATCACACAGTCTGTTGCATAGTCTCCTGCCTGGGTGAAGAGTTTGGTGTCATGCTTACACAGTGCCTGCCACACAGGCACAGTGGAAACTCTTGGGTCAATGTGACACTGTAAAGGCATCTCAGAAAACAAGCAAGTAGTGATAATTGTGGCGAAGCAAAATTTGGATTTACGTTGAATCTTGGTAAAAACTTTCCATCTCTGAGGAGTCCTACCCATATGAACTTTCTTGTAAATAGGTTCTAGTCAGCAGTGTCATTTCTGATCTTTAGGATTACTTCCCTCCTGTTTTTTTCCTTATTACTATGTATTTTAAACCTCTTTGTAACAATAAGGAATGCATTTACCAAATGAAGGGAAAGCAGAATGAGCAAAGAATATTTCATGTCCTGCTGAATTTTCCCAGCTCTCGAACTGTTCCTCCCTCCTTTACCACCTTCCACATGCTCTTAGTGTTTTTCACTTGCAGCCTCAAAGGAGCATAGCTGTAATTTGAGATTGCTGCTTTAGCGAGCATCTCAGGCCACTGTATCAAGAGACAAAGTTTACTGATTCCTTATGCAGAAATTGAAGGCATAGTGTATTTGCCCTCTGAGAAAACCTTTGCAAGTGAAAGGATTGCCATAATTAATGCTTCCTATTATTTAGTGGCAAACCAGTGCCTCACCAGAATTTTCTCTGTGGTTGGAGTCTTAAGCAATCAAGTTAGTCTGGACAGGAAAGATCACCCTTGTTGAAATTTGTACACTGTATCCCAATCATTTTGCCTGTCATCTTGCCTTAATATAGAAAGAAAACCAAAATAAATTGGTTGTCTCTGTCTCTCTTCAGCCTGTGGAGAGAGTTTATGCAGCCTCAGTGGTGTGTTTCTGTCCTAACCAGAGCAGAAGGGTAAGGGAGAGGAAACCTGAAGCAGCAGTTTTGGATAGATGCCTCACTTTTGTTTGGTGAATTCTGGGCGAGATGAATCCACCTACACATTGCCCATCAAAAGACAACATGCCAGGAGCAGAATCAGAATTAGTTTAGCATCTTAAAAGGGCTGCTTGCTTGGCTTTTTAGAGAGCATTTGTTAATTCTGCATTAGGCGTTTGATTATATCAATTTTGAGACCAGCAAGGCCTTGTAGGATATGGACCCTGAATGCTTTGTGACTGTTGTTTCAATTGTGTCAGTATAGGCACTGCACAAAATCATAGTGGTTTGGATAGTTAATGGACTTTTCTTAGCCATATTAAAATAGAACAGCCTAAGATCATTCATTCGTATCTCTAGGAAAAAACATATCTTGAAATCCAGAGTGCCCTCAGAATCCAGAGCAGTGGTAGTCAGGTAATCAATGATGTGGCTAAAAGGCAGAAGTTTAGCAAAAGGAATTTATTTTGAGTTCTGCTCAAAGTTTGGACATGTTTATATTTGTGAGCTTAGTTGAAGCCTATCATTAAGCTGTTTCCAATGGGGAAAGACTTAGAAGTCTGGAAGTTTACTGAAAGTTCTTAGAATAACCCCCCTCTGCTCCAATTCAACAACTGGAGTTGTATCCAACTCTGCCTGCAATAGATAAACAAATACATGTCTGAGGAACAGAGAGAACATCTGAGCTGTTCCTCTTGTAGTAGGCTCCTTTCCTAGGTTAAAAAAAGTACCCTGATTAAACCATAATTAATGGGGTAAAGCATCTGTCAAAATGGAGTGTTTGTCTCCATAGAAACCACAGTATTTTGGGTTAATTGATCTTTCTTTCCTCAGGACTGACTGGGAGCCTCCAGACAAGAAGGTGGACACTAGAAAATACCGTGCAGAACCCAGGAGCATTTATGACTATCAGCCAGGGAAGTCCTCTGTTCTGAACAACGAAAAGATGGTAATGTTTGATTTATCCTAGTTTGTGGCTTTATCCTGCAATTATGAAATACTCTCTAAATGCTTGTGTGGTTCCTTATGCTTACATTGCAGTGCTCACGTGATATTTTTGAAAACTGTTCAGCATAACTTCCTAACATTTTTGTTCTCTCTAAAGCAAGATCCAGGGGAATTGAGAGGCTTCTTTCCTTTTGGACGTGTTGTTTTCCGTGTTAAGTATGGATCACTAACCCTAGTTTTTAATCCATGTTTGACACTGTGACCTGTTCAGCAGCTGTTTTGCCAGCTGTACTTTTTCTAGGGCACAGCATTAGCTGATGCAGGAGGGTTGGAGGCATTATGCAACAGAGAAGGCAGTTTCTATGTTCTGCTGATGCTTTAAATACTGAACTAGTTTCAGAGTGCCTTTTGTGTGCCTCAGTGGATGCCTCTGAGGTGCGTTAGGATATGGCCATCTTCCCTGGGCTGCTTTTTTCCTCAGCTGGATCTCACCACTTCTGTGGCAGAGGTGGCAGGACTGAATATGAGCTCTCCAGCTATGGTGGAATGTAACCTGGCATATTAAGTAAGCTGTTACCAATTTCAGTCTGAATTAATATGCAGTGCTGTGAATTGTGATAGCTAGGGACATACAAAAGTCTCTTTCTTCAGCCTTGGCTGAGAATGCTGGACAAGGGACAGGCAGAGAGGTGATGCTAACCTCATCAGCCAGTCCTGTATAAATCATCACAGATCATTTAAGGTGTCCTTCCATGGTGCAAGTGTGACACTGTAACTGCTAGAAAATACTGAATGATGTTAATAGTGTATAGAGAGAGTGCATAAAGATTTAATTGTTCTATAAAGGAGTTAATTTGGAGGATTCAATTAGAAGTGCTAATTGCATGTGAGTTTCCAATGTAAACTGGACTTTGTACCTTAACAGCTCAGGCATTGATCCATGCATGGAACAGATAAAGGAATGCTCCTGAAAAACCTGCCAAGGATTTTACACAAGAGTGAATAGCAATTTAAATCAATAGAAATGTAAGAATCAAGTCTGGTGTGGGACCTGATGCTTCTCCTTAGTATTTTGGTGGGTTTTCTTTTTTCCTTCCAAGTGTAATCAAGGTCCATCACTTTTTGAAGATCCTGCAACCAACTTCTTTTCACACGCGTGTCCCTTCATTGACTTCAACAAAGCTGCTCCTGATGGGAGCATGATCCCAGTGCCTATTGCAATGGGCGGTGGATGACTCCCTTTGATACTACTGGGTGTTGGCTCAGCCCATTAGAGATGTGCCAGTGAGGAGTGGTTTGAACATGGTATGACACCTCCATTCCTGCAGTCCATCCTGGAGCCAGATTTCTGCTGACTTAAACATCAGTTTTGTCTCACGGTAAACAGACAAGATTAAAACTTGTGGCAAAAGGCCAGCTTCATCTGTGTACTTAAGCATTTGCAAAAGGTCTGTCATCACCAGTGGCACTGTTTACGTGTTCAGACTTCATCAGGTACTGAACTGAGCTGTGGAACCAGTCTGAAAGCCACAAGCAGAACAGTCATCAGCATAATTGAAAAAAATTGTATGTACAGAGCTCATCAAAACCAAGATGAAAGCGATAGCTGTGTTACTTCCAATGTTATTTTATGAGCTTTAATTTGAAGCCATAGACCAGAGAAGAAGGAAGGCCTTGGAATAGTAGCTTCACAGTTTCCATCAGTCTCATTAAATATAACAGTACTATAGTGGTTAGTGACTGCATCTTTCAGGGAGGTGCAAGAGATTTGTGAATATCTCCTGGTAATCACACCCACAGCTGTGACTATCAGAATTCCAATCCAAAACCATTTCAGAGCAATGAATAGCCTCCTGTTGACATCAGTGGGCTTTGTTTTAATGTAAATGCAGTTATATAAGATGAGTGCTTTTAGTTGGAGTGCAGTAAGTAAAAAATAGAGAAATTGATTCCTTTGTACCTTTAAGAAATAGCCAAATCGTTCTCCAGACTATCAGGCACTAAGAATGATGTAGCTATTTATCTTGCAGTGCCTCTTATTCAGCATCAATCCTGAGCTCTTTTCCTAGAGCTTTTTTTTTTTTTTTTTTTTTTTGTGATGCTAATGGCTATGGCAGAATCTGGGACATCCAAATCCAGCACTGTTGTCAACTGCCTCAGTAACCCCATCACAAAATTATTTCAATGAGGACACTGTGCATCTGTGTGGCTCCTTCTTCCTTGTGATGGAGCACTTGAGATCATACTGGCACAGCAGACATAATGTGCTTATGTTTTTAATGCACTGAGATCCACTCTGTCTTAGACTAGGTATACTGAAATGCAAGAATTAGCTAGATATCTTTTGGGGAGTGGTACCTCAAAGCTTTAGCAATGGACTTTTATTCTCTTATCTCACCAGAAGTGTTTTCAAACAGATACAGCTATTTAGGTTTTTTTAAATTTGTTTCACTAAGGCAGATGGTATGAATGAAAGGGAGTTTCCTTTTCAGCTGTACTGTTTTCTGTCCTGTCTGATTTTCCTTCATTGTAGTTTTTGTCTGATAACCTAACATTTATTTGTGAAGAAACATGTAATATTGTCGCTCTATCCATCCTTTCAGAGATCTTTCAGGATGCGTTCTCTCTGACATGTGTCTCGTATGATTTAGAAAACCACCTTCCACTCTGTTTGCAGTGTATAGAACAGGGTTTCTCACATGTTCATGTGCTGTTAAAGATGCAGTATTTGATTCAGGTCTTACTGAGCCTTTCTTTTTTTCAACCAAATGAAGATTTAAAAAATAATAATAATAAAGTACATGTAGCTTTGGACTTGATAAAAGTGTCTGACAGTAAGACTGAGAGACTGCTTGACTCTCAGCTCTTCCATTGAGTCTCCCTGTGACTCTGGGCAAGCTGCATAATCTCTCTCACTCTATGTGGGTCTCCTGACCTGTAAAATGCAATTCATTCATATTCATGTAGCTCACAATGATGCTATTTGGCTTAACTGATGTTTGCAAAGCAGTTCATGGCCTTTATGACAAACATGTTATAGAAATTCCAAATTATAAGGCTAAATATCTACATTTTAGAATGGACGCCATGGGATCTGCATCTCTAACAGTCCCTTTCTGTGTATTCTTTGCATAATGTTATCCTTCTCTTTCTTCCATTCCCCTATCACCAACTCCTTTAGACTCGGGATATAAGCCCAGAAGAGATAGATTTAAAGAATGAGCCTTGGTATAAATTCTTTTCGGAATTGGAGTTTGGGAAACCGGTAAGTTTGATAGTTGCAATGACCAATTAAGTCAACCTGCCTTTTTTTTTTTTGATTTATTTTTTTATGATTGTCACATCTCTTTTGTAGGCCCTAAATCTGAAACAGCTGCCTTACACATTTAAAGATGTGATTATACATAATATCATCCTAGTACTAACAATTAGCAGCTGTTCTGTGGCCACTTTTAGTGTTTTGAAGCCATTTACAAACATTCCCCATCTTCCAGCACTATGTATCAACAGGGTAATATTTTTTCACACCCCGTAGTTCAAACTGCATTCTTGTTGTTAATGTTAGCAATAATACCCTGCTCTCGTTCTTAAAAGTCCTTACTCAAAGCCCTTATTCTCCTTCTGCCTAACCAGATCTAGGATGGCTGATAGGTAGCTTTAAGTCAAGGAGAATTATTTATTCCTGTCCCTGGCTTGTAAACTGTAGGTCAGTAATTTCCAGCTCTCCATAAACAGATCATGACCTTGTTTCCTGCTTATTTCCTTACACATGTAGCTGCCCATTGCATAAAATGGGGAGCATTAGCCTATGTTGAATAGCCCTCGCCCTTCCCTGAAACAAAAGGAGTCTGAGAACAGTGTTCTTTCCTTTCAAATGGAGCTGTGTTGCTATGTGTGGAGAGAAAAAATAATGCCTTGATTTCCCCTCTGGAAAAAGATTAACTAAAGCTTAATTATTCAGTAGGACAAAGAACATTTTGATGGAGGGAACACATCAGTGGTCATGGCTACTGGAAAAAAAATGTGACTTTAAAACATTTTATGACCTGGTTTTTACTGATTAAACACTACTAATTTAGTTATTAAATACTCTTTAATAAGCTGCTCTCACTGCACCACAGGGTCAGTATCAGCCTCTCACATGTACTCGGACATAGTGGTGGTTTGTCATTTCTGCTTTCCCCTGGAGGTCAGTAGTCAAATGCCTATGCACACAGTTTTTGAGTGCTACTGATATTCTATGTGTGTACAACAAAACAGAAGTATGCTTTAAGGTTCAGTAATGTCTTCAGAGGCAACTCCACATGGACATTAGGAAGCAGGTTTCCTTTAAATCTAGTCTTTGTTCTGACAGAAGTGACAAAGTTCCTCTGCACAGAATGTAGCTATCTAGAGTTGTGTGCTCAGTCTGGTCATATCATAAAAACAGTGTAATTTTTGCTGAAAAGCAAGGATGTACAGTGGTTGAGTAGTCCAGTCTTTCATAGAAAACTATGCTTTATAGCTATGGACCTTCCATCCTAAGCTAAAGAAGTTTTCAGGAGCATTTGAGATGAGACCTCCTAATGTTCAGGCAGTAAAAGTCAGATAAATCTCACCTCACTGAGGTTTTAAAGTGTTGTCAATATAAAGATTTAACTCCTCACAGCTTGTCATGGTTTAAGGTTTCCACAGTGAGAAGAAACCTGTTTATCTTTACTGCCATGTAATTAATAGCCATCTGCTTTTGCAATGAGTGAAAGTTTGTCATCTCTGTGGTCCTCTGAGTTAGTGTGAGTTAATGAAAAATGTGTCAAAGAAAGAGGATTTATGCCCTTGGTCCTTTCTACATAAGGGTGTATACCTGTACTTTAGAAGTGTCAATTTGTGCTTTTAGTCATGCAGCCTTGGCCTTATTCCAGAGGGGGGTATCTCAGGGCAATCTGTCTCTTGTTCAGCAGACCATCTGTTCTGGTGACAAGTTCCCCACCTTGCTCAGGGCACTTTTGTTAAGTGCTGCTCTCTTATAAGGCTTGCCTTGAGCTTGTTTCAGTTCCAAAGCCATGCAGCCATGCTCCTCAAGAACTATGGCAGTTCCTGAATGTGGAACTCCGTAAAGAGTGCTTCAGTGTCAGGCACCTGAATTCAGGATGCCATCTCAGACTTTTATAGCAGGCAAAGCCTTCTCTGAGCTCCATTGCCACAGCCCAAAGAACATGCTTTTTGTGGCTTTGCTCACTCCAGTCATGGGAGTCCGGTCCAGTCTCTTGAATAACTCTGCCTGATACTTACATGTGCATCCGAAAAGGAAAAAATTCATTTTGAAATCAGCACTTTCAGCTGTAAGATGAATTTTAAATAACTAGTTCCCAAGCTTTCTTGTGTCCTACTCTGTCCACCATAAATTTGCACAAATGAACCCCCAAACCAGTGAAATAAAAAATAACAACTCTGCATTCTCATTGCCCCTCAATGCCACCATGGGAAAATCAGCCATTTGTTCACATGGTATGTATTCATACGCTGATGGAAGTGAGAAAGATTTTCCCTTTTCTTTATCAAAGGCCCTTGTTTTTCCCTTTCCTTTTGAAAAGAAGAATGAGCAAAACAAATGCTTTTTATGACTGTGTGGTTTTTTTCCCCATTTTGTTTTGGTTTTTTTTGTTAAGAATGCTTTAACCAACAGCTATGGGCACCCTTTAAAGAGTCCAAAGTCCCTTAGAGCACCATGCAAAAAAAAAATTTTCGAAAACATTACTGAAAACAGCCCCTTCCACACTGCATGTATTTTCCCTTTTGCCACCCACAATTTTTTAATATTTATGCTATAGCAAATTTATCCCTCTTTCTCTCACTCTTTCTCTGTTGTGGTTTGTTGTTATTTTATAATTTCTTTTCAGTGTTGATGCAAATTCCCTATTGTATTTCCCCTCTGTTCTAATCCAATTTCCATATTCTCTGTGATGTCTTTCCTTATCTTCATTTCCTCATTTCCTTCCTCTGCTTTCCATCAGCCTCCAAAAAAGATTTGGGATTATACTCCTGGAGATTGCTCTATCCTTACTAGAGAGGATAGAAAGGTAATTCTGTCTCACGTACGTTGCACTACAGCATCTAGCGCGTATATATATGTGTGTATGTGGTTTTCTTTTTTTTTTCTTGTAGCATTGCTTGGGTTTTGTGTGCTTGTGAGTGATTTTTTTTTTAATTGGGCTTGAGCTCATTAGCCTAACAATTAAGTAGCTAGTAAATTGATTTAATAAACAATTCTTAAATTATAATCAGGCATAATTTAGAGTGGTTGTTTTTGCTATCTTGACTCGCAATGATAATTATACTAACAGCATATTGCATATTATTACAGTATCTTTTTTTTTCTTTACAGGTGGGTTTTATAACTTTATGGTTTGTAGAAATAGATTCTAGCAGGCCTGTGCATCTCTTGATTTTAATGTTAATTGCCTAAAACTGTTTCCTCTATAATGATTGAAATGTGATTAATTACTAGTGATTTTCTGTGTATTGTCCATACCACCTTCCTCTTTTTTCGATTAAAAAGGCTCTCTTTTTTTTTCAAAATTAACATTCCTTTGGTTTCCCCTAACCCTAAGCATTGTTTTCCCATTCTTCTTCTCCTTCTTTAACCAGAGTGATCTAGAAAAAGACCTCTACCTCTACCAGACTGAGTTAGAGGCAGATTTAGAAAAAATGGAGAAGCTTTATAAAGCACCACATAAAAAGCCACAGAAGGTATTTCCTATTCTTTTCATGCTGCCAATCCCCGTTTCCAAACTCTCTGCTCTAATCTATTCACTGCTGGATGATTATTAAATGAGGTTGGGATAAATAATGGTTCTGAGCATTCTGACTGCATGGCTTGCTGTGTCGCTGTCAGAAATAATAGAATGTGATGCTGAGAATCCGGCTTGAAATCCATTTCAGATACAGTGATTTCCTCTCTCGCCCCACCACCACGTTCGCATTCAGCTGCCCCCACCCCCATCCCAGTCCCCGTTTCAGGTTTAGAGTTCAGTGTCTGCAAAAAAAACCCTCTCTATTTTTCACATGAATAGGCAGCAGCAGCAATCAGCTTAAAATTCTTGGTTGGCGTGTCACGTCATCATCTCGTGCCTTTCAAGCGTGTTGCCATCTACTCTCCCTTCATACAAGCCCTGCTCTCTGCCTGGAGCTCACGCCTACCAAGGATTTTGGATATTCCTGAGAAATTTTACACAATTTTCCTTATGCTGCACCTTGCCATGGCCTTCTAGGGCAGGTCAGCTGCTGCTGCTTCGAGGGTTTGCAGGACTCGAACCATGAAATGATAGATTAATTGGTAACACGCCATTTTTTCTTTTTTTTTTCCTGTTGCTGATTTTTTTGAAGCTGCGGCATTTCACCAGGACTCGGAAAAGCTGCTTTTTCAAACCCAAGATTTGCCTTTTCTTCCTAGATAGAAATCCTGACATAGATGAGGGGGCACCAAATAGAGAATCGCTTCTAAAATTGCCTTCAATTTTTAAATAACGTGTCTAAGAAGCGTTAGATGGATTTAAAGCAAGCAGCTAAGAACTGGCTTTTGCTATTGAACCTGTGCAGCTGGCATTGCTTCTCTTAAGTAAGGAAACTGAACTGAAATGTCGCTTTTCTTTTTAGAGCTTTGATATTTTTTGAACGCTGAGGAATGTATTGTGCTGCAGAAATGTAATACACCTTTAAAGCAAAGGCGGGCAGTGACCGGTTGGGGGAAAGCTTGGGGAAATAATTATGAGCATGTGTCTCCTGGTCATGGCCCAGCTGGTTATCTCTTCTTGCTTTTGGCTTTATTCACAATGACTCATTTGCAGACAAAAGAATAGGCACTGCAAAAAGGCATCGGCTGTGCTCGAAACCTGTCACTGCCCTGAAGGAACTCACGAAAATTGTTGCTTTTCTGCAAAGACATTGACAGCTTAAATTGCATTTAGATTTAAAGCTCAATGTCTCCTATAAGCTAATATTGAAGCAATAGATGGAAAATTACTTAAGCAAGCCTTTTTCTTTCTCCTCACATGTAAGTGCATATCAATGACTCCTTTGTTTGGACTTTTGCAGAATACAGCAGGTGTTACTCCTCTGGAAACTTCCACAGACCATTCTTCCTAGTAAGTTTTTCAATTGCTTGTTGATGTCTCTTTTGCAATCTGAGGTCATGTAGGACAGGGTGTTGGGCATTAAAAATGCTTTGGCTTTTGAGGGGGATGGATATAGACAAATGCGTGTACCATAAGAATTATGAGTGCTTTAGGTGAGCCCTGGTACATTGTCTTCTTTTTGATCCAGAATGAGTTTTGAAATGATTACATGAGCGATTGCATTGTCTAAATAAGATTTGCTGATTGTGCTAGGCAGTGGCTTTAAGAAAAACAGCAGACCTTTAATTTCTTTTGATGAATTTTGCAACTTGACTGTATCTTCATGCAAATAACATTACGCTGTGAAATGCACAAAAATTGTTTGCTGCACATGTGTGATATATTGGCTGCTGCTAGATATTGCTGCACCAGATCAGATGGATGTAGTTGATAAAAGGCAGTAATTTTCCAGCCTACAGGAAGGGAACAGTGGTAGGAGTAACAATATTTCTCGAAGATCTATTGGGCACTGCTTTTTCAGCAGAACATGTAATGAACAGTATATTCTGTGTAAATGAGTTATACATAGAGTTGGCTTGTTTTAGAAGAGGAACACAGACACACAAAATCCAGAGCAAGATGCTGAGCTGTGTTGAGTTACTTGAGTCATCCTCTGAGTTATTTGAGCCACGGAGCCAGCCCCTACTGTGAGCCTGCTGCTCCTTGTAATTGTATTGAATACTCAATGTCCATAGGCACAGTGATCCCCTCTATGGGGATGATTTGTTAAAAAAGGCAGGTTCTCCTCCAGATGTCCATTAATACCATGTGTGTTCACTGCCCCTCTGGGGGACTTAGAGGTCTCCTGTACTTCCTTCAACAGTTTTCTTTTGTCTGTGTTCATTCTCCTGGGAAACCCACACAACCGCTGCAACTGTTTTGTTTTGATAGGAAGAGAGCAATAAAATAAATGGAAATCTCAGAGATTAGCATAAATATCTTATGTTTCCAGATGACTGGTAAGGTTTCTGTTCATGGCAGCACTATCTGTGCCACACAAAGCATTCAGGAATGCCAGTGGAGAGGAAGCAAACTGAGTATGCTGGGAATGGGACACAGGAGTGAGGCCCAGTGGAGTTGCACATTTTTCCCTGCCGTGCCATTAGAGAGCAGAGAGAAAAGATAGCTGGAGTTTATTGTTTTGGGGTTTTTTCTGCAGTGTTGCTCTCCTTTAATTCACCTGATGTTGCAGGCTGCTTTGGCTCTAATACAGTACTGCTTGCTGGCCTGAATAAGGGAGCGGTTAGTAAAGAGAGGAGGCATTTGGCAGAATCTCCCCCAGGTTTAGTCCCAAAGGGGGATTGTTTTAACCCTTTGTTTTTTAACAACTAGGCTAACAACTAACCTCAGGGCAGTCATTATTCCCTGCAGCAACTGGCTGGGTTTCTTCAGATACCTACATAGAGATGCACTCTTTATCAAAGAGATAACACTGATAAACAATAGCTTTGTAGCTATGGGTCTGTTTGGGCATTGATTAGTTTGAAAAACTGACAGTATTCCCGTGTTCGCTTTCATGGTGCTTTTCATGAGCTTTTCCTCCAGAAAGTAATTTATGGGACTGCATATGATCTGGTTTTCCTTGTCCAGAAACTAAAGTCATCTTTTTGATCCAGACATTGTGTAATTCCACCTCCATAGCCAGTCCTCTGATGTGTTTAAAGCTTTCTCTTTACCCCAGAAGTACAGCATCTATCCAAAATAAGCAGATACATGCACAAATTTATCCACAACAAACAGCTATAACCACAAACATTGCCAAATTCTCATGAATTTGAATCACTCTTGGACATCAGGATGTCAAATATTTCTATTAATTGGAAAATCTGTATTTTGGGGTTTGTTTGGGTTTTTTTTCAAATTTTCTGACAGTCATGCTTTGGCCCCAGAATAGCTTTGTGTGAGACTCCATCTTATTTTGAAGAGCCTGGTTGAGCACAAGAACTGGTATCAGTTTAGCTTAGCCTTTAGGAAAACAGCCTGCCTGATTGCTTAGTAAGTTTTTTGCACCTGGAAAAGCCATTTATACCATGGCATTGTCAGTTATTCTTTTAGAGAGAAAACAGGGAAATCTAGAAATCAGATGTGTGAGCATACTTGTGCTTAGGTTCATGACTAGAAAATGGATTTGCAATAAATTTACAGTCTTTAAAAATCTAAGAAATTAAAATTGTACTAATTTTAACAGCATTCTGTTTATATATATATATATGCATGGTAGACCTAGAGTCTAGGATTTTTTATTCCCTGCAGTAGAAGCCTTTGGCAAAACTGAACAGAACTGTGTGCATCTGGGGATTTTTCTGGCAATTAAAACAGTATAGCATCTATAGCCCTTTACTATTGCTTCTCTGCACAGTCCCTCACTGATGGCCTTCAGAAACTGCTCAGGGAATCTTGAACTGTAGTGTTGGCTGGGAGGCTGAACAGGGTGAGATGACCTCCTGAGCAGCTGTGCTTTGTAAGCATGGGACAGACATGGTTAGTGTTTAAGGAGAGAGAAGTGGAAGCTGGAAGGTTTTGTGTACTTCCAGCTAGCCAATGAATTTCATTGTGTCTGCATAGAAATCATACATCAGCTATGTGACTGTTGTCTCACCTGTAAAATAGAGGAGTGCTTTCCTGCTCCCTGTTTCCTGGGGGACTAAAAGTGGAGAGTTGCCTCAAGTGGAGGATGCTTTGGTAGTGCCGAAGGCAGAAATTACAATGCACTATTGCAATGTATTCATAACCTCTTCATCAGCACCAGTCCTTCATACACAGTCTATTCTGCATTCACAAGTGTGGTTTTCTCTTACTTTACACGAAGCTCTCCTCAAAGAGGTGTGACCTCCTGGTGTCCCTCTCCTTTTTTTTGTGTATTCCAGCTCCACTTATTCACCCAACTACCATGCAGTGAAGAGGGAGTCAGAGCTAGCTCTGGGGGACCCTGCTGCCTTGGAGAATGAAAGGCAGATTTACAAGAGTGTGCTGGAAGGCGGAGATATCCCATTCCAGGGGCTGAGTGGTCTCAAGCGACCTTCAAGCTCTGCTTCCACAAAAGGTAGGTGGTTAGAACAGTAACCTCTTCTCCATTCTGCACCGTGTCAAAAGCCAGGTGATAAGGACAAACTGTTGCAAGGTTTAGAGTCCTGTTCAAGCCAGCTGAGATTTATGTGTCCTCCTTCTTTGCCGTCCCCGGTGTTCCCTCCTTTTTTCTTTCAGGCCACAATGGCCAATATTTTTAATGATGCCTTTAACTGATCCAGGTTCCTCTTCTCAAGAGAGACCAGCTCCCTCCGTTCAGCACCTCAGCCACAGCCCACTCCCTCATGTTCTTCCTCAAGGCTGCTTAGGCTGGCCTTGCTATCCATCTGCTCCCACTGCCTTGCCATTCTAGAGCCCTTCCCTGCCTTTTCTGTTCTTCCCACAGCAGTATCTCAGCAGGCCATATCAGTCTGCTGGCCTGGCTACCCTGGTGTAGCTGGTGCCCTGTGCTCCACAGCCTCCTGCCTGCCAGGGTTGTGTAGAGAATGCACTGACACTGAACCCACTGACACTGAACCAGCAATTGCTGGCCTTGCAGGCTCCAGGAATGTGAGCCAGAAGAGACCAATCTCGTCCTCTTCCCTCCCCCTGTTGCAGACTCTCTAAAAGAGACAAGGAAGAGCATGACTTCCATCAGGGAATTGTACTGGGGAATGTATCTCTGAGCCAACTTCAACCTAAAAATGGCTTGAGATGGGGAGAGGACTGGAAAAGGAATGTGCTGGGTTTCTGAACTGCTCTCCCTAAAAATAGTACATCATACCAAAAAGGTCTCTCTGTCTCCATCTTCCAGCTGTTTTTCAGCATTTTGTCAGGCCTGTAAGGCAGGGAGTCAAACTGGATCTGAACAAAAATATCTGTTCAAACAATTCCCCAAACTGCAATTGAACCTGAATGGCTATTTTGACATTTGAATTTGAACTCAAATCGGAAACAGACCTAAAAACTGCAGTCTAAGCTGAAACCAGACTGAATCCTATTAAAAAAAAAAAAAAAAAAAAAAAAAAAGTCCTGATCTGACTGCTTGAATTTTAAAGCAGATTTATACCATGGCCAACCACATTGTCTGAAGGACACTCGGTTTATTCCTAGTATGGGGAATCTCTAAGCAGGCATCTCTTGGCTGAGGTCAGCTGATGCTGTGTGCTTATGCTAGCACAGTCAGTCTCTGATTGTTTTCTCCCTCAGGAATAAACTGTTTGGCAAGCACTGTGGTGAGACCATAGTAGGTGTGATTACAGGCTTGGTATTAAGCCATTTTTGCAATGTTAGTGTCTCTGCATTCTTGCTGACACCCTGATCCTGCCCAGAGTTCAGCTGCCCTTTTCCATAATGCCACAGCTTCCCTGGAAGCTCGTGATGCTTAGCACTTTTTAGGAAGGTACCTTGAAAGTGCTCCAGATTTGCTTCTGCCCAAGTCTCTCATTTTAGAAACCTTAGCAGCACTTCACCTACTCCTATAAGCGTGGCTTGTTTCTTCTTGCTTTTCTTTGTTTTGGAATTTTGTTTCTTTAAGGTGCATTTTATGAAATCCAAGCATGTTCTTTCTCCTTTCTCAATAGCTTTCTAGCACTCAAGCTAACAGGTTGTATTTATTTTATTCTGCATGCTTACCAGTGGATCGTAAAGGTGGGAATGCTCATATGACTGCACCCTCTTCAGTTAATAGCCGAACCTTTAACACTAGTCATACTGGTATGTTAGGTCACGCATGTAAACATAAGAAGCCCTTATCAGCTGCCAAAGCCTGCATTACTGAAATCCTCCCTTCTAAATTCAAACCCAAACTAGCAGCTCCAGCCGTTCTTGTGCAGGACAAGACAGGTATCTTGCTGTCTCATGAGAAAGCTCAAAGCTGCGAAAACCTTCGTAGCTCCACTGCCTTGTTTGATAATAAAAAGGCTTTCATGGTAGACATAGGGGAAAGCATAGAAAACATCTTGATGAAGTCGAAGCAAGAGTATGCCATCAAATCTGGCAGTACCATGAGCCTGCAGGAGTATGGCACCAACTCTAGGAAAGGCTACCTGTTCGCTGCCTCCAGAAAGAGTGGGATGGAGTTTACAGCACTCTATAAAGACATGCACCAGATCAACCGGTCCAGGATCCATTTGGACACAGTCTCCTCCTGCAGCGTGAAGGATATTGCATCTCAGTTTGAGAATGAAGCAAAGGACAGGATGGAGCACAGCCTTAGTCGAGAAGATTCAGAGCAGATCCCCAAAGACACCGTTTCCTCCCGTATCAGTGCCTTTGAGCAGCTGATCCAGAGATCCCGATCAATGCCCTCACTTGACTTTTCCATTGGGCAAAACAAACCCACCACTTCTCTTCAGTCTAAAACTTGTCTGAGTGCTGCATACTCTGCAGAGATTCTTCTGGATTTGTCAAAGGCACACCAAGAAGAGAAGGATATTCCCAGCTTTGCAGATAAATCCTCCCGCTCCTGCAGCAATGTGGAGGACACGGCTTCGGATGTCAGTGATATCATCCCTATGGACACACTTTCAGCTTGCACTGATGAGATAGATCTTCTCTCAAACGCCTCTAATGACAGTGGCAGCAGCAGCAGCAACCTGAATGGGCCTCAGAAGCATAAAATCAACAGATGCAAAGGCGCATGCCCAGCTTCCTACACCAGGTTCACTACCATCCGAAGGCACGAACAGCAGGCCTCCAGGAGCACTGATTCCAGAGGGGATCTCTATGGGGACAGGCACATGCTCCCCAGAAACGTGTACCTAATGAGCCCGCTCCCATTCCGATTGAAAAAGCCCTTCCAACACAAATCCTGCAGAACTCCACCCCCAGACTGCCTGGCAAACCTGGCAGTGCCCAGCCCTGAGAACCCAGACGACCCCATACAGCTGCAGGGGAGCATAGGAAACAAAAGTCACCACTCCCAGCATCAACCTTGCTCCAGAAGTGGGCCTCTTGCTCCCAGGCGCCTGTCCTCCTTTGATATTGTGGAGAGGCTTAGCTACTTCCCCACCATGGGATCTAGCCGGGATAGCTTCGTGGGCCGGGCTGACACTCCTGACTCCTTAAACAATGGGAACCCTGTTTCATATGCCCTCTACCACAGCCTGGACACAAACAACAACCCGCAAAGTGAACTTGGGACGTACCTAGGAGGTGGTTTTTAAATGTGTTCTTTACCAGTGTCCCTTTATCTGTCTTCTTTCTTCCATTCTCCTCCTCTTTTCTTCCACAACCCTTGCATTTTTGCGTCCCACCTTTACACCCCCGACTCTCTGGTTTTTTTTTTCCTAGTGTGTCTAATGTCCTTTTGCGTGTCTTGCTGAGCAGTTTTGTTCAGGCCTTGTTAACAGCTGCACTTCTGAGAAACAATTTCCGCTGCATTTCTAATCACATCAGGTTCAGTTTATCTCTCAAGCAGCTCTGGGGATGCAAGAATCTCAACATGAGATATTTCTAGTCCTGTATCATTTGCACACATGCGAATTATAAACTAAACCCAGATGATTTGCTTTAAGGAGTAGTTTCTCAAGGTCTAGTTGTGTGTGTGCATGTGTGTGTGTGTATTAAACTTTTCTCAAGAATAAAATGCCAAATCATACTTTGATGGCAGTGAATCTTTTCTTCACAAAGTCCTTCAATGTCTTTACTCTTTCCTGTATCATTATTTTCTCCCTGTTCTTGGATCTTTGTTCACATGTACAGCCCAAAAGGGAAAAAAATGAAAATGGATAAATTATCGACATCCGATTGGCAATTTGGTCAATGGCAATTGAGAATCCTTACTGTCATAATGGAAACAAATTGTTTAAAAATATCTATTTTTTTCCTTTCTGGTTATGCTAGATAAATCCATGTGTATTTTAACTTCCTTATGTTGTTTTGAAGTAGATTCAGAATCACCAAGGCATTTTGCACCAGTTGATTACATGGAAACTCCAGAAGAAATTCTCCGCAGGCGGCATGATGATAAAGAGGTAAAGCCCTCCTTTATGGCCTTGTAACAGTAGTAGCAGCTCCACATACAAGAAACACAGCATTCAGCCTTACCTAAGGACAGCTTGTATGTCCATGGCTATGTGTCCTGGAAGTTAGAGTTACAAGCCATGTTTGTATGTTTTACTTTGAATACTCTTTGCCACTGATGTGCTGTATAATGTGTATAGTCCAGTTCAGCTTGTTTCAAATAAACCTGATAGTTCTTATCAATTGCACAGAATTATGTGTAGGGGCTTTAAGTAATATAAAAAGGTTGGAAATGTATGTGAGAAGTCATACAACACCCTGGTACTTGCAGAAAAATATTGGTAATCTGTAATTGTTCTTCATGCAAACCACTTGAGTCAGTATTGATCAAACTGGTGAAAACACTGTTTTTTCCTATGAAGGTCCTCAATTTTTGAACAGTGAGTGTAAGATGTTTTAAGCTATCAGAAAGTGGTAAGTTTTCCCCCACTGCAAACGAGAATTCTTTATGGTATCTGAAGTTGTTATCAACACAATGTAGCAGTCCTTTTTGAAATGGCTGGGTAACAGTGGGACAAGCTGAAATAATAGGAAAGCCACGTAGACTTTTCAGTGCTGAGTGTATTCAAGCTGAGTTAAAGAAGTTATAAAGTGTTGCTTTCCTGGAAGATGGAATTAATTTCCTCTGCCGGGGAGAGGGGGGAGGGGGGAAGTTTTGCTTTTAGTTTTAACTTTCTGAGTTCAGATAAAGTTTATATGTGCTTTGAAATATGGTAAAACCTGCTCTTAATTCCTGTGTGAAAAATGGTTTTTTGCTGTCTTCTCCTGTGAAAGTTAGTAATTCCCCCACGTCCAAAATCCAGCATGAAAACTAATGTAAGATCAAAAATCTGAATTCAGTAAGACCTTATGGTTTCAAATGAGTTAGAACACAGCTGAACTCTTCAGCCTACGGTCAGCCCCAGACGGTGGAAGAATCCTTCTGTGCAGATACACAAGAATGCATGTTTCCATGTAGTGTGCCAGAGACTTTAGAAATGCAAAATGATTCTTAGGTGTTTATTTACTTTATTTTACAAAGTGTGTTACATGAGCCTAAAAGAAGTATGGGATAACCTGAATATGGTTAGGCACTGTCCCAAGCTCCTTAGGAGCTTAGGCACTCTCCCAAGCAAGGCTTAGGAGAATTTGTTGCCTCAGAACTCAATGGGTCTGATTCAGGTGTCTTGGAAGTCAATGAGAGATACTTCTTTTTCGTTGGAGGGAGTTTGGATCAGGTCTCTGCATTATCAGCAATCTTCTTAGAAGCTCCTAAGACCTGCCCAAAACTTAGAAAAACTCCTCATTGACTTCCATCAGCTTTGAATCAGATCCTTTGTATGAGCTAGATTTCAGTTATGCCATAATGATGATGTACCTTCTGTGTTTGTAAAACAAAAGGATATTGTTTGGTTAGTAGGAACAATATTTGATACTGAACTGTAAAGCCCCAGCTGTTTGCAGGGACCTCAGGAATCTTAATGGCAGCTTTTATGGCAGCTTTTGAATGCCTTTAACTAGATGATTTACTGC
Source organism: Phylloscopus whistleri (assembly GCA_017589585.1). NCBI lineage: Eukaryota > Metazoa > Chordata > Aves > Passeriformes > Phylloscopidae > Phylloscopus > Phylloscopus whistleri. Next base: position 2,646,612 of record JADMLD010001001.1, on the reverse strand, counting down.
CCATTTTATGCAATTTTATGGCAGAAACTTTTAGAGGACCAGAGACGGCTTAAACGTGAGCAAGAAGAAGCTGATATTGCCGCTAGAAGGCACACAGGGGTTATTCCAACGCACCATCAGTTTATCACTAATGAACGATTTGGGGACCTCCTAAATGTAGACGATACAGCAAAGAGGAAATCTGGGTCAGAGGTCTGTTTTAGTTACCTCAGTCTGCTGCTTGACCCAAAGCGATAATTGCCTCTCACAACGTTGTGCTTTAGGCCGACATTAGCTCTTCAGAGAATGTCGTTTGTTGTTTTTTTTTCCATCTTCCCCTTTCCCATTCTGGCTTCATTTAGATCTGCTTTGACTTTTATGCCTGGTAAATTAATTGATATCTCTATACCAAGCTGCATATATTAAAGCATGCCTGCTGAGAATTGCTGGTGCACACCTGTGATGCATGCCTTTAAATATCAGCAACTTAGTCGATCAAAGGCGTTCTACATCTTTTGCATCATATTGCTACATTGTCTTCTTGTCTGTGCCTTATGCTTAGAAACTTCATGTCTTGTTGATCCTGGCCATGCAGCTGTCACATAGGTTTTTTTAGAAATACATTGTTTCTTCTCTTGAAATCTGCTTAATGTCCTTTAGAAACAATCAGAAAAAAGCATGTTCCACTGCATACAAAGTGGTTGGACTTTCTGAAAGAGACAAAGGAGGAAGTACATATTTTTTTCCATGAGCCCAAGGCACTTTTCTGGAGGGCTGGATGTTGTGTCCATGTGTTATGGCCAAATACCTTTCCTGCCTCACATGGATTGCTACTGGGCTCTTGAGAGCTGCTGTGTTTCCCCAGACTGTGGTGGTGGGTGAAGTGCTCACCATGTGGATGGACTACGCCTATCTGCGCTTTAGGTTCAAATGCTCTGGAGCCTCATCAATGTGACTGTTTTGTATTTTATGCTCTGTTACCAAAATTATTTTAAAATTGTCTAAACATTTTGTGGCCATTAGAAAATCAGCCAAGTAAACCTTTAGAGCTTAGTCCTGATGTCAACATCGATTTTGGCTCTTTAGCCACTGAAGACTTTTTTTAAACGTATGCTTAATTTATTCGTATTTCCTTTTCACCTTTGTCTCTTTCCTACCAATTGATACAGAATACATGGGTCACAGTGCAGTATTCAGCAGGGCCAGGTAATAATCAATAAGAGCCACATCAAATAATGTCCTACTGTTTTTTCTGAGCTAGTAAATTTTGTTTTTCCATTCAAATGTCAAGAGAAATTTGGTCCTGGAGCCCCAGTAACTGTAGTTACTGGAGTAGCTTTCATTCATCATGGTTAGTCACATTTAAAAGTTGACTGCTGTTCAGTCTATTTCCTGTAGAGCTCCTAACTACTGCTATATGAGAAGTTTGCACTTTGTGTCCTGGTGGGAGATGCCCATCCAGCATATTTGGACTGTAATACCAGTTGCACGCAAGCTTGTAGCAGAATACCTGCATTCAATTTCCTCTCCATGCTAATCTTAGCTGTAGAAGAGTTTGGGTGATTTTCCTCAGAAGAGGGTTACAAACCTAATTATTATTTTAATATATTGATTTTCTTTTTTCTTTTTCTTTTTTTTTTTTTAATCTCCAGATGAGACCTGCTAGAGCCAAGTTTGACTTTAAAGCACAGACACTAAAGTAAGTACAGGTTGTTGCTCCTACCTGGAGTGTTCTTCCTCTGCTTTTTTCCCCTAGGATGCAGCATTTTTGTAGTGTCATGTAATTGGATTCATGTTTTAGGGTGTCTTTCCAGTTCTGAAAGCAAAGTTGTGCATAGTAAGGCAGGAAAAAGTAATATGAACCTTGCAGGCCATAGTATCTAAAGGACCTTTAGGAAAATGTCTTCTTTCTCAGTGCATCTTTATCCCACATGATTTTTAGGACAAACCTGCATTCTTTACTGCAACAAGTGGGTCCTCTGCCATGTGGGTGGGTGGAGCCACAGGAGAAGAACATACTTTTCACTGTGCAAAGGATAGCCCATGGGCAGAAGTTAAACAGATGCCCAGCTTTGAGCATGTGAGCCCCTTACTCGGCATTTTCCTGATTCAGGACACAGAAGTGTGCAGAGTGGTCACCGCTATCCTGGCACCCATGGATACATCGGCAGATGTTTCAGATGTCATTGTTGTACCTCCAGGCCCTGTTCTGGTCCTTTGGGTGAATCCCATGGCACTACTTGTTCTTTTTAGGAAAGACTGCTGTGAAGAGAAGGCCTGGAAAGCCTCTCTCTCAGCATGAGCCTGGAGAAGCTCTCATTTTAACATTGCTAGGGAGGGAAGAAAGAAGAACAGAATTCAGTGAAGGACCTGATGGTTTTTGTCGCATGAGCTAATGTACTGAGAATATTTTTATGTATTCTATGGATGATGATTTATAATAATTTAAATGGCATTTCCCCAGCACCTATAATAAAACTGCGGCAGATTAGGTGTAGCTGTTGTGTTCCTTGAGTAGAACATACCAGGGTGCCAGACAAAATTAAAGCCAGAGGTTGTAAAAATTGTCTTAGAAAAGGCTGTGTTGTTTATTTTCCTCTGGGGACACAAGTAGTAAGTTTATGAGCCTAGTACAAGTTGGCCACAGTTCTTCAAGCTGCAGACATTCATAATTTTAGCACTGAAGCCTGTGGATTGAAATTCCAATTTTTAGCTCACTTGAGGTCGGTGATTGCACAACCACAGGCTGACCATCAGTGTAATCATTGCAGGATCAACTTCACCATGTGAGTATGTTAATCTAATCAGCAAACTAGCTCAGATTAAAATCGTGTCTCTTTGGAAGGCGCTTGTGACATGACTGTTTCGAAACAGGAATTGAGGGCTGCTCATCATATCCAACATGGAAAGTAGCCAGTGTCATATTTGGCTTGAGCTTGACCCCATTGCTTCTGGAGAGTATGTGGTTATTAGGGCCCTCACAGGCCAAGTTTTTTGACAGAATGCCCAAAGAACAAGAGAGGTCTTGCACATCACAATATGAACAGACTAATCCTCAACATTTAGCTTGTGCTTTGGGTGGAGCATGATGTGTATCAACATGCTGATGCACACCTTGGTACCTAGGGATTGCTGGACAGAAAAACACCACATCTGTTCTCCTCCAGTGAAATTCTGATGCTTGTGTTGTTAACAGGGAACTTCCTCTGCAAAAAGGAGATATTGTTTACATTTACAAGCAGATTGACCAGAACTGGTTCGAAGGTGAACATCATGGCAGAGTTGGCATCTTCCCACGATCATACATAGAGGTAGCTGCTTTCCTTGCAGGTGTTCTCTTTGTCCACTCCCTTTCTGCCAGAGACCAGTTTATGGGCTTCATGTCTGAGGCTTAGCTGATTCTGTTTGTTCATTCTAGCTCCTTCCACCAGCTGAGAAGGCTCAACCCAAGAAGCCGTTACCATTGCAAGTATTGGAATATGGAGATGCTATTGCTAAATTCAACTTCAATGGGGATACCCAAGTGGAAATGTCCTTCAGAAAGGTAGGACTTCTCTTGAACTGATGAATTGAATCCAGACATGAAGATGTTTTTTAGCACTAGTAACTTGCAATTTATAAATGAAAGCTCCAGTAAAATGAACTCTTGTATTCAGGAAGGATTCCTCATCATCATCCGTGTTTTTAATCCACGGTCATTATGTAGGACATTGTAGTTTTTTTGCAGATAGGCTAAATTAAGAAGTGCAAATTGTTTCCTTAGGTCAAACTGAGAAGATACTTTGAATCCAAGTGCTGGAACCCTGGCTCTGCAGGCAGATTAGATACTTGGTGGCAAGTCTTTCCAGGTTGATTAGATTTGGTGGAGGCACACACAGTTACGTGATAATGGTGATTTAGAAAAGAAGGAAACTGGATTCACCTTCCCCATATTACAAACCAAATCACTGAGCAAGCCAGGTTCTGTGGTATTGAAGTGACTGGCTAGACCTGACTGCAGAGTGAAGTGTGGGAAGGGGTTATGTAATGGCTGGTCAGAGCAAAGTCAGCCATATTTAGATTAAGTAGCAGAATTTCTCGATCTTGACCAGCTTTCAGTTTTGATGCTCAGATTAGATCTTCTATGTCTTCTCTTTTAATTATATATGAAGGTGAGGCTTGCAGTGTATATTAAGGATCTGGAAGTCACTTTGTCAGCAAAACTGGAAAGACTATAGAGAGACCTAGGTTAAACTGCAGACCTGTGCATACTTTCTGTACACCTCATACACCTGAGAGTCTCATGGTCAGCCTGAAACTGCTGGTTTCCATTTGTAACTGGCTTTAGCAAATAGGGCCTTGAAAATGTGAGCATAACTGAGTCTGCAGACAGACCAAGTCAGCACCAGAAGATCTGTAATTTTTTCTTTCTCTGAACGGAAAAATATAATTCCCACCCAGAGTTTAGGGTTAGGATAATTGGAAATAGGCTGAGAACCACCAATTATTTTAGGTCAGCTGCACCAAGATTAAAAATGTAGTCTGCTTTGGAATGATGAAACATGTTAAAATCAGAACTACATTGCTGTTCCTTCCCACAGGGTGAAAGGATCACATTGATTCGACGGGTGGATGAGAACTGGTATGAGGGAAGAATCTCTGGCACCAGTCGCCAAGGCATCTTCCCTGTCACTTACGTGGAGGTGCTCAAGCGGCCAGTGGTCAAGAATGCCGTTGACTATCCTGACCCACCAGTGTCCCTCTCCCCCAGCCGCAGCATGACAGCTTCACCACAGGTACTGGGGGACTAAATTCAGCCAGGTTCAACGCCTTGCAAAACAGTGGGATGTTGCCATTCTTGTGCAAGAAGCAATAGCTGAGAAAAGCTGTATTGAAGACTAGAATTTTGTGCCATAAAGCCACATGCTCCCTGCAGTAAGCTTCAACTGCAGGAAAAAGTGATGTTTCATTTACCGGAAAGGTTAATGAATGGATCATTTGGGGATTTGGAGACTCAGCTTTTTATCTCTGATACGTAGCTTGAATCCAGGCCAGGATTCTGAAAGGGCTGCAGTTCACAGCCATGTGATTAAATTTCACTGCCAGAGATGGAATGAATTAGTGATCCAGCTTCTCCTGATTATGTGTTTACACTTCACACACCTTTACTGTGATGAGGGGAATTTTATATTATGACTGTTAGAAGTGTCATAGCCTGTAATGTTTTAAAAAATGCTGTGGTTTGTAAGAGTCATTATATTGATCCCAGTCAGCCTGGATTGAGCTGTATACCTGCCCCTGTAGGATCTAACTCATGACCAAGGTTTTTGGAGACAAGGTCAGGAGAACAGCCTATATTATTTGAAACTGCTGCCAGATGAACTCAGGTTTTGAGAGCAGGTCAGTCTGGGATCTTCCATGAATATTAGATTCACTATAAACCATTCTGCATTTCAAAGCAGAGATCAAAATAGCAGGAGGTAATTATATGGGGATCCCAGAATGTTTGCCATGGCAAACCTATCAGGGAGATAGTGAGTCTCTAAATCCCTTAGTTTTGCTCCCATCCTGCAAATACTCATGCCAGAGGAAGGTCAGCATACGTCTGGGTCATGGCCATGAGGTTCTGGTGCATCTCCCTCTCAACCATGGGACCAAAACAAGGTCAAGACTGCAAGAAACATAAGTGGAGAATTGGGATTGGGAGGAAAGGATATAGGGTACAGAAAGGATAGGAAAAAAGATGCCATGACTCGTGCCTGTTGTCTGTCTGGATTTTTCCTAAAAGGAGTGTTTTTATTCTCAGCCACTACGTAAAGAGGAAAATCTTATTGCTTGTTTGGGATTTTCAGTCAAAGTAGACATCAGCTGAGCTTTTCTGTGAGCTTGGCAGCCTCTCCATAGCTGTGGCCCATCTTCCACGAGCTCCCTGCAAGCTTCTCCCTTTGATGGAAGGGGTCATATCCACCTTGTTTTAGTTTCCTTTGCTATTCTTTTGATTCCTCCCCTACAAAGTCAGTAGTTCCCTGGTTTTTTGCCTGATTTGGCTAAGGACTGAGAAACAGTCTGACCAGTGCTAATGTAGCTGTTCTCACCAATGCTGCTGGTGGTAAAAGCTAAGGACAGGACTTGGTAGTGTGTTCTGCCCTTATAAACACAGGACCTGTTTTAGTGACCTGAAGAGCAAATAGCCACAGCTGGCTTTTTTGATCCCTTTCTCCTGTGCAGCTTCTGCAATGCATGTTTCCTGAGGAGCAGGCATTGCTTATGCTGGAGTTGGATAAAGTCAAAGTTCATTGCAGCAGTGAATTCTGGCTGGATCCACAGTGTGAGTTGCTGGGGCCCCGGCTATTGCTGCCAAGCCAGTCAAATGCTGCATTCTGCCATCATGATGGTGGCCTCAGCTGCTCCCTGAGGGACTTCGGGCTTACGGTATGAAGTCAGAGGCTACAAGGTGTTTTGTGTCTGGGATCCTGTCAAAAGCTGGAGAAGGGTATTAGCAGCACAGATACAGGCTGGACTCTGTGGTTGGAGTAGCTGTGGACAGCATGTTCTCCAACACAGCACAGCATCCATAGAAAACTTGTGCATGTGGTCACAGATCTGCTTCTCTCCACACTTGCTCTCTCTCTTTCTACTTTTGCTTGGTTTTGTATTTCCTTTATTATTTTTTTGTTCATTTCTTTCTTTTTCTCTCCTGCTTTTGTCTCCTTCAAGTCTCCCAGCTCTGAGCTGCTCCATACTCCAACTCCTCCGCCTTTGCCTTTTGCGCGCCGCGCTTTGTCTCCAGAGGTGCAGGCGGTCACATCCGAGTGGATTGCTCTGACCGTGGGAGTGTCTCCCAGCACCACTCCTGCCATAACTCCTCCATTGCCTCCTCCGCCTGAAGCCTCCCTCTCTCACCCTGACTATCTCTCGCCTTCTGCTGCAGCCAGTCCTTCCCCCACAGTCAGCCTCCACCATTCTCATCTTTCTGGCTCCTCGACTCCCAGGTCCATTAAATCCCCATTGCCCTCTTCCTCACCCAGACCTCAGTCCTCTGCCCGCAGTTTCTACCAGGCCACTCCACAAAACGAAGAAAAGTTTGACTCCCCTTCTCCCAGCGTGACTTACTCTAACTCCTCTCCCTGGGCAGTGGAGAGCCCCGAAAGCATCCTCGCAGAGCAGCGTGACACCACTGCCAGCCAAGCCTGGCTCCAAAAGTCAGGAGAGGGCAGCAGCCACCCTGAGCAGAGTGCTCATGCTGTCCCCAAGATCTCTGTTGAGCGCTGCCTGAAACCATCCCAGCTAGACATGCGTGCAAGCCCAGAAAGGAGACCCGTGGGTTCCTCTGAGGACAACCAGTTGTGTCAGGAGCTAATGGCTATTGTTCAGGGAGGTAAAACAGAGAAAAGAGACGTGAGGAAAGGTGATACGGGGAAGTTTCAAGGCGGGGAAAAGAAGGTACTTCTCCTGCATGTGTGTGTGCTGCTCTGAATTGCTGATTCTTGTTTAACTGGTGGGTTGAGGTTTGTGCTGCTCTGCTGGAAAAGCAGAGCCAGTGGCTGCCACATGTCATTTTGATGATCCTAAGACATTTTTTCAGGGGTCACCGGTGGCATTCACTTGATAGCAGATCAAAAAGTTTTGTAAGAGGGCTCAAGAGCAGTGTAGAGAAAATTATTTTAAAATAGATAACACAGGACCGACACAATCAGTCACATCTAATGAGGTAATTATCCCAGACAGTGACTATTACCAGATGTGTCAGATGAAGGCATCACACAGGCCCACTGTGTAGAATACAGGCAATTTCTTGCTAATCAGAGATTTTACAGTGTGCAGTGAATCATTTTTGGTTATAGAATTTGTTTGTTTTTCCTAAAGCCAAGGACTGAAAAGCATTTAAACATAAGCCTGGCTCCTAGAATCACAGAAGGTGTCCCCTGTTGATCCTGGAGCCTATGATTTAGTGAACCTTAGTCTGGGATGTGCATGACTAAGGGGAGTCTTGATTGTTATCTATGCATTGAGAGGAAGTTATTACCTTTGCATTTCTAAAACAATATGAAAGGCTTTAGCCACAAATGAGAATTAGACCTCGTGATGCTGTCCCCCAAGCGATTTTAGTTAATGTAGCTGTATGTTACAATTAGAGGAAACACAGAGAGAACTCTCCAGTAGCTTCTACAACATGTCTTCAGCCCTCAGTCTTTGTATGGGATATATGCTTTACTTTGCAGCTCTCTATTGCCTTGGGGCCCATTGTGGGGTACAGCCAGCCCAATTACATTACAGTACCCCAATGAGTGTAAGTTTGGAGAATTTGAAATCATGGAATTCTAAATACTGTCTTGGATGCACTGCAATAGCCTCCATGACATACCCCATCTAGCCAAATTTAAATAATGAGAAACCAGGGTTCCCAAGATGACATGTTTCACCCTGGGAAAGCTTATTACAAATAACTTGATTTCTGCCTGAGTCATAACTAGAAGTCTATGGGGAGCTGTGTCAAGACTGTGCTGTTTACCATCCAGATATATTTTTTGTAGCATTTTTTAGACTTAACCTGCATGTTTAAAACAGAGTGAGGTGGTCAGCTCAGACAAACTAACTGGAAACTGCACTTGTCCTTGCATGGAGTTACTGTTGCTGTGTGTGGTTCAAATTTACTGGATAGATGATGCTCTTATCACTAGCAGTCGCTGTGATAAGAGAGTATGTGCCAAGCTGACCAATTTTTCTTTTCTTCAAAAGACTGCAGACTCAAAAGTATTCTCTTCATCTGCTCCTCTCTCTTCCTCTACCCTCTCTTCCTCTACTGTCACAACACAGCCACCTCCCAGACTTACACGCAGAGTCAATAAGCCACAGGTAATCATCTTTGCTGATTACTCTTCCGTTACTGAGAGTTGTTTCCATGCTGTGCCATTGTTTTGTCATATGCTTATTTGGCCACTCATGGATTACACAGGTGAGATAATTTTCCTCTAATTTAGAATTTATATTTTAAAAAAGGAAAATTATTTACAGGCTATGCAGAAGGGCAGGTATGGGCAAAATCTTGAGCTGCTGCAAATCTACATAGATCAAGTGTAGGTTTCTGCTTGTTTGTACCAGCTGAGGATGGTTTATCAGTTCCTCCAAAAGATAAACTCAGGGCTTACTTAGTTCTGACCTTGAGCTCCTACAGCTTGATTGCATTATAAGGCAGCGTTGGTGGCCTTCTTAGTAGGAATGGTGTAGCACAAGAAAATTTGGTTCAGGTATTGTTTAACCACCTGAGATCAGGATTCAAAGTTTGAGCATCTCAGAGCTGGGCATAAGGCAAACACAGCTTGGTATCCACAATGCCAGGGGCCTGCTCTGATCTTCTCAGATAGGATTCAGAGGTTCTAAGCTCTATTTCTGAGAGCTACAAACGTTTTTAAAGAGGGATGCAGTAGGGTCTGTGCAGCATGACTCAGTCTCAGCACTGTGTCTGGGGTGCCCAGAGTGTGGGAATGAGCAATGCTTACATCTGCTGGTGCCTCATCAGTCCTTCAAGGCAGCTTCCACAAGATGGCAATATTTGAAACAAGAAGTTCACAATTAGCAAAAACTGGACTAAGTTTGTAGTGATGTGTATTGGGGAAGCAATCTTTGGCTTGATCAGTGAACCAGGCAAGTTGCTCATGCAGGATGAATGTGAAAGTAGTTGCCAATGTTACTTACTTTCTTGATTAGGTTAAGAGAGAAAGACAGCTTAAACCCTGAAATTTTCCTATTACCTTTACTCATTTTCTTCCACTTGAAGCTTGCACAACTTTTTACTAAACAACCACCTCCTGCTTCCCTTTCACTTTCAATATCTGAGTACAACAGAATACATATTCTGCTTCATGTTCAAAATCCATAGAAGTTTCCTGTGTTGGCCTTTCTCCTGAGCTCTGATCTGCTTGGTCCTGCTGGTGCTTGCACTGGATATATGTGATCCAAAAGAGCAGGAGCAAAGAGCCACGTTTAGACAAAGATGTTTCTCTCCAGTGAAGATTAGCACGCAGTTCTATTTTGGGTGTTCCACCTGGTTGTAATAAGACCCCGTGGCCTTTCTTTGGAGTCAAGTCAATATTTATATTTCATATGCCATGACAATCAGAGCATTGTCAGTGTCAAGTTAAAACTGTATGTGACATTAGCAGTAGTCTTGACCTCCTTTTTGGCTTTGGGTCGACAGTTGTTTAGGGAGCAGGAGTGGTATTTATATGTGCAAATGGCTTCTCATTATCTGTGTGATCTATACAGAGGCTGATGGATTCAACAGAATTTCAGGTAATACCCTTGAGGGTTTTCAAAAATCTGTACCTCTCAACGGAGGGTTGAGAGGTAATCAAATGAGAAAAGCACTTAGCAGACATGGAAATGAGACATTACATTTGGATTTTCCTTTCATTCCTTCCACCAGTGTCCATCCCTGATGTTTGAGGTACTTTATGATTTTGAATTTTTGTTTTCTTTCTCATTATGTATAACATCTCCAGTTATGAAATTCTGACCCGGGGTTATTTGCAGGTTTAAGACCCTTTGGTATAGGACTGGTGTAAGGACTGTGTTCTTACCTATTACGATAAGTAAAAATATAAATTGCATTGGCTCTTTAAACTGTTCTGAAGATCCCTTTTGTTTGCTTTCACAGTCCAACTAAAAAGAAACAATAATTACTTCACAGCATGTGAAGGTATTGCAAGTATAACTGACAGATAACTTGTTTCAATATTCTAGTAAAATATGTTATCAAGGAGTAACATTATCAAATTCATTTATTTCAGGGAACCTGCAGGAATTTTCCCTTCTAATTCCTGTTCTACTCTGAGATCCTATTAGCACAGTGTGACAGTCAGCAGTGGTGCCAGCAGTGTGTGAGCAGTGCAGTGGCTTTGGCCCTGGGGCTGGACTGCAGCTGTGGGGTGGAGAAGGCAGGATTGGCTGGACAAGGGTCCCTGTATTGGTACCATGAGGGATGTTGGTGGGACCCATCTGCTCCTTTGCATTTGTACAGAACCACTCCAGCAGAGTGATAATTTCAGCTGCTTTTGGCTGGTGGAGAGGGGAGCATATCAGGTGGATGTTCAGATCCCATGTTCTCCAGCACAGACCAACTACCCTTAGCATGTGCCTTGCTTTGCACTGTGTTCAAGGTAAACCTTTTCCTCCTCCAGTGGTTTTTTGTTGCTCCACAGATTCAGCATGGCAATGTTTCTGCTGAGGGCCTGCTGTTACCCAGCCTGCAGCAGGCATTGGTAATTGTTTTCCAAGGGAAGTGCCTTTCTCTGGTGTAGACAGAGCCTTCAACTTCCGATCCAGGGTCCGGGGAGGCTTTCCACTGATTATGACAGCCTTCAGGTCAGGCTGCTCCACTCTGCAGCCTTTTCAGTGTCTGTTGTGAGAGCTCTTCAGCCCAATTTCCATTCGCTTTCGCCAGAGCTGGGCTTGGTGTGTGCAGGGTTTCCCTTTCGTTTCGCCTGGGCTGGGGAGGCCTCCCTGCTCTTGGTTCTTCATTCACGTGTGGAAGCATCACTGCTGATGAGTGCCCTTCTCTGAGGGAACACCAATTTGTCTGTCTGTCTTGTGTGTCTATTAGTCTGTTCTGTTTAGCTTTGTCTTTGCTTATGTAGTTCCTAAACTCCCACCTGAAATGGATGGAAGACACATAAACATGAGCTGCAATGGATAGGTGCACTGATGACACTGAACTTCACTAGGAGCAGGGAGAGCACTGTTGAGCAGTCCCAGCATCTTTCTTCCTAACATTTAAAACCTGCCTTAGGGCTTTTCTAGGCTCTTAATGTAGAACCTTTTTCTGGTTATTTTACAAACTTGTGGTGTTCTTTAGATCCATCCCCAGACTCCATATGAGGTGGAAACACTGACCAGCTGTGCTTTAGGGGTGACTGTTCTGCATATTTCTATACAGTCTGTAGACATGGAGACATAGAGACTTAATCACTTACTTGAGTTTGTTCACTTAGTCTTAACAAAGCATGTAGTGTGGCTGAGGGGATAGAAGTTGAGATGTCCTCACAAGTGACCAAGTATTCACAATGGTCACTTGTAGGGCCTTCAGCTTACCCTCAGCAGTTACAGGGCTGGCTCAGGGTTTTGTGGAAAGTCTTTTATACTTTAGAGCTGTGCCAAACACTTCCCGATTCCTCAGCCACCTCTGGCACAAGGGAACCACCACTGTAGGCAGTATAGGGACTGTATCAACCCATGTTTGAAGGGCATTTGGACCTATAACGCTCTTTTTTTCCTTTTAATCTCTTCCTTCCCTGAAAGAATAATGTAGAGTTTGCTTGGTTGATTAAAAAAAAATTTAAGAAGCCACATAGATCATGTTATCAGGGTCACTTGTTTACATTAGTGGGGTGGTACACTTACAGCCCAGAATTATGGCATCTGATCTGGTCAGTTTTTCATCCTGTTTAGCTAATACTGCATAGTTGCTGACTGTGGGTGTTTCACCACCTCACTGCAGTGCTCTGCTGTAGCCGTGGGAGTCAGTGCTTTAGTAGGAGCTGCATGGATCTCTAGGGAAGAGGACAGAGGGGATCCACTCAGTCGTGTATCTTGTCAGGAACTGGAAGCTGCCATAGGAGGGCAGGGAACTGCTTGGCCTCTGGCCCTGCCCAGCTGCCTCATGGAAGTCCCCATGAGGATTGTGCCAGGAAAGGGAATGTGGCCAGGGTTCTGATGCTGCACCTCCTGGTAATACACATACAAACCTGCACTGTGGAACATTCAGAGGCAGTGTCAATTTTTTAGCTTTCAAATAACTAATTTAATTCATAGATATTAATGCTTTTAGGAGGAAAAGCTGCACAGAGAGGTCACGAGTAGTCAATGGGAAATAGACCATGTGGTCTTAGGAGCTCATGGAGCAATTTTAGCAGGCAGTTTATTGGTATGGAACAGAGAAGCACTTTCTTGAATTAAAAACAAGCGAACAAACAAACCCACCCAAAACGATTCTTACAGCTGCCTCAGCCTAGAAATTGGTTTTTCCAGGTAGTTAACCACCTGAGTTAGCTCTGGTCTCATCAGATTTGGTGCACTATATCCAGTTGGTCTGCACAATATTTCCTTTAATTTTTTTTATTTTTTCATTTGCCTTTCAGGGCTGATGATAGGCAGGAGGGACTTCTGGAAATCCTGTGAGGATTTCAGGCTCCATAGTAAATGCTTTGATTGCAACTTCCACTGCAATTAGTACGTGGAATGTACATTTAAATTTCTTTCTCTAGAAATATACATGGTAACAGAGCATTGTTTCCTAGGGCAGTGATCCCAGATTCCAGCACTAGACAGTAGAGCTGACTACAAAGGAGTTGCTGTGGGGCTGGGTTGGCCTAGAGTGGGTCAAAGTCCTCGAGGAAAGAGATGGTTTGCTTTAATGGGCTTGATGGGCACAGCTCCAGAGGTCCAAGATGTGGTTCAGTGGAGTTTTGAGAAGAATGAACTCATCACTCTGCAGTTCTCCAAAGTCTTTGAGCATGTTTGTGCTGAAGGTGTCAGAGACCTCTCTACTCTCTGCTTCTGCTCTCTCAGTGTGCCATGAAAAAGCAAGATTTTTACCGGAGGGCACTGCTGAGGTGAATAAAGAGGAGGACAGAAAGCTTAAAATTGAGGCCTATGAATTTTAGTTTGAAAATTGTGTTGAATGATCACAGAGCATGGCCATGCTCTGTTATCTCGATCCACTTTGACATGCAGCCCTGCAGGCAGTACAGGAGCTCAGACATTCCATTTGCTCACAGCATGCACCTTGCCTTCAGTGGGTGTTTGAATATGCAAAACTGTGCAAAACCAGGCTGTGGATACCTGTATGGCTTTTTCAGTGACCTTCCCCATAAAAGCTCCAGCTGCAAACACTGATTTTCCTTTATATGTCCTGGGACACATGGTCCCTGTGAAAGCTGGGACTGGGGAGTGAGGCAGGGCAGAGTCCAGCAGCTTCAATGGTGGTGGTATTTGGAGCTGGGTTTTTCAGTCAGGACCTCCTCTGACCTGAAGCTCTGCCTTGTTGTGGCTATTAATAGAACATTTCAGATCCTTGCTTGGTACAGTGTAGAGTGATTTTGTTGGGGCTATATAGCATTGTGCCTTCTAAGGACCTGAGCTGTTGGATTTTTTTAAAAAATGAAAGCAAGTTGCTGTTCTCTTCTGTGTCAAAAGTCATTGAGGACTTTTCTAAAACGAGCAACAGATGCCTTCCAACATGCTTTTGGCCTTTCAGTTTGGATGCTCCTGAGTATGTGTTCCTGTCTGTATTCTTTTTCCCCTACAGGAATGCAGTATGATACTATTGTACCACTTCTGGCTATAGCATTGTCCATAACCTCCCACTCTGATTCCCTGCCCTAACTTCTGTTTTGCTGTCACCTTTCCCTTGCAGCATTCTGTGTGCTGCAGTGCTGTTGTGTTACTGTAGCCTCAATGTCTCTTGTGTAAATGAAGGATCTTGCTGTCCAAAAAATATGTTGTTGGGATGGGGAGGGGAAGAGTTGTTCATTTTTTTTTGTTGTCTGCACTCCATTTACATTTTTTAATTCTGACCAATATAACATCTGCTAAAATGTCTTCCTTATCATTTGCTTGGTGATCACACAGCCTTCCCACCATTCATTGAGAGCTGGACCAGATCTCACAGAGTCTGAAAAGAGCTATGTGGTAAGGCCCCTGTTTAACTCAGATGTGTAGTCCTAGACACTCTTCTCTAGACAGTAACACCTCAGTAAGAGATAAAATGCCAGCACTATTTTTAGTTGCAAAGTAGGTACATATTTATCTCTTTGCATACATTGCTTGTTTGCAACAGAAGAAAGGAAGTTTAACAATTAGAAAAACTGTCACAGTCAATGAGAAGTTGGGCTAATTGTGCTGCCAGACCCTGGGTATAAGTTAAATGAAGCCAAATGCATGAATGGAGCAGCCCAACCTCACCTTGCATTCTTGAACTGACTTCATAGCGTTTGGAATGGTGCCACTGCATAACTAATTGCAACTTCTTATGCTGCTGCTTTTAAAAATATGTGTAAATGTATTTGTTACAAATCTTCAAACTAAATGCCAAATTCTTCTGTATCTTGCCTGTTTTTCCATGCTTACACCTGGATCCCTTCTGCACTTCACTACCTGGATATTTACCTGGATCTACAACTCTTTTTGGTTTTGCCTTTTTTTTTTTTTTTTACTGGACTTATATGCTGCAACTGGAATATCCCATCTCTTCTTATCTATATTTTCCCCTCCCTTCCCCCTGTTGACTGTCCTTTGGGTGTTCTTGGATGTCAATGCTGCCCACCACACAGGAAGCTGTTTGCAATGAAATCATAAACATTGCAGAAAAGTCTGTTCATTACTGCAGTACTATTTCTCAGCCTCTTGACTCTCGCCACACGGTGACCTCTAATGACCATAAATCATCTCTCATCATTTCTCAGCAACCTCAAGCACAGCAGCAAGGAGCCAGCCCTGAGCGAAGTCAAACACCACGAGACATGTAAGTTCCTTTGGTTCCCATCTCTCCCAGGGCTCGTATTTCTGGTGATGAAGATAGGGAGGTATGAGAGCTCTCAGTGTTTCAGAGAATAAATTAGAATTATGTGAAAATGTCAGCTTTGCTTTAAAGAACAAAAGTAGCCACATGTTTCAGACTGTGGCCTTTCTGTCTGTATAGCACCTGAAACAATGACCTCATGATCCTGGACTGGGTCTCCATTACTGACTGTCTCAGTGTCATTGTATCTTGAAGCTGGCAACAAGTTAATATCCGCTGGCTATACCTGATCGTATGACGTGGATCAGTATGTTCAACCCTGTTCTTAGCTTCTCACAATACAGTGAGAGTCCCAACAGCAATGCCACTCAGTTCCACGGGTGAATTGGTAGCTGACAGACCAAGACTGAGATTTTCAAAGCTGCTCAGTGGAGCTGCCACTAAGCTTGGTGGGGCCTTACACTGATGGTTTTGAGACCAGCAGCTGTGTGCTGGGGACTGATGCTCACAGCAGCTGGCTCAGGAAAGGAGCCTTTGCTTCATGCAGAGCGGGAACATCTCACATCAGCTCTATTTTCATGCTCCGTAGGCAGGGGGCCCTGCCCAAAATTTACCCAAAGATTGTTTCCATTCCATAAGGATCCTTTCTAATGAATACTGAATGCCTGTGGTACCAGTGACATCTCAGGGCAGGATTCAGCCTTGGGTTTTATTTCCACCATATCTCCGTAACCACGATTTATGCAGCAACCTTAGTTGCAGTAAAGTAGGCAATATCTTTTTGTAAAGTCCTTTGCTCTGCCATTTGGTCAATTATGGCTCTGCCTATGTGCCTGGGCAATGGAACTCTCATTTAGCCCAGGAATGAGTATATCCAGGTTTTGCCTTGCATTCAATAAGATGTCTGCAATTGAACTTTGTCTCAGTGCTACACATTAGGAAGACTCTTGTTGTTTGTCTGTGCAGACAACTACATGGCAGAAAGGCAGCAGAAGCTCTCCATGTGTCCCACACAGTGTAGGTATGACACTTTTTACTACCGTGACTTTTTCACAACAGCAAGTTCAATGCAGTTGGCTTCCACCTCTCAAAAGGCAAACAGCTCCAGATTGCATTCAGCAATATCTAATAGGAATTAGAGGAAGGGGAACATCTCCTCCTGAAGGGATGTCAGAAAAATCCAATGGCTAACCTGTAGTATTTTTCTGGTGTTTAGAGTTAGCTACCAAGCCCTCTACAGCTATACTCCTCAGAATGATGATGAGCTGGAACTGAGGGACGGTGACATTGTCGATGTCATGGAGAAATGTGATGACGGCTGGTTTGTGGGTGAGTGTGACACTTGTCTGTCAGCAGAGCTTTTTGGGATGAGCAGTTTTTCAGAGTCTGGAAGTTGCTTTCATTTGTGGGGTCAAAATGATGAAAAAAAATTGACTTTAATTTTTCTACAATTTTCCATCTTTTCCCACCATTAAAATTAGTCTGCAAGGGTGGTGGAGCTTTGTTTTCCTTGGGTCTCTAGTACTTTCTTTTTTATCTTCTCAGTATCTCCATTCCTCTCTTCATCCTGATCCTTCTGGTTTACACAGATGGCAGAGCAACAGAGGGAACCAAGAAAAACTGGATTTCTGTAGCATTTCCAAAGCTGAGGGAGCCATAACTAGTTACAGAAAGTGGCAAGTAGGGGATGAAGACACATGGATAGGAGTTGGAGTCCCTGAAAATCCAGCCTCAAATGCATGTTTAGCAAAATCCTTCAGCTTCAAGGAGTACAAGTCTGGACAGTATTCTCCATCTCAGCATTTCAAATCTAGGCTTGCCATCTCTTCTTAAGGGAGATTAACTCATTTACACTGGGAGGAGCTTGATTTTTAACCTATAGGCCCAGGAGCTTTCACCAGCACATTATTGATTGTTAAAGGGAGATGATCAGTAGCAGAACTAGTTGTGATCTGGTTTGTACCAAAAGTCTCTTTGACTAGGGCTGCTATTTAGTATTAGGAATCAATGCCTGCAGGCAGAATAGGTTGCCACCTGTACCTTTTTAAACCCTGGAGCCTTCCTTGAATGTCTCCATCTTACTCTTTCCTTGATTTTTATTTTCCAACAGGTACATCCAGGAGGACAAGGCAATTTGGCACCTTCCCAGGCAACTACGTGAAGCTTCTGTACCTGTAAAATAACAGTGATCCCACCATGACAAGGATGGGATTCCTTTCCAGATGGTGTTTTTAAACAGTGAAGAAACAGACAATTTATGAATGTAATAGACAAGAGATGAGAAGTGTTAGGAGGATGTGGTTATGTGGTACACTATTGAGTTGAATGTGTAGCCCTGCTTCAATGGAGGCAGGGTGTGATTTGTTTGCTGAAGAAGAGACAGTTTCTAGTTTACAGTGCTGCCTTTGTGTATTCCTCTCCCTTCCCCAGTAAGAGTTTTGATGATAATCTTAATTTGTACGGAGTACTTACCTCTGAGAAGGCTTCAGGGAAGCACATGGTATAGGTTTTGTTTGTGTGTTGAGATAGGGTAGTGCTTTGGGGCAGGACTCAGCCCCATGGCTGCTCATGTTCATTGGCACGGTTCAGGAGGCCAGGCTTGCTGCCCAGTTTCTGCCTTGCTGAAGACTCACTTTCCTCTGCCTTCCATTTCCATAGAAAACCCTTCCTTCATGTCGTGCATCTTAAGACCCAGCACAGGCAGAGGGCAGCTGATACAATTAAATTGCAGAGCTCTGTGTGGAAAAGGAGTTTGGGACTGGCGGTTTAATCCAGAGAGGTCAGCCAAAGCATAATGCAAATGCACAAAAATCCCAAACCCTTTAATAACATATTACCGATCTCTGCAGGGGTTTTTCTTTTGTGCAGAGTGTGTGTGTGTGAGTGTATTGTGTGCAAAATGAACTGAGTCCTGTTTTTTAAAGAGAAATCAGCCTAACTTTGACATTTATCTGCACAAAGAATAGAACCAAACAGAACATCCGTGAGGGCAAATCCTGTTTATGAGTCCTACGGCTGTTCACTTTCTCTGCTCCTCTTTCCCTGTCACTGGCCCTAAAGGATCACACACCTTTTCCAGTATATGCTTTGGGATGAAGACTTTACTTCTTTCCCAGCATTAAATCTTACAGGCTCTGATAAATCTGAGCAATGTATCACTGAGGGTGCCTTTTTTTTTTTTTTTCAGTTTGGTTACAGTGTTGATGATAGGTCAAATAAATACATGCAGTTTGGCTGCCTCTTAACCATACAAAAAAGTCTAATCAATTTGGAAAGCCATTGCCAGCAGTTATTACCAGTTACATAGATTTGTATTTCCTTGAGAAAAAAAAAAAAAAAAAACATGGCTTGGCTGTATGTTTGCCTGTAAATCCACTATGAATACTCTTTTGATAGACTTTTTGTTATTAAGAAAAAGCATAAACAAAACCAGTTCTATCAGACTCTGCTTCCTACAATTACCGTACAAATAGCAAAGGGTTAGATTGCTATTTTGTCATAAGCCGTATTTAATAATATAAAATGCCTATTTTTATGCTGATGCTTTTATACAGATTTATTAAGAGTAAACTACAACTAACTGTTAGCACGACTTGCAATGTTTTGATAAACTAGCCATGCTCCTGGGTTTGAAATAAGTAGGCTTGTCTTCCGTCTTGGTCAGCGGAAGAGAAGACACTGTCTCAGAAGTTTGACTGTAAATATGTATATTTAACTTTGTACAGACAATGTACTTACCTTGTATAGAGAAATAATTTAAACACATTGAGTGAAGGGAGGGAAAAAAGGCAGTTGTGAAAGGTTGGGATTTTTTTCCACTTTTATTTAAGTGATAGAATTCCATGTATGTTCACATAAAGAGTTTTAGCACAAAATATTATGAAAGGGTTTCAGATATGACACAAAGCACCACTGTTTATTTTCTGCAGGAGATATCTTGAATCCTGCATCTTATTTATGGGTTTGTTGTTCTGCTTTGGGTTTACCCTCCAGTTATTTGCAACAATGTTTAGGCCTGTTGGTAAGATTGGATAACACCAAATAAATCTATCCAGCAAAGTAACATGTTGATATAGATTGTATATAACATACTCATTTAAAGGTTAATTTTCTGTTCTTGCTCTTGCCAGTTTAAGTTAAACACAAACACACACACACACAACACACATATCCACACAAACCACAACTTATTTTTGTGTTGATTTTTTGTTTCTTATTGCAGTGGATTACTATTTGACAATTAATAAATGGAATTATTGAATTACTATTGTGTTCCTTGTAAAATTATTAAATAAAATCTACTCTGGTTGTTCCTGTAGCAATGCACTTTTGTACTAGTGCCCTGCTGTGGCTTTGTGTCCATACTAACCTGTGGGTGTCTGCCGTGGGCTTCTCCACTGTCCTGCACCTGAGGGTCCTGCCTATGATTTGGCTGGAGCTCCCCAGTTCTTCCTGAGCTGTAGACGGCTGTGACATTTGCTTAAAGAAACCAAGGTGTAAAAGCAGAGGAAATGCTGGTTTACACACAGATCTCACAACAACCTGGTGTCAGGATACAGTTTCTGTGGTGTGCATGCAGACCTGGGAGGTCAGGAGAAAATCCCAGTCCACTGGTTTACAAAGGGTCTTTGCAAGCTCAGATGAAAAGACCATCCAGTTTAAGTCAGACAAGAAATTCCAAATGCCAGCCTGTGTAGGAAGCTATGTCAGTTGATGTTGGGCTTACATGTGCATTTTTAACCCTGACTCAGGTCAAAAGCTTTAAGACTGCCATCTGGTAGCTGCACCCTCATAGGGGCAGGTAGGGCTACAGCATTTACTTACAAGGTCTGTGTTGATCATTTCCTGTCTCCCAGCCCTGCAGCAATATACTTTGCTGAGACTTTTGGGTGTGCCTTGTGTAAGGGAACAGTCCCTGAAGGAGTAGAATGAGGGAAGGCAACAGCTGAGCTGCCTGAGTGAGCTCACTGGGGCCTGGTAACACGTGAGTATCCAAAAAAATGCATCCTGCACCTCCCCATGTTTGGCTCCTGTATGGTGGATGTGCAGAACTGTGCTCATGCTGAAGACTGGTATTTCACAAGGAGTTTTAACTTCTTGGAGACCTCCATTTCAGACTAAACCAAAATTGGGCAACAGGTTCAAACTCTGTGATGATGTGACCAGATGGCCAGGCAGACAGATAAACGGCAAGGCTGCGCTCACAATGATTTGAGGAAGTCAAACTATAAACAAGCTGATCCTAAAACCAAACTACAGCAAAAGGACAGCAAGGACAGCAAAAGCTACTTTACATGTTTTTAGAAAGCACACAGACACAAGCCCTTTTTTGTTTCAGGTCACTTTATATAAAAGCTAAAGGGCAGCCTGACAATGGCTTTGCTGCAATGACAAGTACTGCTGCCTTTGCTTTACAGCAGCCTGGACAGGGAGGGGAGAAATTCATCTGTGTCTGCTGAACTTTGTGTTTACTGATGCCACTCTCTAACCTAATCTAAGGTAAGGAAGCTAGAGGTGCTAGTGACTGCAGAAGCTGGGCAAGCAGAGAGGGGAAGGTGACCCAGCAGTGTGCAACAGCCCTCTGGAGATCCTGCACACTGCTGGGGCAAAGGAGCTCTCAGTGTCACTTCCTTCACTGCCACAAGTGCCACACCAATGATGTGGTGGAAGAACTACTTCTCTGCTCTAGAGCTGAGATGAACAGTCTGGGCACATGGACCCTGGAAAGAAATAACCTGTGAAAAGACAAGCTAATGTAGGGAAAAGGGCACAGCCACAAAAGGGGATTGTAGATGCAAGGGTGTGCCTTGTGATGGGATCATTTGTGGCTGTGTCTTGTAGGACCAGTATGTGGGTGACCTGCATCATCCCTACTTGCTGCCTGATCCATGGTCCCCAGCTGTGGCTGAATCCCAGCTTCAGCTGCAGCTCGCTGATGTTCTGCTTATGGGTGAGCTGTATTCATTAAGTAAATGAGCAGCAATGCATGCATTCGAGTTGTAAATGCCAGTGCCATTGCTGTGACCAACCTTTCCCATTCGTCCACCATCAGATTACTGAGGACTTAACGTGCAACTGGAACAACTGTTTTTACTGAATCACAGCTAAGAAGGTTGGCTGAAAAAGCTGTATAGAAGAATACCTTTTGTAGGTGGCTCTGGGCTTGAGGGGCTAGAGATAAACAAAACGCTCTCTAAATTAGTGAACCTGGGATAAATTACCAGGGCGGTAATACCCTTCCCAGGCTCCGCCCTCACATATCCGATCCTGGCGGGGAACTGTGGGCTTATTTCCATCGCCCCCGTTTGGTTTCAGAGTTAACATTGCTCCAGACTGGATAGTATTTGTCTGGGAGATACCGCACCTGGGCACTCCTGCCTGCCGGAGGCTTGTCCCGCCTGCCAGCAGGGAGCGCCGGGATTCCCAAGCCCGGCAGCCGCCCTCCCTCGGCAGCTCCTGACCCCGGGGCGCGGAGGAGCGGCTCCTGCCCGGGGAGGCGGCGGGGAGCGGGCGCTGCTGCCCGCGGGGCGGGGCCGGGGGCGGGCTGGGCCCGGCCCGGCCGGTGCGGGCGGCGGGGCTGTCGGAGCAGCCGTGAGGTGCAGCGCGCACATGGGGACGCACCGCATCGTGCTCTCGGGCCCCGGCCCCTGGGGCTTCCGCCTGGTGGGCGGCCGCGACTTCGAGCAGCCCCTCGCCATCTCCCGGGTAGGGCGGGCGGCGGCGGGCGGTGCCGGGGGCGGCCGGGGGCGGCTCGGGCTGGCAGGTGGCACAACGGCAAAGCCGGGGCGGGGGGTGGGGATGTCTTTTTCTCCCCCCTGTTTTTTAGTTTGTTTGGGTTTTTTATGTGTACGGAGAAATCGGCGGTGGCACACGTAGTAGTGCTTCACCTGTAGCAGACCGGGGTCTTTGCGTCCCACCGAACCTCCCTCCTCAGCCTGTCCATAGGGATCCTGCAGGCAGTAGGAATCCTCTCAGCCTCTAGTTCGGGTTTGGCAGCCCCTCCTGAGGAGGGAACCGTCTCACCGGGGTGGGCTGAATGCTCGCCTGCCTTTGCTTGCCCTGTGTAGTTAAAAGCCTTTGTTTACAGAAGCCATGTTCAGGTGTATTTAGTGCCTCTGCCTGTCTCTGCTCCAAGTCCTTCTTGCCCCCCCTCCTTAAGGAGAAATTAGTTAGGAAATGGCAAAAATTTTGCATCGAAACAATTTTACTGTTGTACGTGGCTTTTCCCTGCCGTGCCCCAGCGTTTCCCTGTAGGACTGCGGTGCTCACCGCCTCGCTGTCCTGTCCCGTCCCCACCTGCACCCGCAGGTGCTCGGCCCGGCCGGGAGCTGGGCCCTGCCCCGCCGCGCCCTGCGGGCCGGAGCCAGGGCTGGTGTGAGGGGCCCCGAGCCCCAAGCTCCTGTTCCTGCACGGCTTTGCACAGACTCTTGTCGGGGCTGGCTGCAGGCCTCTCCTATGGGAAAAGGAATGAAGGAATTGCTCCTCCTCGTTCCATCAATCCCTCGGCAAAACGGGCATCCAGCGAGCTGCTGTTAGCCTCGGGCTCTGGCGTCTGCCAGCATTGCACAATTTTGAAGTGCCCGCATGCCCCAGGTGAGGAAGGGCTGCGGGAAGTGGAATATGCCAGAACATGAACTTACATGAACTGCCCTTAAAGAAGATCAGGATGGTCAGGCTTGTGAATTTTTATAAATGCCTACTGCCACGGGATCTCTCCTGCCGTGGGGTCCCACTGCCTGAAGGAGCCCAGGTGCCACGGGGGAAGGGTGCAGGAAGGGCAGAGCTCACAAGTGCTGCTAAACCCACAGGAGGTGGGGGACGAGTTATTACTTTTCTGCGTAATCTCTTTCAATTACGGTAATAATGCCTCATTTTTCTAAAGCATTTTTGGGACATGAAAGCAGCTTTACTGTAAGGGAAGTGATATTTACTTCATTGTTATGGTAATTATTGCCATTTCCTTCCAGCAAAAGGCTCTCAGGCAGAAGGGTGTCTAAAGCCCTACCTCACTGCTCTTACCTCTTCTTGGTCGCTTTTGTCAATGCTGATAGGCACATACCAAGGAACATAGATCAGCAAAGTGGCAAAAATAACCACCTCATGAGAAATTGTGACCCTGGAGACTAAAATGTTATAAAATAGCCTCTCTGATGGTGGTGACGTAAATGCTGACAATTAGCAGCTCTTATCGGGGCTTTCTCTTGTGACCCCTCTGACATTTTTAATTTCCCCTCCCAGACTTCCAAGTCATTAATCTTTCCTGTGGTTTGCTTGTAAGGCTCCTGGATTTCTCTCCTGGGCTCAGGAGTGAAAATTCTTGGCAAGTCTTCCCCTTACCATGTAAAAAAAGATCTGATCCAGTTTTGACCTGTTTTAAAAAGTCTGTTCCTCCTTGTGTGATGACTTTACAGGGCTATAACTTCGATATTCCTGCTTATTTTATTTGGTACCTGTGTTTTCACCAGATACCTTTCTGGGCACGGAGCCCTCCTTCTCTCACAGGATGGGGTGACCTCTGGCCGTAGGATTGACATCTGCCAGGGGTTGTGAGGGCCTTGGTCCCACTGTGGTGTGAGATAGGGGGGCTACCTGAGGCCAGTGAGAGGGTGGGGAGGCTGTAACCTGTGATAAGAGCATTACCCTGGGAGCATGGGAGGTCGCAGCTCTCCCTCCTCAGCACTTCTGTGTTTGCTTTGTGCTGCAAGCAGGTGGGAGGTGGCGGGTGCACCATGTGCTCATGAGGAGCGCTGTTAGCAGGGGTGCACAGGGCTGGGCTGCCTGCCCTGGGTGTGAGGGAGCAGCAGCATCCTGACACTGAGAGCACTGCAATTTGGGTGTGCTGTGTATAGGGTCAGTGCTGTCCCATGTAGGCAGTGGAGCCTGTCCCAGTGATGCACTAAAGGGATCACCGTGCTGTTCCATGTGCTGGCATAGTGGGATGCCAGGAGAGACATCCATCCAGGCATAGACCTGAACTGGGTGTCTTGCAGCTCTCTTTGAAGTAGGTGCCTAAATTCAGCCTGCATTGCCTGCCAGAAGCTCACATTTGGCTTCTGGCACCATCATCCTTGTGCTGTTAAGCTTTAGAGCTTATCTTGGTATTTATGACCCTCATCACCATTGTGCCTCAGCTTCTTGCTAGTGGCCTTTGGCTTCTCAAGCTCCCCAGGCAGCTAGGGAGCAGCTGTACTTGAATGTAGTCGTGTTGGTGGGAGGCAGCACCGTGTGAGTTGTTCTCCAGGTGAAGTCATTGAAGCTTGGTGTTGTAGTCCTGGGTCCAAGAAGGCTGAGGAGCACCGGTGCCATGAGCATGGGAGCCACCAGAGCAGGCTGGCCAAGGTCTTCTGGCTGACAGTGGCTGCATGGTAGCAATGTCTGGTTGTGTCTTAGAGGAGGAGCAGATGTGGCATTTCCACAACTGCTCTTACCTTGTCTTTTGTCACTGCCCTACCTCTCTTTCTACTTGAAATGTGTTCAAAACTGCTTCAGGCTCAAATACATCATGAGCATCTTGTTATGAGAATGCTTCTGGTTTCTTGGTTGTGTTGGACTGGTCTTCCTGGTGAGAGCTGAGTATGGGGATTTCACAAGTGCTCCTCATGAGACTTTCTTGTGGAGTTTCCCATCTCTTTAGGACAGATGCTTCACAGATGTTTCTGGCTTACATTTCTTTTTGAAACTGTAGGGTTCTGGTAGACACTTTATTGCAGTCTTTGTTCAGAAAAAAACCCCAAACTTGTGTTGATCAGTGTAATAAACCCTGTGCCAAAGCCTGCTGGATTGCCCTACAGGAGTAGGAAAGGCCCTTGTCTTTACTGCTCTTTGTGTGATGCTCTGCAGTGAGTCAGTGGGTAGAATTTGAGAAAAGTTCTTTCTGAGATAGGAATGGACACAATACATGCAGGATAATAGTTTCTGTAGAACTGACCTATGTGCAGGGTAGTTCCCAGTTAAATCCCATCGAGGCTGGGAGCTGATGGAGGAAGCAAGCAGCACATTGTGTAAGGAGACACTGGTGACATGGAGCTGTCTGAAAAGCAGCGCAGTTGACAGACCTCATCCACCTCCATTCCTCAGGTAATGAGCTGTTCCCTGTTTGGTTGCATTTGATTTTGATAAACATTGAGGCTTTTTGTTTCCAGCTGAATACATGGAACTGTCTGATAAATTTTGTTATTGAGATGATTTTTGTGGTTTGTGGTAGTGATCTTGAACATCTGACCCAAAATATGGGCAGAGCAGATGTTTGCTGTTTTCTCATGTCAAAAACCTCCCAGCCCCATTAAGGATGGGTGACTCTCAGAGTCTGTAAAACTGGACATTTTCTTATAAAACCCTTTTCCCAATGAAAAAATGGTTTCAAGACAGACCAGTTTTGCAAATACATTAAAAAGATGAAATCCCACCATGATGCTTGTTGCCAATTTCAACCAATGTAACATGAATTCATCCTTGCTTAGTCTGATATTTTATCTATTCATGGTATTTTAAAAACTCCAAATTTATATAAAATATGGAATTGGATCATAATTGGGTGTTTGAGTGTGTTGGTTTTCTTTTTAAGCATGGGCCTCTGAATCAGCTTTGTAAATTTAAAGCTTGATTTAGTGGTAAAACTGGACTTGACAGTCTGAAATCAAGCATGGGACTGAGTCCTGTGGTGTGAAAAGATAACAGGTTTAGCTTTGGTACCAGCTGATGTCCTTACCCTGTCAGCCAGTCACCCTTGTAGGAAGAAGCTGAGCAAAGGCATCCTGGAGCCAGTGGTGAGGGAGAGCCCTGCTGGTACTGGACATGCTGCTGCTGGGCATCCCTGGATGGGATGGGTGGAGACTGTCCTCCCTCTGGTGCCTGCCAGGGCTCAGCCAAGTGGCACAAGTGACTGCCCTGGGAGCTGGGCTCCAGCCTCTTCCCCAGCTGGAAAGAGACTCTGGCTGCAGGTTATTTTTCTGAGACGTGAGGAGAGCTGGGGCTTTCCAGGCAGCCCTCTGCTCCCAGAGTGGAACCTTTTGGCCTTCCCTCTGCTAAAGGAAACATGGGGTGTGGTGGATGTGATAGGTTTCAGGTTTGGGCTGGCTTTCCTCCTCAGCCTGGAAAGCCTTGGCTGATCCCTGCTGTGCACACCTATGACTGCAGTTCCTCTGCCACACAGTCCAGCTCTTGTGCCCATGACTGCAAATCTCAGCAATGTGCTGGGGTCTTGTTCTGAGCCCGTCTGGGCAGAGGGAGGCAGCTGGGGAAAGCTGCTGGGCTTCATAGCAAGGTGGAGGTGGCTTTGTGTTTCCTGCTGGGGTGTTTACCTGGCTGCAGGTGGGGTGGGGGATGTGGCAGCAGCCCTGCTGTGCCATGCCAGGCAGAGCTGCTCCAGAACTGCACAGCTGATAAGGGCCTGTGGAACACAGTGTCACCTGCCAAGAGCTTCTGGCCCTGCAGAAGTGGCCTGGCTGGTGTTTAGAGGATGGCAGGATGCCTTGTGCCTTAGCTCGGAGGGAGCCCTGTCTGCTCTGTCAGAGAGCACTGGGTGTGAAGAGCAGAGGTTGTGCCCCTGCAGACTTTGAAATCAACATCAATCCTGGCAGTTTCCTGAGCAGCTGCTGGAAAATCCTGTGCTTCAAAGGTACAAATTGCTGCTAAGAAAAGGAAAAGACTTTTCTGATCTCCCTGACTGCCAGGGTTTGGATGAAAAGGAATCTTCCTTAATTGTAGGGCAAAGCAGCAAATTTTTGGGGGGTAAAGGCAAAGAGCTTTGGGGCACAGGACAGGTTTGATCTTTTCCAGTCTGGTTTCCTGAGGGGGGCACTTTTACCTTGAAAAAAACTTCTACAATTTTTGGGGATACTAATGCCTTCTACCAGAGCTACATGCAGGAGCAGTACTCTTGTCTTTCCTAGGAGCCAGGATTGTCTTTTCCTCAGTTCACATATTCAGACTGATTTGTCATTGGCTGTGCAGCAGCTTGATGTCACCCAAACTTTGGAGTTCCCTTTTCTCTGTACCTCTTCTTTGGGACTGGTATCATCTTTTTTGATGATGTCTGACCCCCCTTGTTCTGGCAAGTTCCCCAAAGAGCCTAAAGAGAGAACTCTACATTTGGAGTGAATGTACCAGCCTCAGCATTATGTGAGAGCTTTAAGCCCTAGAACTTTAGGTGACAAAAAGAAATGTTGGACTTCTTGGGAGGAAGAAGGTTCTTTTTGTTCCCAGATGTTAAGTTATGTATTGCTGCAGGCTCCTTGGTACCTTTCACCCTCAAAAATCACTTTGTCCATCAAGAAATGTATATGGTATGTAAAATTATTTGGATTTGAAGGGTGCAGCATCAAAACAACAGGAGAATTTTAATTTATTTTTTTCAGTATAAGCAGGGAAATTATAGGAGCCCTAAACTGCATAAATAATTGATGTTGTTCTGGACTACAGTATCTTAGATGGTTGCTGATTACTGGATATGTTGATTTATTTAGAGTATGAAATAAACCATCAGGAAAGAGTCACGTTTTTTTGAGGCCTTGTAAAAAATCTCGTTTGTTTTAATGTGGGATATGTTGCAAAAGGTGTAAGGCTGAGTATCTCCTTGATCACCATTCGAGCATCTATCTGAGCAAATCCTCTCACCCATGTCTTTTTGTACCATTGTACTGAGGTCAGCCCTCTCTGTGCAGTGTCTGATGCCTTCCCCTTTCCTGTTAACAAAGCTCCTCTGGCTGGCAGGGTGGAGCATGAAGGCAGGCAGGAGGGTGAGGGCTGGGCTGCCAGAGGAGCTTGTGGGGTGGAAGCCCAGACCCCACTGGGGTGGGCTGGTGCTCAGAGGTTTCACTGGCCAGAGGTATCACCCCCTTCTCCTTCTTGTCTCCCGGTGATGGTGTGATCTGGGCCAGCACAGAGCAGCCAGTGGGGCTTGGGCTGCAGCCTTGCTGGGCTGTACTAGTGCAGAGCACGGGAGCAGCACTGAAGGGAGCTCTCCTGGAGCCAGTTGTAAGGCACATCACTCCTGCTCCCCTAAGGAGAAGGGGTGGGGAATGTGCTTGTCTGAGTTTTCTCATAGCCTCTGATCTCTGCTGACCCAGCTGCATGCTTTTGCTGGGAGAAACTTTGACTGCTTAGCATAGTACTCCTGTCCTGAGGACATTACTCATGGTAAAAGAGCAGCCTGTGTGGGTGGGGAGGATTAAACTGAGTGTCAGAGATGTCTGCTTGTCACTGGTGGCCTTGGAAGTATGTTGCTTCATGTCTGTCCTTTCCAGCAACTACCCAGCTGGGTTTTCCTCTCAAACACACATAGGTGCAGTTTCTCCAGATCTTTTTCTTGGCTGATGTTAATTTTCTTGTTTATTATCTCTTCATCACTTCTTGCAGTGTGTTTAGGTGTGGACTGATGAGTGATGAGTGGCTGCAGGGTCTGTGAGAAACTGTGAAGAGCTGACAGAGTGAGCATGTAGGGTGCTGGAATGGATGAGGGGAGAAGGCCAGAAAAAATGGAATGAATTTTAGACCCACCCATCTATTTTGATTCACATGGAGCTGAGTTATGCTGCTTTTCATAAAAATGCTTCCCACCCTTTCTCCCTCTCATTTGCTGTGGGCAGCAGCTTCCTTCAGTGTACCCACTGCTGCCTCTTGGATCCTTGCTTGCAGGAGGAAAAAAGGCACCATATACCCCTGTCCAGGGACTGCAAATCTTGTTAGGTAGCATGTATGGAGGGAATTACATCAAATATAAAATGTGGTTGTGTTTGGCAAGCTCTGGGACAGACAGAAGTTTTATGAAGAGGTTCTGGGAGCTGGAATAAGCAGCCAAATGTTTCTCCCACTGCTAAATCAAAGTGTTTTCTATTGCAAATGCACTTTCCCAAAGACTTTCTGAAGACTTGATATTTCATAGTGCTTTCTTTGCTGCTTGGCCACTAGTGCAAGCAGCTAGCAGCAAGCAAACTGCCTGGGAGATGGTCATCTGAGCTTTGCAAAGTCCTGGTGGTGTTGGCAAGGTGGAGCCCAAAGTGTGTGTGCAAGGGGGCAAATGTGCACAAAGCTTCACTTTGTAGTATAAGAAAGTAATGTAGTTTTTTCTTCTATCCAGACCAATCCTGAATCTGTGGGACCTCTTTAAAAAAAAAAAAAAAAAGGAGTCCAAGACTATAACTAGTCTAAAAACATTTACCTACTGCATTGAGTTTTGCATGAATAAATTCTGCACAATCAAACCCACAGACTGTGGGGATTATTTGTTTCTTCCATATGCTGGTGCATGTGTCTGAGCTGGTATCAAGGACATAGTTTGATGTGTCTGTTGTAAGTATCTAGATTATTTCTATAGTAGCCCAGGCTTCTTACACAGAACACCACCCAAACAGAGCATCACCATAAGCACACTCTGGGACCTATTTTGGACACAGCATGAGTCAATGCTGCTCTGCCCATCTCAGCATTGTCTGTTCAACAGCAAAATGACCTAATGGAAGTGTTACCCAGTTGCCTGGGAACAATCACCTCAAGGTAGGGCGTGGCTCCTTTCCAAAGGAAGCCTTTGGGCATGATGTTAAAAGGTGTGCAGAGCTTTATTCACCCAACCATGGTGTCTCTGGAACTGGGAGGTTCCTGGTGCCTGGTGAGTCTGCCCATGTTTCCATCTGCTCAGCCCCAGTGGAGGAAGCCCAAACCAAGTCAGGGAGCTCTTTTGAAGGACACGAGAGACAATGCCTTTGCACAAGCTGTAACTTGTGCAAGGTTTGCCATTTTTTTCCTTGCAGTGTCTTTCAGCCCTTCTTGCCTATCCATGCAGAAGTGCAGCTCTATCCCCAGTACTGCATCACCCACCTGTACAAGGTGTGCAAGGCACTGCCTGCTCTTCCTTGGCTCCTGCTGGTCTCTGTTTCATGCTCAGTCAAGAGGGAAGAGAGGCTGGGGCAAAGCTTTCGATCATCTGAGAGCAGGAGCAAAGCAGTTTCAGGTTCAAACTTTACTGGATCCCTGCTAACCTGAAGCTTTTGTTCATTTTTGGAGTCCTTTTGTGTAAGCTGGCTGATAGCTGCCAGTGCTCTGAGCACCTCTGCCTGCTTTCTCCCCAGCCACATGCCTGCCCCTGCTGCTTCCCATGGACCAGGCAGGGATGTGACAAAAATAAAAGCAGGAAAGCGTCACAGTGGCAGCTCTGTGCTCCTCACTTAATAACAGAAACGCCTTTTGCTTGACAGCACTGAGATAAGCCCAGACCTTACTGTGAGGGGGGAGGGGAGCATTATTAGTAGCTATAAATCATCCTAAAAGGATGGGGGTGGGTTCCCTCCATACCCTGCCCCTGTGCAGACATGTTTGCTGTGAACAGTCGTGGCAGACAGCATGAGCTGGATGTTGTAGGCAGCAGTTTGTGGAAGGTTGCATTTGCAGGGCAAGTTATTTCCAGATGTGAAGAAGCTGTATTTTAAAATGTGTTCACTTTTGCCAGATATACTTCTCTTTTTTATTTTTGTGCAACCTTGTAGCTTGCCCTTAGGGGAGAGGATTATGTGAGTACCTGAGTGGATGGAATAGCCCTTGTGCTACCAGTGGCTCTTATCTGATGGAGAAGAGCACTCACATTTCAAATTCCTCTGAAGTGGACACAGAAGGGAACTGACATCACAAGCACTGGCAATGCACTGAGATGTCACTGGAGATGCCAGCTGCTCTTCCTGGTGGCTCTTGGGGGTTCCTCAGGAGCCTTCAATGTTTCAGTGTCCCTGGCTGCTGTGGCCCAGCTGTTCCTGGTGATACATGATCATTTCTACCAGCCTAGCACGTATTGTATAATTATCAATCTTGAAATGCAGGCTGCATGGCTGAGCCTCCAGCAGTGTTCCAGTGCTGGCGTTAATCCACTGTTGTTCTTGACCCTTTGGCAGCTTGTCTGATTGAAAATGAATCATGGTAACAGTGTACTGAGCTTGGTGTTCCTTACAGGGGTGAGTAATGTGCCTCTCTCCTCCTTTAGTAAGGAAATAAAGGCCCCAAGAAACCAAGTGACTCAGTTAAGGTCCAGAGACCAGGAGAGGACCCACACTGTGTTTCCTGCAGGCTCCTTTTGTTCTAATGACATCCTTAGGGATATGTCTTATGGTTTTTATAATGACAGCTCCCAATTCTGGTGGGACTATAGGCAGCCATCAGTGCTCTGGATTTCTTCAGGGCTGTGAACTGTCCCTGTGTGCAGGTTTTGGCTGGGGTAGAATTGTTCACAGTGGCTGGTAAGGGGCTGTGTTTTGGATTTGTGCTGAGCACAGAGTTGATAATTCAGAGATGTTTTTGTTATTGCTGGCAGGGCTTACACAGAGGCAAAGCCTTTTTTGCTTTTTGCACTGCCATGCTGGTGAGGAGTCTGGGGATGCATGGGAGGCTGAGAGGAGACACAGCTGGGACAGCTGACTCCAGCTGACCAAAGGGATATTCCAGACCACATCATGCCCAGTGTATATAGAGGGGGAGGAAGGGGAGATGTTTGGAGTGATGTTGTTTGTCTTCCCAAATAACCATTACACATGATGGAGCCCTGTTCTGCTGGAGATGGGAAGGAGTGAACTAGTTCCTTGTTTTGCTTTGCTTGTGTGTGTGGCTTTTGCTTTCCCTGTTAAACTCTCTGTATCTCAACCCAGGAGTTTTTTCACTTCTGCTCTCCCAGTTCTCTCCGTGGTCCTGCAGGTGGGGGAGTGAGTGAGCAGCTGAGTGAGGCTTGGCTGCTGGCTGGGGTTGAACCACCTGTCACAAGGTTTACAGGAGGGACTCAAGGCAATGAATCCAGTGGAGTGGCTGCAGATTGCACTCAATGGCCTCGATAGGTCACAGTCAGCTGAGGGCTGCAGCTTGGCAGGTGATGATCTTCACTTTAAAATCAGATTTTTCTGTATCCATTTGGTGCTTTGTCTGGTGTTTTCATCAGCACTTCTGTCAGTTCAGAGACTGCTTGCAGCATTCAAAGTGGTGTGCAGGTAGACATTCACTATTGGTTGATGTATCTGAAGCTCTTTGGATTAACACTGAGCACCTTGGTCTGCTTGGACATCTGTGAACCACATCTGTGCCCTTCCTTTTCCCATGAAGCACTTTCCTAGTAGAGAGGTGAAAAAAGAAAAACATCTTGTGATTTTTCTACTAGCTGGGGAAAATAGCCCACTACAGCTGTGAGGAGATGGGCTGAACAGCTTCAGAATTGACCCAGGGTAAAAGCAGTGATTGCTGCTAATGTGTGACACCTCCAGAAGGGGAGTGTTTCCCTGGGGGCAATGATTTGCCAACCAAACCCTAGTTAGGAGTGATCTCTAAATCTTGTGAATGTATTTATGTCTGAAAGCTCTGCTGGGTTTGCTCAGCTGCTTTCCAGCATGCTGAAACCTAGCATGAATGTGTAGAATGAATACCAGTTGCAATGGACTCATAAATGAGGTATGTCTCAGCTGCAAGGCATGTTTTAATCTGTACTCATGTCTGGGAGCAGTCCACCCTTCTCATTTCCTCTGCCTATTAAGTGATGGATGAAAGCCCATAGAAATCGTTACACTCCTTTCACAAACTCATTAAAACTGCACAAAATCTTATGTAGTGTTTGCAAAGCCACAAGCATGATGTTATTCACCCTCTGCCCAGGCAATAATTTTGGCCCAAAGAGGTCTCAGTTGTTAAGAGGAGGCCTCTTTAAAAGAAGTAGGGTAAAATGAAGAAGCCATTTAGTTGATTTGCTTGAAAATGCCAAGTTTTAGCTGGGACCTTTTTCATGAGGAGTGTCAAACTGATGGCATTGCTGCATGGTGCCTTCTGTCTGGGAGCATATGGAGAGGAAAGGAGATGCAATATGGCAGAAGGCATCCAGGTGAGCTGCAGTCAGGCAGGGGGCTTGGTGCTTCTGCTTTTTCAGACACTGTTGACAGCTTGTGGTTTAAAGATGAAGTTTCTGGTGCCTTTCTCCCTTCCAGTCTGCACAGATCATGCACTGCTTTGGGGCTGATCTTGCTAAAGTCAGTAAATGTGTGTTGTACCTGTTCGTGGGGAAAAACTGTATTATTACAACTAAAGAAGCAATTTGAAATCTTGAGCCCAAACCTTTCCTTCAAGGAAGAAACCAAATGAGATTGTAGTGCAGGCAAAGCTGATTGTGACTGGTATTGCAATGACTCTGATGCTCTTTTCTGTCACTTCTGTTCTTAGAGACTTGGACTTCTGTCTGTCCTCAGCACCTTCTGTTTCAGAGAGCACTTCTCTGTCTAGGAAAGAACAGGGTTGCTTTCTGTATGATCTTGCTCTCTAGCATGAGAATTGTCTTGAGTGAAAAATACCATTTCTGTTCTTTACCTGTTGTTCTCTCTCCATATTTCTATCTGTGGGTGCCAAAACAAAATCCCTATATAAAAGACCTAGATTTCTGCTGAGAATTTACTTTCATTAATTTTAACTTCTTTGCTTCCAGGTACCAGTGAGAAAAAACCACAACGTCTCCAACTCTTCTTCAAATGTTGCTATGGAAATCTCCTACCCAGAAAGTCCATTCACTCTTTTTGTTTTCTCTTAGGTGACTCCTGGCAGCAAAGCTGCAATAGCCAACTTGTGTATAGGAGACCAGATCATAGCCATTGATGGAGTGAACACAGATAACATGACACACCTTGAGGCACAAAACAAAATCAAGGGTTGCACAGATGAACTGACTCTGACAGTCAGCAGGTATGTAGCTGAGCAGGACTGGGGCTGGAGAGAGGGAGGGTTGCAGGGTGGGCAGTAACTGTGCTTTGGTTTGACAGTAGAACTCTCAGGCTGATTTAGTTTGACCTCTTAGTGCTTTGTCTGGTGGGTGCTGGCTAGCAAGAGGGAACTGTATTTCATCCTTTAATCCTAATGCTGCTTGCATTTGTTGCACTTTGACCTTATGAAAACAATTTTTCAAGTGAGGAATTGGCTGATAATTTATGGCAGGGTCTGTCAACTTACTCTGTGGCTCCTGACAGCAAGAAACCAAAGATGGTCTCATGAAAACTTCACTCACAGCAGAGGAGGTGCAACCAGAGATGACCTTCCTTCCTGTTTGCACTCCTTTAGCAGTTAAAATATACACCTGTGTGTTGTTCCAAGCAATTAACTGCCTGCTTTCTGCCAAGCACAGACTCAGAAATGTTGTACATTTTGAAGCCTCTTGATCTAACAGCACTGTCAGACAGTGATGACCCAGGGTGCAATGAATTTTGTCTTAGGCATCAGTCTCTCCAAGTCCTGAAAAACTAAAGGCAAGTGACAGCTGAGCCACAATTTCTGTCACTTACAGTGTACAGCACAGGCTTGCTTCAGCCTTCCCACCACCTTGAACTGGGGAGCAGTGGACAACTTCACTCCTTTCCCCAGCCATGCTTTGGTTTTGGGCCATCTTTGTACAGAGGGGAAATGGAGATGGGAAGGCAGGGCTCTGCTTTGCACTGACCTGTTGCTGCTTAAAAGAACTGGAGCCTGGTTTTTTTTGAAGATGCTGGGGATTTATCCTTCCTTTTGATGTGAATTGCAGCTACTGGTGCTTTCCAAAGTCAGATGGTAGATGCAGCATGGCATTTCTAGTTGCTCTGGAGCAAGTTTTTCCTGTGCCTGCCTTCCCTCAGAGTGACCATCCATCAGTTTCAGGGCAGATGCAGGGGAAGTGCTTTCAAAAGGAGTGCAAAAGCATGCCTTCAGTGACACAGTGGTTCAGTTGTTCAGGCTTTTCTGTGATAAACAGAAGCCTTTACCGTGGCTCAGATAATGCCAGGAGTTCAGCAGGCACTTCCCAGTTCAGGAAGAAGTGATGGGTCTTGGCCAAAAAAAATGCCTGATGGTTCATTAAGGGAATTCACAGATGGAGGAATGGAGCACAGTGCAGGCAGTGTGAATGAGCAGTGAGCATTGCAGCAGCCTGTTAACCCTGGAGCTTGTCATACTGGCCTTGAACTTAGCAGCATGTAATCTTCCTGCAAAGGAGTGTTCCTTTTCCTCTCCAAAATCCAGCTGCTTGACTTGGCAAACCAATGCCATGTGGTTCTGGCTGGGAAAGAGGAAGGGAGGCAAGGGCTCTTTCAGCCTGCAGGCAACTTCACTCTTACAGATCATTGAGTCTGTAAAATGTGTTTGCTAATGTTAATTACAAAGTCGTTAAGTTTATAGCTACCCTATGCACATTTCATTGGCCTTGGTAGTGCATGCTGCCCAGGGAGAGATTTCTAGTTGGATCTGCAGCTGTGTAAAATTGTGCAGGGGCTTTCAGTTTACACAACTCAACTCTTTCAAGATCCCCTTTCAGTAAGGTAGCATGAGTGTGTTGGATGCTTCTGCTGCTGTGCTGATCACTGAGCTCTGCTGACAGAAGGCCAAGAGGAGTGTCAGAACTGCAGGGATGTGAAAGCAGTGTTCTGACTTCTTACCACTTTAGAGTTTGATATTGCTGCCATTGATATTGATTTTATTACTACCCATTGCTCTATGGAAAATCTGTGTGCATCATGTTGTCTTTCCTGGTTGTACTCTGTTGAGAATATTTCATCCCTGATGCCCAGTGCCTCCTTCTAGGCCCCCATAATTGTGTTGGTGTAAATGCAGCTGGACTCAGTGGTCAGAAGTGCTATGTAGTCTTTATTGCTGAGGCAGGATCACTTCTTTACTTTGCAATCTAAGGCCTTAAAATGAAAGGTCTTGAGAGGATGCCTGGAGAGGTGACAGAGGAAGCATCTTAAAAGACCTGGAGCCATGCTTCATCTTCCTGCTCAACTTAAGGGAGGGGAAGTGGGTGAGGAAAGCAGACTGTGGGGTGGTGGTAAGCCCTCCTCTGTGAAGAAGGGAAGGACATTGGCACAGAGGAGGAGAGGTTGGAAGGCTCTTGGGGAAAGTGAGTGCCACCTGGCCAAGTGGTGTGGCTTGGGCTTCCTGAGCTTTGGCGGGCACAGCTCTGTCACTAAGACTTGGCCATACAGTTGGTGAGGAAAGCTCACAAAACAATCAGGTCAGAGCTGGAAGGTTTTTCTCTGTCAAAGTAGCTCTGTAAGTAGTTGGCTGAGTATGAAAAGGAATGTGTATCCTTTGCACTGCAACACCAGCCACCCTTGGGTCTGGTCTCCACTCTCTGCAGTTGTAGCTCATTAGCTGAATCAGTTGAACCAGGGAGCTGTGCTGGTACATATTATTGCTCTGAGAGAGCAGCACCTCTGTGGGTTGGAACATCACACTGCTGGTGTAAGGACATGCCCAGCTGTGCTAGGTTTTCTGGTGTGAGAAGTCTTCCAGTCCTTCTTTTCTGCTCACCATTGGAGAGATGTCTTGCGAAAGCATAAAGCCTTAGTGATTCTTAAATTGCTAGCTGCTGAATTTTTAATGATTACTTATTTAAATGGTTACCAATGCTAAATATTCTCTGACCTGCATTCAGTGTAGCAACAAGGTTGTGCCAGGTGGATTTCACACACAGGTCTGAGCTCACACCAGGTGTTTCAGTTTCACCAAAGGATCAGCAGCATTGTGACAGTGGAGACTTCATTTGTGACTGTGCTGCAAATGTTATGAGTGTATGCAGTTTGAAGAGCCTAGTTGGGTGAATTAGTGCAAGTCAGATCTTTAAAGGATAATATATATAATGGAGGTATCTCTGCTGCAGAAAGCCTTTAAGCTGTAAGTGGCTGGAGACTAGGAGAATGTTTCATGGAAGTATTATGCTTGTCTTTTTCATGTGCTCTTCTGTGAACCAAAACAATCTTTATATATGTGTATTCTTCAAATAGGCAACTCTCTTCTCTTTTAATGATAGCCAAGCAGTTAAAATGTCTTCATGTTTAATAATGATTATTTAAGAGAAGTGTAAATATAGAGAATTGAAAGGACTTAAACACTTCTGGTAAAGGAAATGTTGTTTGCACTGTATGCTTGATTGTGTATATCAACAGCATTCCAATGTTTCCTGTTTCGCTATTTTTCTTAGCGATGGTAACAGTCCAAAAATATTTCAGATCAGATTGTAGGCAGGAAATCTCGTCTAACACAAGTCACCATTAAAAATGTATCAACTTTCTAGCTGAAGAAAACATGCCTGGTCTGCTTTTTCACCCAAAGGGGAAAAGCTTTTAATTTCCAAGGATTTAAAACCCAGCCACAAATTGCTTTCTCTGAGTACTCTTTTCTAAGTGGCACTGCCAGATGCTTTGCTGTTCGACTTGGGAACAGAGTTGGAAAGGTCTGTCTTCTGCCTGGGAAGTGGGTGCTCAACAATGTTGTCATAGATAACAAATGCCCACTGAACTGACTGTGTCTAGCAGCTCCTGCCCTTTTCTGAGCCTCTGTTTGTTCATTCATTTTGCTTTTTGTTTCAAGAGAAATGTAGTTACCAAGAAACCAAAGTAAAGGTTTCATTATTGTCTTCAGCAGTATAAAATCAAGCTCAAGACAGTGCTTCAGTCAACTCAACCCTACCTGGTTGCTGAACTGAGAAATTTCCAGGGGGATTTTTGAGTCTTTCCATAGGAAAAATGAAGTTTTGAATCTTTGAGAAGAGCTGCACTTTTTTTCCTGGTGATTTATTTGTTTGTCTTTTCAAATAGGGTGTGAACATCACTGCACTGACATGTTAGGGTTGAGCAAAGCCTCACCTGGGGCTGCTCTCCAGTAATGGGGGTAAGCAGCCAGATGTGTCCAACAAAGTGGAGACAATAATCAACTTTCCTTGGAAATTATTTTCCAAAGATGCTTCCTCTGACAAAGAAGATTCAAAGGAAAGAAGGTGTAGGAGGAACAAAGCCTCCTACCACAAAATTCACACGATGGTCAAATGATCTGTCAGTGGATCACCCATGTCAGTGCAAGTGCTCATGAAGAATTTGACATACAGCTCTGTTGTAGCTGCAGGTGTACAAAAGCAGACAAATGCTCATTGCAGAACAGGTGAAAATTATTTCTAAAACAAATGAGGTTTTTTGCCTGCGGCTGTAGTCACCAGATGGGCGGTGGAACTGTGCAGCCCTGAGCAACTCAAAGGTAAAGTGTATATTTATATTTTTCAACAAATAAAGTGTTCCTGTAGTGAGTCTGTCCTTCCCTTTATGTCTGGTGGCAGTTTGGGGGTAGTAGAGGGGAGTATTTGTGAAAAAGGATTACAAATATGTAATGTCTTGTTCTGCTCCTATCATTTTCCTCAAATTTCAAGCTGCTTTTCTGCCACTCTGCTGCCAGCTTGTAATACATTAATGCACCTTTTTTGTTTGCAAAATAGTCTTTTAATTTGTTGAAAGTGCCGCCAGGGAGTGAAGCTATGTATTTGTTCTTTGAAAAGCTAGGATCAGGGAGGTCAGATCTGCTACCAGGGCCTGTTAAATGAATTGTCAGAAAGGAGCATGTGTAGATGCTTATGAAGAATTAGAGAGCACAAGTGTCACGTCCTCTACATTTTATGTGGTAGGTCTGGTTGCCCTCCTGCTTGCTCCATGTGTTCCCAGGTCTGAGCTGTGGGGAACAGTTGCACAAAGCCACAATAGGCTTGGATTTCTGTTCTAGGAAGTTGGTGGAATCCATTGACTCATTTAGGTTTGCTTTTTTGCTTCTCTGCCAAGAAGAGTTTTCCAGTTCTGTCATCTTACTAATAATTCCTTTGGCCCTGGGAAAAGCCAGCTGCTCAGTGTGCAGCTATATAAGGCCATGCAGGTTGCCTGGCCCTCCCAACCTCTCCATGGCTGCTATGGTCCTTCCAGCCCTCCTGGGTGCATGCCAGCAGCTTTTACTAACAACAGACACATTCAAAGTTATTTTGGCAAATCAAGACTGGCATTTGTTGTGATTTTACAACCTCTTTGGCAAGGCAATAGCAGTTAACTCTGCAGCAGGTTAGTGCAGGAGCAGTGTGAGTCTGAGCAGTCAGGTGTGTCTTAGCCTTTGTAGCTGTCATGAAGCTGCCCCAGAAACACAGAAGAAGCAACAGAAGTTTGACTGAAGTTGCCTTTTTGGTTTTAGTGGTTGGATAAAGAGACACCTGAAATGCAAGAGGGCCATGCATGGAGAAGTGCATTTGGGGCCTCTTGTCTCTAGGAAGTTGTGACTGTCATTGCTGTTTGAATTGACAGGAGGCTGTATGCAGCCTTAGTACAGTTTTGCTTGCCAAACTGAGTATGTCCATTAAGGGATGGTTGTTAAAAGTGACTGCTCCTGTTTAAAGCCAAGGGCCTGTATTTGAGAGCTGTTGTAGCTAAAAGGCTGATTAAAAGGTACCTTCCTGGTAGTCTGAGAGCTCTCATAGTTAGTTTCTAAACATTGTTAAAATGCCTGTCAAAAGCTCTGGGGAGAGGATTGTGAAAGATAAATTCTTTAGGCCTTTCCTCATTTTTCAGCTCAAAAACTTTGTGCTGCACAAGAAACTTTTCAGTCTTTTGGGGTTTATTTACTATGTGGTATCTTAGTTGTGTCCATCCCAGTGTTTGAAATGAGATGTGGATGAATGTAGATGTACCTTTCTTCATTATGGAAATTACACAGTTCCTGGCACAAAGAGTTAGACCCTCATTTTCCAGCTCTGAATTTTCCCTTGAAGCTATGGCCCAACTTTGCATGCAAAGCACTGATAGCAAAATCCAGGCTCTTGTAATGTTTATATTACATCATGTTCAAGCCAAACTACTTGAAAAGTGTTGTTTCATAAATACCTCTCCATATTCCTGCCTTGACTTGCATGCAGTTTCTTCCTTCTTTTCCTACAGTTTATATCTCCATCCAAAGTAGCATCAGAGAAATTTCTTTCTAATCTTGGGTTTTGGTTTCTGCCTGGATGAAACAGGAGATGCATGGCTCATTCCCTGGCCCTGTCTTAGTTACTCCCTATCCTGTGGTAAGGACACAACATGGGAACGTAAACTGCAAAAATGACTAAGTTTGTATATACATGTGTCTGCAGTTAATTTGCCTGACCCTCATTCTCAGGCTTGTTTGTGTCATGTTTTTGTCTCCTGCACCGTTTGAGTGTTGCTCTCTGATGGAGTCTCATTTGAAAGAATATGCATTAGGAACCATATTATAAAATAAATATTCATCAGTTTATCAGGAGTTTCTGGGATCTGATAAGGATGCCAAAGCCTCTGGCTTTCACCAGACAGGGTGGGATTCCCCAGCAGGCTGTTGGACACCCAGCCCCTGCAGCAGTGGAGAGGCAGGTCTGGCAGCCCTGCTAGCATGGCTGTGCTCAGTGGCAGGGTACAGCCTTGCTGAGGGGAGCAGGGAGGTGGGTTTTTGGCTGAGGGCCTTCTCCCTCAAATCTGGGAGCAAATCCTCCAGAAAGGCATTACCAGCAGCAGCCTGGTGTGAGCTGAAGGTGCTGTTACCAAGGCTGGGTTTAGCTGTCGACTCTGACACCAGTTCCCTCCTCCAAGTACCCAAGATATGAAAACAGGAGGACAGGACACAAACACAGTGAGTCTAATCTGCCCTGCTGTCTGTGCCTGGTGCCCACACTTCCCAACACTGCTGAAAGTAAGCCCTGGGCCAGTACTGGGACACAAGGTGAATTTTAGGTGGTATTTTTCTTCCTCCTGCCACGCTTCAGTAGAATTACAGGCATTGACACAAGAAGCAGAGCCAGGAAACCCTTCCCAAGAGCTGGGACCATCGTGGTCCTACCCAAGACCCACAGACAGTGGGCTCCACAGGTGGTGCAGTAGGATGGGGCACATGCCTTGAAAGATCTGCTGGGTAGAGCCAGGGAGAGCAAAGCTGTGTCCTTTTTGCCACTTCACCAGGGCCATAAATGGGCTGCTGAGAGTGGCTGAGGAGCTCTTCTGCAGCTGTTGTGAAGACAAAGGGAAGCTTTATCATCCTTGCCTTAGAGGGACAGATGCATGGCCTATTTAACATTTCTGTTTGGATAACTTCTAGACTGCATTGAAAGTAAAGCTTTGGAGTGACATTGCTGCTTCCATTTATATCCAGTGACAGAGCAGAATGGCAGCAGTCTGGGGAACAAACTTGAGCTATTTGCCTTGCTTATAAATAAAGGAGAAAAATCTGGTCAAACCCCCTGTGGGCTGCAGTAGTTGGCCATAATTGCCTCTCCTCCTCTGGAGACCAATGTGCTGTGTCACAGCACCTCAAACACATTGAGGAGCAGTTGGATGAAAACAAGTGCCTGAGAGGAAATCTCTGTTCCATATTCATACACAGGCCTGCTCTAGGCTTAAATTTTTCAATGTGAATAAAGCCTTCTTGTGCTTCTGAAAGCTCATAATAAACTTGTAAAAGAAAATGCTACCTCAAAAGTTCTTGGATCACTGCTGCGAGAACTGGCACAGGGATGCTTCATGCTAGGAATCAGCTGAAGTGTTTAATGCTCTCTGAGCTGCTCTTTCATCTTCAGATGATGTCCCTTTGCTTATAGCCTGGCCGGCTGGGTGTCTCATTTCCA
Source organism: Phylloscopus whistleri (assembly GCA_017589585.1). Classification (NCBI taxonomy): domain Eukaryota; kingdom Metazoa; phylum Chordata; class Aves; order Passeriformes; family Phylloscopidae; genus Phylloscopus; species Phylloscopus whistleri. The sequence goes on along the minus strand of JADMLD010001001.1, from coordinate 2,604,742 downwards.
TATATTTTGCTGTGTCCCCTGTTTTTCCAGAGGAGATGAAACTTGGTCATACATGATCTCCAAACACTTTCAAGGAATAAGGCTTTGTGTTGGTCAGCAGGCTGCTCCCCTGTGTGCAAAGTCTTCAGGTGTGGAAAATACAGCCATCCTGGAAATGGGTGTGACTTTGTGAGACTTGGTAGCCATGATCTGGGTGAAACTGCTGGTTCCTCAGGCACCTTAAAGCACGGGTTGCCAGAAGCAAGGGGAGAATGGTTGTTTTGTATTCACCTGAGGCGTTTTGGACATCCAGTAACAGCAGCTGTGGTGACAAGATGATGATCAGATTGGTATGGATCTGATACCATGCAGCTATTACAATCAGACTTGTCTGCCTGTGCCCCAGCTTGCCAGACAGCAGCGTTTGAGTGGCATGGGTTGTCAGGTATCAGCTGGGCTTGCAGGATGCACTAATCAAGAGTCAAAGGTTTGCTGTACCTGAATATCCATAAAGGATATCAGGTGCAACCTGTGTTGTTTGTACTTTTCCTGTGAAAGGAGGTATAGCACAGCAGAGTTCATTCAGGTTTCTTCTGTGTGAAGTCCACAGTGCAATAAAGGGAATAGCAGGTCAATAAAACTTTTCCTCTTTCCTGACTGAGAATGCTGCCTCCCATCTCCTCCCACTGCCCTCTGGATGCAAATATTAAAATCCTATTTAAGCAGCAAATATCTGGGATGTGTATGTGCATCTCAGCTAAGTTTGGGCTGTTTAAAAAATATTGTGACTTTGGAGGGCTTTTAGAGGAATGGTGCACACCAGACTGAACATATTGTGGGACCCTGTTTCTCCATCCTTGTCAATTTTAGAAGCCTTTTCTTTTCCTAGTCTCTTCTTTAACTGGAAGATCTCTTTCCAGTTATCCAGTTAATTCTTAGTGGAAGCATTCCTGTTTTGCTAAGTACTTAAATTATAGCTAGTCCTTGACCCACAAATACCTAGGAAGTACATCTCTTTGCAGTTCCAGTTTCCAGAAAGGGCTCCTGTCAACAGGACAGGACATGGTTTTCAGACCTCATCCTAAGAGTTTATCAGCCATCTGGTTGCTGCATGATGCAATGTTTAGCATTGAACAGCAGTTTTCATTCAACAGTACTGCAGTCCCTCATTCCCTGCTATTAAAAACTCTGGGAAAAGTGGCGCTGTTTAATCCATCTGAGATGATAACTACTGTCTTTAGTTCCGAGTATATAGGTACCATATGTTTCCCACAACGTATTTCAAGCAAATCAAGCACTCCACTTCTCCCTCACCACTTGTTTGTCATTATTTGGGACATTGCAAAATTCCACAAGGATGATGGTAAAAACAGTTGGCTTTAGTTGTAGATCTTGACTTGTGTTTCAGACTACTGTGAGTAATTGGGTCAGACCACAGACCAGTAAAGGTTACAGAGACTTTCTCTGTCACATTAGGTCATCTCAGTTCTTAGTCCCATTGCAGGCTGGGATTTTTAAATTTTTTTCATCATTCCCAAAAGCTTCTGTTTGTTCAACATGGATACCACTATAAATAAGAAGAAAATTCTGGCGACCCCAATGAAAAAATATTTCTAGCTTCTCTCCAAGGCAGTCCAACCTCAAGAACAAAATGTTCTCTGTATAGTCAATACAGACAAGAATCATTCCTTTTCCTGGCTACCCAGAAAAGCTAAAACACATAGCAATCTGAATTGTCCCACTTAATTAAGGGATCTGCATCTAAGGGATATCTTCAGCTTCTGCTTTTGGGTAACCCCCAGCTTGGCAGCCTGGGTGGGGGCCCATGCCTGATGTTGTTGCCTGTAGAGTCACGAAGGAGAAGCCAGGACAGTCACTGCTGAGATCTTGTCTTGCTCCAAGGACCTCATATATCTAAGCCACCTCCCTTGTGTACCTAAAATGAGGCTGTTTAGATTTCTCCTGATGTGGATTGTGCTATGTATGAGAGGCTGCAGAAATGTTTGAGAAATTGATGAACTTTGAGTCTTTTAATAACAATGATGGTGCTCACCGATGAAAACAGATTAATTATTCAAAATTTGTGTGTTGCAGAACAGAGTCAAAAGTCTGGTCACCACTGGTAAGCGAGGAGGGAAAGACACATCCTTATAAGATGAACCTGGCCTCTGAGCCACAGGTAAGTCCTGGAATAACTGTCTGCTCTTCTTCCTCTTAACTCCTGTGAGAGAATTTCCAGGCCTGATCCTCTGAGGAGCTGAGTACATGCCACTGTGTTAATCATGTTGGGGGTAGCACCATGCCTCATACTACCAAGAGATCCCGTGGCCCTTGGAGGCCTTGAGAGACAGACTCCCTCCCTGTGGTGAGAAGCCTGCTGCTGTGGAGAGCTAACAGGGTGCCATGCCAAAGGTAACCTGCTTGGGTCAGAGGTCTCTCCTGCCATCTGCATGCTCACACCTACCACAGGGCACAGCAGGCACTGTAGAGGTGTGGCTCAGTAAATAATTGCTACTGTGCTAAGCCAGTTGGTTTTCATAGATAGAAAAGACTTGAGGGGTGAGGAATATTATTCACTCGGTGTTTCCTGTTGGTTTGTTTTGGGTTTTTCTTTCTCTTACTCAATAAGCTCTTAGCAGTTTAGCTGTGGAGAAAGTGAAAGAGAATATATATATATATATATACACACCACCAGTATCTTACATTTTTATCTGTGTGGCAGATCATGCAGCCTCTGTCTAGGAAGTTGGGTTTGTAACCTGTTGACAGCCTTGCTTCACTGGTCTGCTGCCTCTGTCAAGTAAATGTAGTAATAACAGCCACCAGTGCAAGGGCTGGATTTAGAGGATTACACTGCAAAAAAAAAAAAATCTATAACTACACTAAAATTGGTGGCATTCCTCTGGATTTTCCCTGGGGCAGTGACATGGCCCCAGTGGATTCTGGCCCAAGCACATATCCCATGTGAGTCTTTCTAGCAAAATAAGTAGATTATAAAACTACTTTGGCTCTGCAATTAATTAAGCACTAACATGGCTGTTTCAGTTGGAAAGGACCTGAGACTAAAGCAGCACGTGTGCAGCAACACCCTGCCCAGACCTTGGGCTGGGACCTGTCCATGTTCCTTTCACATCAAGCTTCTCTGTGTTGCTTGGCCCAAGAATTCGGTGCAGCATTCTCCAGGTATTTCATAACTCTGCCAAGGCACAGTGTGAGACTGAGCAGTTTGGACTTAGTTTGAGCTGGAGCCATGTGGTGACACCTGTCTGTGACACTGTTAAGCTGAGGTCTGGTCTGTGTCTTCTGCTGCCCAGGTTTTGGAAAGACTCTGCTTCAACTTTGAGACTTGGGGGCTATCTCTTGCCAAAGGAGTGGGGCAGAGTCTTCACTGAGGTTTTGCTGCAAGGATGCAGAGAGCTGTCATTTAATTCAGCAGGAGACTCAATCCTAGAGACCAATTTCCCAATGCAGCCATTAGCAAGAATTTCGTTAAATGCCATAAAATTAAACATATGTCACAACACATGCCCTAAGTGGGATTCTAAAGTAGCTCACTAATTGTAGTTAACTGCAGCAAGAAACCTGCTGCTGCAACCCCCCTGTCACTCACTACCCCACCACATTTTTCCCCTCGGTCCCAGCCTGGATAGATGGTCAGGATTTAGCAGAAATGCTGGTGGTGGAAAAACATCCCCTCCTAAACCCTAACCTCAGTCTTAGTCCTGGTTCTAGCTCTGGCCACTGGACAGATATCCTGATACTGCTAGTTTGTAAGCATAGTACAACTGAATTTATTGGTAGAAACCTGTAACTGACTTGAACAGGAGAATTTGATGTACAACTGAGTGTGGAGAAATTCGTGTTACAGAGCTTATCTCTGAGCAGTGTCCATTGTCTTAATCATGTACAAAGAATTAATGGTTGCCTAAAAATTAGGCTTTAACCCCTTTGATGGCTGATGCTGAGAGAGTTATTTCCTGGTGTGAAAGGAACATTTAAACTCACAGAAGTCTTGCCTTTTCTTATTCCCTTCCTTTAAATTAAAGCAGATTAAATAATTTGCAATTGTGTGTGTGAGTGGGGCTTGCTGCTGTTCAGAGCACTGGGCTTAACTTTAAAGGGCTTTGCTTGCTCCATACTCAGACAGGGAATCTGCAGTGTGAGGGGAGATGCATCATGTCTCCAAACCACAAGCTCCTGTTTACTCTGAAGGCATAGCAGTGCCTGACATCCTAATCTGATGTGCCAAAGTGTCAGGAATACCATCAACTTGTGAGGTTGTGGGGGTTTTTGTTTGGTGGATTGTTTGGGGGGTTTTTCCCATTTCCTTTTTCACTAGCTGACTACAGCAAGTAAGTTTTGTAGTGAGGTCTTTCTGCTTGGAGCATGAAATCAGAAGATCATGCTGATTCCTGCCAGAGCATGTGGCAGGTGTTGGCCCAGTTGCTCTGGGGCTGTGTCTTTGCAGCATCATCAGGGGTTTTGGCCAGGCCTGCTGCAGATCAGCAGCAGCAGAGTGCAGAAGATGCTATGTGTGTGTATACCAACATGGCAAACTGCCATGAATTTTACCACAAAGTTGCTGATAGAATTTTTCCAGCAGGACTGGTTGAAGCTGTGAGTAGAGCTGAATCTTCGAAGGCAAAGCTGAGCTGTTCAGGTTTTTTAAACTCTCTGGCCAGTGAAAACAGTATATTTGCTTTTCTTGGCAACAGTCTAGTGCAGAATACTTACTAATTCACTTACCAAAGAAAATAGGACATGCTCAGTCCAAGTGGTTTGTTTAAGTCCTGGTCCAGGGTCCTCTGACAATGGTTCTCATTGGCTTTGCACATAGCCCTTTAAATGCAGACATAAAATCATACATGTGAATAGCCTTATTTCAGGCTCAAAAAAAAAGTCTTTAAAACCCTTGCTGTAATTCAGGTATATTACCATCTTTCTTAGCATTTGTTAGATGCTGCCTCTCTACCTTTGGTATCTCAGAAATTTTTTACACTTGTCCACCTTCTTTTTATCTTCCTATTTTACTGATGTAGCTGCTAGATCTTTGCAAAAAATCTTGCAAAATAACTTAATTTTTAGTTTATCTCAGGAACCAATGCTTAAGAGCTTGTCTATGATTAGCTATATATTTTAAGATCCCTGCTTAAACATTTTTTACCCCATTTGAAATGGACTGTTTGTTTACTGTTGTAATCCTTTTGGAGGCTGATACTTGGTGACATGCTGCATCATGCCCGTGGAAGTGTTTTCCCTTACTTGGAATGTACGTTCAAGATATTTCATTTGCCTTTGGAAAATAAAAAGGCATTCTACAACCTCCCATGCATTCCCCGAAGTCCTGAGTCCAAAGACTGACTTCATTGTCTAAGCTGATCTTTGCCCATGAAAGAGCTACAGTCTTATTATTATTTCATTGCCATTATCCTTACCCTTCTAAATTAATTTAAACTGAGGCAAGAGCGATGACAAAATTGCATTTCATCAAAAGGTGCAGCAGCTTGTCAGTGTTGATGGCTCAGCAGCTGACCTAGCTTTGTTTTGGTGCCCATGGCAACATTAGAGGAAGGAAATGACAGTCTTCTTAGCATATTTACTCAGTTAGTTCACTTGCACTTCTAACCCAGATCCCAAGGCTGATTGCTCAGTGGCATTTTCCCATCAAGATCTTTTCCTCACAACAGGGAAAGACTAAAATAACATGTCTGCCTCTCCCTTCTGCTTAATGTCTCTTGAGAAAAGTGGTCACAGCAAGAGAGAACAAGTTACTTGGTGACTAAGGTAATTTTAATGCTCATGGTACTGACTGGAGGTCAGCATAACTTCAAGTCAGCCGTGCCCTCTGGTGATCTTGGGCTGTGCAGTAAGATCTGTACCCAAGGGGCTGTATGGCCTTTGGTGAAATAAACAGTGAAACTCTGTGTCCTCTGACTGTGCCAGGTCTTGTCAGACCTGGGGTCTGTTTGGGTTTTTTGTTTGTTTGGGTATTTTTGTTTTGTTTTGGCGTTTTTTTATAAGACTCAAATGCCAGTGGGTCCAGGTCTCTGTGTTGCTGAGTGAGCTAATGTAGAGAAAGAGCTGATGAGAGAGTCCAGCAGCAGTCAATACCAGATTGTCTCCAAAACTTGTCCAGCTCCCTGAAGGCTGTGTATTCCCATTGCAATATGGCACAAGTATTAACATCAGACCTTGAGATGTCAGTGAAAACTCTTGGTTTGAGATGGATAGTTCAGCTCTTCTTAATCACAAAGAGTAAGGGCTTTCAAACATAAGGATTTTTTTTAAACAGAAATAACCTTCAGACAGAGGTTAGCAGCTGGAGGAGTTCTGAGAGTGAATCAGGGTATTTTTAGGATGAGGGAAACAGCCACTTCTGTCTTCCCAAAGCTTCTTAAAAGTGCCTGTCCTGTGCTCATCCTTATTCTTGCAGAGTGATGTCATTGTTTCCATCTTGTGTATTTTATTTCCTTGGATACAGAGCAGGCGGGGGCTATAGAAACTGGGTGTGTGGCTGGCTTGGCCTTTGATAAGGCTGTGCATGTGTGGGCAATGCATGAAGCAAGAGGTATATAGAGTAACAACACTGAGACTGGGAAATGTGCTGGCATATCATGACCTGCTGGTTTTGGTTAAAAGGCGTTACTGCATGGGTGTGGAATGTGTCAGGGATGTGGAGGGAGAGGATGTGGGAAGCTAGTCTTGTTGTTTTACCCCCCTCCAATAACAAAACCCCAAACCCTTCCTAATTTTTAATCAGATTTCAAAGCATTGCAAAAGATCTTTCCATAGCTGAAAAACCCCAAACAATAACAGAGGGAGAGGTGAAAGTAAAGGCATTTCTTTAATATTGTGAATGCAGCTGATGAAACATAGCATGGGGTAGAGTTTGCTATGAAGATGTCCTCTCCTGAGCTGCTGCTGCGTGTTTGGCACAAGCAGCCTCCCCCAGACATGCCAGCTGGTCATGGGTATTGCCTTTGCTCCCTGGGTGGCTTTGCAAGGGCAGGGATGGAGCTGGGGGTTTGCCTGCTGGTCTCTGCTCTCCTTCACTGCCCGCAGGGCTAGAGTGCTCACACTCTCTGAGGTTTGGTCAGGGGCCTGTTTTCTTAGAGCTGAGTAAACATTTGTACTGAGAAATGTTTCATCTTGTTTCCTTTTGGCGTGGCTCTGGAGGTGTGCAATCCAGCATTGCCTGCCTGAGCTCTGACTTGGGATGCAAAAACATCCCACGTTTCTGATCCCCTGTGAGGCAACAAGTTTTGCTGGCTCACTTGGCTGCTGCAGATGCCTGTGTAGGCTTTTGCTTTTCCCTGCAACTCCAGTGTCTGGGTGCTGATTTTTTTTTTTTTTTTTTTTTTTTTTTTTTTTTTTTTTTTTTTTTTTAGTTTGTGATATGAGGTCAGCGTGAATCCCCTGACTCCAAAAGCTGGCCAGTCTGTAAATCACTACTGCACACCTGAAACTAGGTTTTGGCTTCAAGCAGCCCCTTGCTCCATGTTTGACCTCTCTTTCCTCCAGGGACTGCAGAGGTAGCCTGGGAAGGGGCAGGCAGGGGAGTGAGGGTGCTGCAGGTGTGGTGGCAGCAGGACATTAGCCAGCACCTGTGAGGGCCTAACCCAGCTGAATTCCTTCAGGCCATGTTGTGGGGAGAGGAAAACCCCACTTAAAGGGAGAGGCTGTTTGACCCCTCACATCTCAGTTTAGTTTATTTAGTGAGTACAAAAAGCCTCCAGATTTTTCCTGTTTCTGGTGGTGGTGAGGTCAGTACAGGCTTTGCACAGGATGGCCTTGGCCACGTCACTGCAGGGTGGAAGAGACCCAAGAGCCCACCCTCACCCCAGCCTGCTCCAAACCTACTTGGGGCACAAGGCCATGGAGGTGTCCAGGTAGCTTTATGCCACTGGTGCCTAGGATGAGTCCCAGCTCAGCTGATAGAGGTGGCTCATCCTGGGCTGTCTGTCTGTCTCTGCTTCACTGACAGCTGGGAATTTCCTGGAGTCACATGCCCTCATTCCCAGTGGTGGAAGTGTTGGTGAGGAGGAGGAAGCAGACGCCCATGTCACAAGCCTGTGGCTGGCCCCAGGTTCAGAAGTGACAGCTGATGTAGCTGTGGGGATTGCACAGCCTGGACGTCAGTGTCGCTGAGGATGGCCTCATATGAGAGGGAGGAAGGGGCCATTGTTTTCCCTGAGCATTCCCCATGACGCAGCCTGCAGCTGGTGCAGTAGGAAATGCTGATCTGCTTCCTGCCCTGGCACGGGGATGTTTTCCCCATCCTCACAGCCTGGCACCTTTGCTGGCAGCTCTGTGCTGGGTGGGCTGCAGTGGTGGCAGTGGCACCCCCTTAGCACCCAGCTAGAATGGCTGCGTTGCAGTGCCAGCAGCACATGGCTGTGTCCCATCTGCCCCTGGAGAGGGCTACTGCCACTAACAGCCAGCACCCAGAAAACTCATCTGGCAGAAGATGTGCATGTCTGACCTGAAGCTGAGGTCCTACAAATGTTGTTTGTCCTTAGGATTGAAAAAAAGGTGTGTTTTTTGTGAGATGGGGGCATTTGCATGAGTGGGAACACATGGGGTTGTGCTCCTAAGCCACTTGGAGCTTGTTCTTACAGAGGGGGTAGTTTCAGATAGGAGGGGGCTGTTGAAGGAATCGTTTCAATTTCAAACTGAAGCAAGAGTTCAGAAGCTGGCAGAGAAGTCTGTGCAGTTGATAATCTAATTTAGCTTGGTGTAGTCACTGCTGGGCCCTCTGGAAACATAACCCCTGCAAAGGAAGGAGGGGAGTGAGGCTGATGTCTGTGCAGACAAAGCAATTTCACTATCATGGTATCAGTTTATAGTGATAAAATAATGCTCTTGAATATCCTACCTGGTAGCTTGGGAGCTTCCATATCCCAGCTTCAGACCAAAATATCCCTGCTCGCTGTGACAGGGTTGTTGCAAGGGGGCCAAGGTAGAGCCACAGTTTGCTGGGTGAGTGCTTCCAGTTCTGCCCACAGGTGCCAACAGAAAGTGTCTCTGAAGAGATCTGACATGAATCACACCCCTCTGTGCTACTCTGAAAGGAAGAGCAGGTCATGTCCTGACTGGATAAGATCACGTCCTTTTAGCTGACTGCCAGTTCTTCCTCTGCAAACAGACCATTGCTTACTGCTCTTGCACTCTGTGCTCCAGCCAGGGATGCTGTTTCATGCTACTTGCCCCCTTTTCCTTGTGTTGGTCCTGGGATTGCCACAGCCTTAGAGCTGCTGCAAACCCTAGGCATCTCAAATGCATAACCCAGGTGCTGTCCCCACACATATGCACAGTGTAGCTGGGTTTTTGCATGAACGTTTTCCACTGCCGGTGGACAGGTTTTTGGAAGTGTCACTTATCTGGCTTTTTTCCATTATTAAGTGAGAGACTGTCACATAAACATGATTTCAGGAGCTGGGGCTTTAACAAAACTGCTGCACAGCACAGACCCTAGGTTGGCAGTTCTGGAAAATCCCTAGATAAATATATTTGACAGTGAGAACACATTATCTTTGATCTTGGGATCATGAAGGCACTTGTTCCTTGCAAATTCCTTCCACTGCTCGAGCAGAAAGAACAGCATGGTGTAACAGGAAGTGCTGGAGAATTTGGATTATCCAAATGCCCTTTATAAAGCTACTGCTCTTGTAATACTTGTCTGTAGACTCTTGGGTTATTCACCTTCCGTGCTGTTCTCCAGATGGGATTTTTCTAATCTTCAGACACCAGCTTCTGCACCATTTTCTCTATTTAACTGTTATAAACTCCCTTATAGTCAGTGACCTCTATACACCTGAGAGCTCCTGGAGATGTCCCAACAGTTTTGAAAGCTTGACTTATGGTCCTGGTGTTACTACACAGCAGAAAACCTACCTGGTGGCCAAAAGTAGGACAAAAGCTCCTGTGTGGATTCTGTGCTGGAGTGTGTGTTGCAGTTCTTGGAGTCAGGGCACTAATGTGATGTCAGTCTCTCTTCTCCATGTAGCTGCCCTGTTTTCTCAACGCATGCAGGAAGTGTTGAAGGAAGGATCCTTGAGGCCTCCATCCCTGTCAAACTGAACTCGGCTTGGCTGACACATTCAGAGATTCAGCATGCATGTTGGATGTGTAATTGAGACACCTTATTTGCTTAGGAAGCCAGAGTTTTAAAAAACCCCAGATAAACTGTAAATTACTTCCCTTTCTTTAATTCTTGATTAATGCTTAAATGTTTTCTCACCGCAGGTTGTGACATAATTTCAACTTGGAGTGTATTTGACCTAAGAATATAACCTCCTTAGCCTAAACCTTTTGCCTCAGTCTTTCATGAAACCAATTATTTATGTGCACATCTGTAACACTTTCCCATTCATGGCCTCTGAATGGTGGGCTAGCATCTGTGTTTAGTGCTGATATAACTGTTCCCCATGGTTTGATATACAGGCTAAAGTAATTTTTTTTTTTGCTAAAATCCACATTTTTGCCATGGGAAAAGACTATTTCTGCAAGTCCTGTTATGTGGTTTGAATGAGATTGCAACAAAGGGAGATTAGCTAATTACTCCAGGGTCACTTTTCCTTTGGTGTGTGGGAAAGCTTAATGGCTAACATCCCTACATATTGGCCAGAAAACTGTGGGAGAGCAGCCTCATCACTCCACACCTGAACATCCTGAGCTACCCCGCGGATTTCAAATGACTTGTAACTCGTGAGGGCGTTTGGATCCACGCCACTCTTCTCTGAGGGATCTGTGCTCTGCTTGATGCCATAAATAGCATTCGAGTACCATGAAGTGAGATGACTCCCATCTGTCAGTCTGGGAGGGCTAGCCAGCTGCCTAAGGAAGTCTGGAGACAAAAAGGTGATTTAAAGAAAAATCTGTAGGGGGATTTAAGTCATACTTTTTTTCTAATGAGTGTTTATCTTGTAACCATATCTCTATCAAACGAACGCTGTAAGATGTTTGTAGGGCAGTAAAAGCTCACGTCATTGCTGTAAAATCAGTGCCTGTTTTTTAGAGTGGGAGTGGGAACTAGTTGTGTTAATTAGAGCTGAGACCCATGGGCCCAGCATGCTGAAAAGTGTCCTCTTTCATCCTGTGCCATTGGCTGTTAGCCCTGTATTGAAGTCGTGCCCAATCTCTATGGCTGGCTGAAACATTTCAAAAATCGTGTTTTGGTGCCATCTCTTAGCCTTTGATATCTTAGCCACCTCTGTGGCTGTTAGTCCTTTCTTATGCCTGCTCTAGTGAGGCCCCATAATACTTTCTCTTTGCTTTGGTCACGCATCTTCTCCAGGGAGGAATAAGCCCTGGATGCTATCTCTGCCACAAGGCTGCTAATTCCCAGCCTGCTGAACAGGTGATGGGTCTTAGAAATGTTCTTATTTTTGTTAGTACTGCCTATGATTAAGAAGAGTCTTAGCTCAAGTCTTATTTAACTTGGAATTTTCCCTTTTCTCATTAGATTGTAGCCTGTGTTTCTAAGTATACACTACTGCTGCTGGAAGCCTCCAGTTTGCAGCAAACCCAGAACATCTGGGTAATATTTTATACTTCTAACACTGAAGAAGTTGCTGAAAGTTAGCTGTCACTGCCTGTGGACAATCTTTTATATTAACAATGGTTATCTTCACACCTTTGTTGTCCAGAAATTCCAAAGTTGTTCATCCAAGACAGCCATGAACCCTGGTCTTAGCTGAAGGAGCAGAGATGCTCCAGAGCACTCAAAGTAATGACAAATCCCTTCTTTTTGTGTTGTCTTATCTAAGGGAAGCCAAACTTTCAGATGTCATTGAGAAGTGCTCCTCTTTCTGCCCCTCATCTTCACTTTTCCATAGAAATCAACCATGCTGTCAGGAGTTGCCTAGAATCTGTAGTCTTGCATGAGAAGGTTGGTTCTGTAGCTTATTGCAGGCTTGCAGGAGCTCCCAGGTGTGTGGTACCTTGAGCTAATAGCTGTTTCTGAGCTCTTATGTTCCCAGTATGTCAACTCTGAAATGTCCTGAAGGTCATCCTGGAGCTATCCAGGATGGGCCCTCATGCCATGTGGAGGATGCTCACTTGCTTTGGAGGTCACCTGCTCCTCAGCTGAGGCCACACATGAAGACCAGCACTGCAGTGGCTGTGGGGCTGCCCTGTCACATCCACCTGCATGCCTGAGCACCTCTGATTGTCGCCTCTGCTCCTTTGCATGCAGGAAATCAGGCACATAGGAAGTGCACACAATCGGAGTGCAGTGCCCTTCACTGCTGCCACAGCTTCTGCCCCCAGGGTGATCACTGCTCAGTACAACAGCCCGGCAGGCCTCTACTCCTCAGAGAACATCCAGACCTTCAACAGTGCTGTGGAGACAAAGACATCCCCTGGGGCCCTGGAGCCCAGCAAGCCGTAAGTACCTTCCTCACCTGCCCTCCCTCCCTGGGCCTCCGGGGAAAGGCTTCAGGAGACACCTGCAAAGGCACCCGTTTGTTAAACCAGCAAAAGCTCTCTTTCAGGACAGTGGAAGAGGCACAAGCGTGGATGTTGTTCCCAGGGACAGGGCTCGGAGGAGTGGGGGATGTTTCATGAGGTGCAGACATGACATTAATGCTGTTGTGTTTCTTTGTTTAGCAGAGACCGACGCGGTTTCCGTGTGCGTTCAGCATGACATACCAGCCCGCTGGTCTGAACAGGTGCCTGATCTGATAGCTTGTTACAAGCACTTCCCAAAGTCAGTGTTTTGTGCTGGCTTCACTGCAATGCTGGGCAGGAAAGGCACCAGCTAGTGCAGGAAGCACACCCATCCCTGTTCCCAGCTGGCCTGGGATCCATGTACAGGCTCTGCCTCAGTTTGGATATTTCTGTGGTTTATTATCAAACTTTGCTTTTCACAGGAGTGTTAAAAAGTAGCTGAAACATTCATTCCTGTGTGAGGGGTTCTATGTATGAGATTGGAAAGGGTCCCAGCCTTAAAAGGGCCTGTTCATTTTTGTGTTTGCAACTGAGCCTTCCCAAAGACACTGTTTTATCCTAGATTTCCAAAGTTCCCCTTTTTTTTTGTTGGAGGTAATAAACAACGAGCTTTCTGAAAGTTTTCTGGCTGTGATGGTCAGGTGGCTTAACTGCTTTAAGTCTCTGCATAGCAATCAATCTGCCTAGAAGGATTTGGCTATTTTTATAATAAAAGCTGGAAGACTAGTGCTTTTGGTAATACTTGATTAAATTCCTGACTTGAGAATGGGGAGGCAAAAGTAACTTCAGCCTCTTCTGTTGCAGGGTACAAAGACCTGATTGTGGTTTAACACAAGCCTGACAACTTGCCTGTGAAACCAGCTCCTCCTTGCACTGGCATCCCAGTCTGCAGCATGGCCTTCTAGGTGGTTACAGTGCTGCAGCTGGCAGATGAGGTGGCAGATTGTTCTTCATTTGCTTCTGGTAGACTCAGCAGCCTCATTCAGGGGCTGGGCAAAAGAAGAGCAAGTACAAGGAAAATCTGATTTTGCATTAACCTGATGGGAGCATCTGGCAGTGAGATACCATCTCTGGTCTAGTCTGGCATCCCCTCCACATGAGTGTGCTCCTTGGAAGCCAGGCAGATTTGGCTGCAAAATTGTAGCTGATCCCTTTCTCTTGCAGGGATCAGCAAAGAGGTGGGTTCCTTCTAGGGCTGTGGCTTGCTCTGCTCCTAGCAGGAACATCCACTGCCAGCCCTGCTCCATCTTGGATACATGGCATGTCTTTCATCTTTTCCTTGCTGAAACACAGCAAGTTACAAAGGAATGCTGGGAAAACAGTGGATGAGGCTTTGATGCTAGTATGCTTTTGTTTACAGAGTCATCAAAAGCAAATGAATTACTGCTGGTTTTCAGTGAGAGCTCAGCCTGCCATTAAAAACCCACTGTAGTCTCCCCAGTGCACAAGCACAGGATGTCTAGGTTCTCCCTTCACACACCCTTCCAGCTGCCTTTAAATTCCTGCATATGTATTTTGCTGAGTTATTTAGTACATGCCTGACCTTGCTCTGGGTTTAGCTGACATTCATCTGTATCCCCATCCTGCACCCTGCAGATACACAGCCTGTCTGAACTCAGAAATTGATCCTGCCACTGCACATGGTGGTGTGACTGGAGACCTAGTCCATGCTTCATCCTTAGAGAGTGTGTGGTATAAATGCAGGGCTGTAGTACATATAGAAATAAAAGGAAATATCTACACTGGATTTGATGTCACAAAGCAGGTGGGGACAGAGAAGCCCCACTGCTGAGCACATATGGTTTGGGATGGGAGGTGAGATCACTCCTCAGTAGGATGCCAAGGCTAGCTTTGAGAAGAGCAGCAGTGAAGGTGGCATTCCTTGTCTGAACAGTGGGACCACAATTGTGTGCACAGGGAGTTAGTGTATAATGAAACCCCTGCTGCCACTTCTTCGTTGCTTTTACAACCCATTTGTTTGCTTATCAGTGGAGTGCTTGCTTTATAGTTTCTGTTTAGACACACCTGGAGTGTGAGACCAGAGGCCAGAAGCCTGTAAAGTTGTGTATTCAGTGGTGTGCCCTTCAGACAGTATTCTGCAGCTGCTTGATGGCTTGAAGTATTTGGCTTTGTCCTTCATTAATTTCTTTCTTCTTTCCTTTCTTCCTCCTCTGCATTTCCCCCTCACTTTGGCAATGTAAACCCCAAACAACCCCTAACCAAGCCCACCTCCCGCTGCCCGTGGGGACGCGTGGGCCGGCAGCCGCCCGCGGCCGGTGGGGGCCATGCAGGCTCCCATGGCCTCCGTGTATGACCCTCTGCAGAGCTCCGAGCTGCGGCGCAGGCACAGCACCTCCTCCAGCCCCAGCCAGCTCCGAGTGGGGCCTGAGCAGCTGAAGCACGTGGCCCAGGTCTGCCCCAACAGCCCTGTGGAAGTGGAGGTGCCAGGACTCAAAGTGCTGCACGTGCAGTTCAATTCTCCCCTGCAGCTCTATTCGCAGAGCAGCATCATGGACACGCTGCAGGGGCAGATCTCTTCTGTTAGCCCTGATTTCCCCAGGTAACCTGCCCAAGGCCTCTGCAGCCAGCTCAGCACATATGCTCGTCTGCATTTTGGTGTCCACCAGTCCCTCGTCCCTGTCTGTGGCTCATGCCATTGTCCGGTCACAAGAAACAGCATTTACATTTCACCCTTCCAATGTTAGTGCATGACTCTTCACAGGAGCTTTTTCTGCCTTGTGTCTGTGCCCCACACCATGGGAAACACCAAAACATGTTTTTAGCATGTCAGTATGTCCATTGCCCCCTGCACACCCACACAGAGGGACCTGCCAGCAGCTGGTGGCTTTTCTGGAGGAGCCACCTGCAACAGATGCGTTTGCTGAGGGTAGCTTTATCCTGAAAGCTGGTGTTTTTCCTGCACTTGAAATGACTTTTGTTGTTTGTGACTGACAGGTGCTGCCAGTCCTTGTTCTTTTATTTCACTGGCCATGGGTGTGTGCTGAGCATGTTTCATTTCAGGCTGAAGCAGGTACCCATGCTCTCCATCTTTGCCTGACAACACTCGTGTTTGGAGCAGCCTGGCAGGCACCAGGCACAAGGAGGTGTGTTCCCACCCCTGCCCGCCTGTCTGCAGAGGTTGCTGCAGCACAGGCTGCCTCTGCCCAAAGGAGTGGAGGATGCTCAGCATGTTCTGAGGTCTGCAGGACTTGTGCTGAGCCTCAGCATCACAAGGCCTGGGTGCTGTTTGATGTCTTCATTATAGTACTTGGGAATCCCCTGGCCTGTGCCTCTAAGTGACAGCCTCTTGGCTTTACAGGGAGGACATCAGTGTCAAGACAGGTGAAACAGAAAGTACATTTATCTGGCTCGCAGGAGGAGTCCAGTCAAGGATGAATCGTGAACCTTCTGCTGTGTGACCAAGCAGCTTGCTGCTGTGTGACGTGTGGCCCAGGACAGTCCCAGGGCTTCCATGGGGCAGAAAAGGACACAGCCAGATGTCATGGCTCCTGGACTGCTCACAGTTCCTTTCTGGGAACCATCTACTTCAGAGCAGAAAAGCTGGTGTCCTCACCCCTGGACCCACACAGCCCAGCTTTGCCATGTGCCAGGAGCCAAGAGATAGTGGGATGCTGAGGATTTACTCCTGCCTTGTTACTCAGTGCAGTTACTTGCTGTAAGTCAGTGCTTTGGCTTGTGGTCAGTACCATGCACACCAGAAGTGGTCACATGTTGGCTCTCTGTGCTGGCCTAGAGAGCTGGCAGTGCTCACAAAGGAGCCCCAGACATCAGCAATTGTTTAATGGCAAAAGGGAGTGCTCCAAGCACTGGGCCTTCCTATAGCCATGATGCCCTTGAAAGCTTTGCCAAATAGGCTGGCATAAAAAAGTAAAATATCATTAGTGAAAAATAAACTGTGCTTTTTTGAAGATTCCATGCAAGGCTGTGTCTTTATGGTTTTTATTACTATCTTCTTTGCCAATATTTAAGGCTCAGTGATCCAGTATTAGTCAGCGTTGCAAGTTGCCCATGGTAGCAGCAATGAGATCCAGTAATGGTTGTGTAAGTCTCAGAGCCCATAAATATTGTTGGGCTTGTTCCCTACAAAGTTTCTGCATGAGGGAACTCGTGTACATGGAAAAGGACACCAGTTGCTGGTGATTGCTACAGATAAAGTACCTGTGTAACAGGAGGTGCCAAAAATCAGCTGGCGTACAATGAGTGTCTTGCAGGTACAATTTCTGTGCCTGTGGCCTTGCCTTTTCAAAAGATAGACATGCTTTCTGGAGATGTTTTTTAATTTAAGCATCATAGCCTTCTGCCCTGACAGTTTGAGGTGTTTTATTCAGCTGGTACAAATCTGGGTTTGATGTTGGATGCCTTTTGGACATCTTGTATATGCAAGTGGACATATAGGGTGCATACCTGGGAGAGCTGATCTGTATGTTTCTCAGTGTTTCACAGTGCATGTTTGAAATGTGATGGCTTCATTTGACTCTAATGCTCTGTAAGATGATTTAGCCTCTGCTTTTTGGATGCATGTTATGAAACATTCTTAGTATGCAAACTGCAATGAAAGGCTTCTTGTATAATGTTTCTATGGGTGGATAGAGCAGTGGGAGTGTATGAGTTTACATGAGATGAATGTAATGTGGAGCATGGGACATCTATCTAATGGAAGGCACATAATTTTTTATTTTTTTGGGGGTGTAAGAAGCTTCAGTAACTAAGATTCAGGCTTCAAAGGTTCAACATATTGCATGTCTAATGTGCTTCCTGCTCCACTGAAAATTGCTAAAGATGGAAACATTTTATGAAATTCTCTTTATGGACATAGCATTTTATAACTCGTGATGATTTTACTTCTGATGCTTGAAGAGTTTATTATGTAGAGTAACTCCCAGATGACTCAATCGGTCAATGGCATGGAAAGTATGCAGTTGCCTCCTCAAGAAAAAGATTTCCCTCTGCAATTTAGTCTGAACCTCAGGATGTTTATGTACTTTTCATGCAATCACAGAGTGCAAGAATGGTGAAACTGAGTAGACCATTTACTTTTATAAGACTACATTACAGAATTGAACTATCAGAGGAGATTTATCACCTATTTCATTTTCTTGTGTATGTTCTACTGCAGCTACAGAACACAAGGCAGGCAGAAACTTCCTGTGTCCTTTAGTCCATCCCTTAGTCCAGCATTTGGCAATTTAAACCACTGATTTAAATAATTCCCACTGATATATTTGCCCAGACTATTTTCATATCCTTTAGTTTGGAGGTTACCCACCTGTCCACAACAATCTTCTCTGGTATTTCAGTGTCAATAGACATATTGGAAAGCTTTTCCCAAGGGATATTCTAAATATCCTCCTGCAGTTTAAGCCTATTCTCTACCCGCTGCATGTGGAGAATATCCTAGGTACTGCCTCCAGAGTCTTTTTTTATCCCTTAAAGACCCTTTGAGTTGCACAGGGACCACCTTTTCCATGAGCCTGCGCTGTGAAAAGCGGCCCCTGAAGCACCTTGGGCTCTTAAGTCAAGGATTCAAGTCACTCATGACATGAGGGGCAGCAGCAGCACCTCAGGACAGCTGCACTGAGGGCTTAGCCTTAGCCAGCAGAAATCTCTGCCCTTGACCTGCCCATTAACCTTAGTAAAATACTGTAAATTGGCTGTGGCTCAGAGCCTCCGTGTAGAAAATGGAAAGAGTAACACACTTGAAAACCAAACTAAATTACTGCCCTTCAGAGAATCTTCTAGTTAGATCCTACAGCTGTTACTTTGTGAAGGGGATATTTACAAGCAATTCTTGGGTACTTGCAAAGGTTTCTTTTTAAAGGAATAAACTTTACTTAGTTTGAGATTCACAGTGGTGTACGGCAGCAGTGCAAGGTAGTTTATGCCTGCAAGGAACATGCGTGGATGGCACAGCTACCATGTGGGATTCCCATCCCAGCACATGAATTCTTTATTTTTCTATTAACAGAGCTGTGATTTCCTGGGCAGAAAGTTTTAGTTGCTGGGGTGTATGGTAGTTGTGAAGCCAGGAGAACCCTGGCTGGGGCAGTTGGTGAGCAGCTGCTGAGAGCAGGACAGCCCAGCGTGCCGGTCCCACCCAGAGCACATCCAGCACCCCGTGTCCGTGACCTGTCGTGCGTGTGCTTTGCACGTTCATTCTTCAGTCATATGATGCATCGTGAAAGTTTTGCTACATGGATTGGCTTTAGTTTTCATTTGTTTAACAAGAGGATTCTCTGTTCCTTCCTCAGTTTAGATCAGCATAACCAGGCTCCAGGCAGCATTGCCATAGACAAACAATCTGAGGTTTACAAGATGCTGCAGGAGAATCAAGAGTCAAATGAGCCACCCAGGCAGTCTGCTTCGTTTCTTGTATTGCAAGAGATCTTGGAGTCAGAGGAGAAAGGTGAGTAGTTGCTGCACACCTGATCTGAGTGTGCTCTTCCCCTCTGCTGTTCTTTGGCCTGAGTAGTATTTAAAACTTTATTTTCTATTTAGCTGTTGATTGTTCAAGGTAGCATGCATAGGTGGCTTCTACAGAAACCTACAGACTCTGCCACTAATTTGATTCCTTCAAATTCTCTCATTGATTAGTTTCAGTATCTATGGGCCCATATCACTGCTTAAACATTAAATGAGCACTCCAGAAATAAGCCCTTGCAACATTTAGTTATCAAGAAGGAATTTTTAAAGTTACAAAACCTTCTATAGTTTTTAAAGTTTTGCCCCCTTTAAGATAGTATTCACTGATTAAACACCAAGACTTTGGATGGTATCACAAGATAGTGCTCTTCTGTGAGTCCCAGTGCTTCTGAACTCCATGCTCCTACACAAGAAAAAGTATCCCCTTCTGCAGCTGAATGTAAAAATATAGAAGCTGGGTTACTGTGAGCAGTTCACAGCTTTTAACCTCTGAAAATTTGCTCTTCTTGGCATTCTTGATCTGACATCTGGACTTGTACAATTCAGAGCTATAGAGTTTAAGATAAAAAAGCCAATTAACTTATTTGGGGGCTAAATCATGCTCTCTTCTCCCCTTAAATAAAATAAAATAAGCAAATGAATGGAAAAAGAATTCCAAGAATGACCCTTTTTTGTCCTTAGGCCAGTCTTTTGTATTATTAGCTTGGCAGTGGTACATTCAGTTTAATCCAAAAAAAGCCTGGTGCTGAGATATTCACCGCAAAGAAAACAGATCAGCCAACTGCTGGTAGGTCTGAGGGATCTGTAGGGAAACAGCAAAATGAAGGAAATAAGGAAACAATAGGAAGAAAGAAACCAGGATCATAGTCTTTAATATGCTGTTAAAATACCTACCTGAAAGAATCTTTTAAATATTGAGTGTTTGCAGCTTGCCCTCAGGGTTCAGCTCCTGCATGGAAGGAGTAGCCCGGACTTCTCAGGAAGCCAAGGTCCTCTCCTGTGCTTAGTAGTGGTGAAGAAGATAAGAAGCAAAAGCCTCTGTGTTTTATCTTTGAAGATTTGCAGCATTGTTGGGATTCTCTGGCACAAGGTTTGCCTGCCGGATGAGGGGCTGGGATAGGCTCTGGCATTATTCCACCATGAGATGATAATGCCCAGCCCAGGGCCCAGCCTGCCTTGCTGCATCAAACACACACTGCTGCAGTCAGATCGTTCCCTGTGATAAATGGCACATTGGATGGGCCTGCTCCCAGCCTGGCCCCAGGCCATGGCTTGTGAAGGGCAGCTTGAGCCATGGCCCAGCTGGGACAAGGCCCTGGGGCATCGCTGACTGTGTGGGCTGTGCTGACTGACACCAGCTGAGAGCCTGGGCCAGGCACAGTGTGGGTGTTGGCAAGCACCACAGATGGTCTTTTAAGACTGTACTCAAAAGTGGAGTGTGTTCCACTGCATGGAACATGCCACGTTTCCTGTGGTTGATTAGGAGAGATTTTAAAATGTGTTGTCAATATTGCTGATAAGAGCAAAGTGCTGGTTGAGGCAAAGGGGGTGAACAGAAGTGATAGGGAAGAGTCTGAAAATGTGATCATTGCTGCTTGCTTCCCAGTGAGGGTCACTTGCAGCAACTCTTGGAGGGCAGGTGACTCTTGCTACGTTTGGAGGGTTAGGGAACTTGCACCTCTGGACCAGCATCTGCACAGAGCTGGGTGCAAACCTCTGAGCTGAAGCTGCCCTAAAGGCAAACCAGCACAGCATTACCTGTCCCACAGGTGAGGTAGGCCATTTCCCCCTTTTTCCTTCAGCTCTTTTATCACTGATGCTGCCCTGGGCTGTGGTGAGTCCCTGACATTGCTGGTCTTTGGGGGGTTTTTCCACCCCTTGCACTGGTAATGCCCATTGTAAGTGTGCTCTTGGTTTGACACTGGTCAGAAGGGTTTCATCAATGTCCCTCCAGTCCAAAGTGTTTCTGGTGAATTATCATGGGAGTCTCAGCAGCCTCCTTCCCTTATTAATTGGTGTAGAATCCCTTGGAAAAGTCATATAGATTAGTGCCATCATTGGTGTCATTTTATGAAAGGCTCCTTTTTCCCTGCAGATATTTAAAGGCTTGCCTCGTATCCCGCATCTAGGATCCACTGCTGATTTAGGCATCCAGGTCAGCACAATGTCTCCTGCAAAGGCCCTGCAGGAATTCCCTGCCCCACAGAAGTTGCAATAGGGAGATACCTGGAGCATGCTATGCAACAGCAGGGGAGTGCAAGGTTATCCCCAGTGTCCCAGGGCTCTGCAAGAAGGAGTTTGTTAACCAAGTCTTCCAGGAGTCCTGGGGGAACTGGCCTCACTGTAAAACAGACAGCAGACTGGAAAAGGGCTTTGACAAGCCAAGCCTGCCAGAACACCCAACTCTTTCTGAGCTCAAATCTGGGAAGCAGCTTGACCCTGTGTGTGACCAGAACACATCAGGCAGACTCCAGTGCTGCCAAGGCTGGGGCTTTGCTTTGCTTTGTGCATCTGTGCATGTGAGACGCATCAGCTGAAGTCTGGTGGGCTTTTAAGATGAGAAAATACTTTCATCTGACTGCCTACCATCTCAAGCCCTCACATTTCCAGGGCGAGGTTCAGCTGTGTCCCTCCTCTCCTTCCTCCCCACACATCCCTAAATCCCTGCCCACTTTCCATGCATGAATCCCTGCCTCAGAGCTGGGGTTAAAGGATATCATGCCCCCAGCAGAGCATCTGCTTGGGAGGACCAGCCTCAAGCCACGCACCTCACACGCTCTGAAGCACTCTCCTTCCACCCCCAGGAGACCCTACCAAGCCATCTGGATTTAGGAGTGTCAAAGCCCCTACCACAAAGGTGGCCTCATCGATTGGGAATGCCCAGAAGCTGCCCATGTGCGACAAGTGCGGATCTGGCATTGTGTAAGTAAGCCTGTCCCTGGGGTTGCAGGTGAGCAGCCCATGCCTGTGCCAGGGGCTGAGGCACTGCACCCAAACAACTTCACTTACCCACACCCAGTGCATCCAGGCACATTTATTCTCACCAGCTGTGATAACACCAACTTTGCAGTTCCCTGCAGTGAGGCAGGAGTTGGGTTTCCATCTACAGATCCGTATCAGTGGAAACCAGAGCGAGTCCCCGTGAGTCAAACCTTGAGGCAGTTGTTGCTGTAGTCTTTTGCTTACTTGAAATCTGTTTACAGCATTTGGAAACAAAATGACCTTTCCATTCAGGGCCTGTGTATTTAATGCATTTCCTGGCTCAGTGCTCCCAGGCATGGCATGGAGACTTGCCTTGGTGGTCAGAGGCAGCAGGGACTGCAGAGCTGCATTCACTCCCCACTCTCCTGTAGGGCCTCACTTCTACTGTGTCTGTGCACACATTTGTGGTTTTTTGGGTTTTGGGTTTTTTTGTGGGTTTGTTGGTTGATTGGTTTGGTTTTGTTTATGGGGGTAAAATCCAACTCCAGCAGACCTGGGGTTTGGGTTTGATACAGAGCTGCTGTATCTTAAGTGTGACCACATGGGGGATCAGGCATTGCAAACCCAAGTCTTGACGTGCTCAGTTTTTCAACCTCAAATTCTTCCCTGCAGCCCCCTTAACTTAAAAGTTGACTACACAGCAGTCAAGTACTGGTAGCCAAACCTGCATTGTCATGAAAGAATTCTGATTTTTCAGATGCTGCCTGCCACAGGCTATCAGCTGAGACCCACTACACTGTGATTGCCTGGTCCTGGCATGCCTGGAGCATCTGGACTAGCAGATTCATTACAGAGGCAATCCATACCCTGTAAAATATGAATCAGAGACAAACCCTGTAATTATTCAACCAGCTGGGTAGGTCTGGAGAGAAAGCACAAGGCCTTGAATAGCACTCAAAACTAATGAATTACAGAAAATAGAGATGGCTGCTAGAACAAAATAATACTGGGAAATTGTTGTGTTGGGGCTAATGGTAGTTAACAAATTGCTGTGTAGTTTTTGTAGTTTTCCTAGTCATCTGTTGGGTTAAGCTGTGAAGTCTTCCAGTAAGAGCTTGCCCACATTTGGCTGGATCTGTTCACTGCAGCTCCCCAGCAGCCATGTCTGAGATGAAAACCAGGATCTGGTCTCTGTGCTTCTCCCACCTGTCAGTCACTAGCAAAAGGGCAGTGCTGGCTATGCAGCCTTCATCCCTGCATTTCTGCATTTGTTTTGCCATCCAGTTGGCTTGTACCTGGATTTTTCTTCCCCAGATGGTCAAGCTATTGCCTGCCATTTGATCCTGGGCATTTGAATGCTGTTGTGCTGTCTACAGCCACCAGCTAAAGACGCCATCACAGTAATTCTTGTCACCACAAGTGATGGGACTGTCCCTGTGTAATGTACACAGGTCAATGCTGGGAAACACTTCTAGAGGAGAGCTGCCATGCCAGCACATGTTGGGCTTCTAAGAGTGCTGTTAACATCTGCCTGACCAGAGGCAGGGCCTATCCTTTGACTTGTCAGGAGCAGAAGAAAATTGCTCACCTTTGGGACTGGTTTGGGTCTGGGCTGGGTGGGAGGTGGCTGGGGAGGAGGGAGACAGTGGTGGGCACTGAGGAGTGCTGGTTCCTCTGCAGAGGGATGTTTGTGAAGATCCGGGACAAGCAGCGTCACCCCGAGTGCTACGTGTGCAGCGACTGTGGCACCAACCTCAAGCAGAAAGGACACTTCTTTGTGGAAGAGCAAATCTACTGCGAGAAGCACGCGCGGGAACGGGTGATTCCCCCGGAGGGCTACGAGGTGGTCACCGTCTTCCCAAAGTAAACCGTGTTTTGCTCACAAAGCCAGTGTGGATGATTTATCCTCTGCTGATTTTCCTTGGAGAGCATTATCCCTACCCCCTGCAGAATCTTGTTTGCAATAAGGAATGCTAGGCATGGCTTTGAATTTCCTTGTCATTATTAATCCTCCATCTGTTCACATGAGATGTCACTAATTGTTCAACATTCTTTTCATCCTCCGTTTCACTTTTTTCTTTAATAAACAGAATTACTTTTTTTTCCTTCATTGTGCTGTCAATCACACAGGAAAATCAGAGGCCAAAGTCAGATTACAACTTTTTTGTGTTCTAGTTATTTCCCATCTGTTTGCCTTCAATAAACGGGGTGAATCCACAAGGCAGAAGTGTCTGCTTTCTGCTCTTTTCCTTGTGTGCTAGATTGTGGTTCCCTGGGCAGCAGAAGAGATGCCCAGTGCATGGCTGTTTATCCTGAGAAGGGATTTACAAAGTTGAGTCAGACTGGCCTTGCTGCCAGCTGAGCTGTGAGCAGCTGCCTGCTGGCACCCAGCAAGGGGCAGGTGGGCACAGACAAACCTCAGAGCAGACTGGTGGCCTGTGCCCAGTGCAGGGCAGCCGAGAGCTGCCTCCTCTGTGTCCAGCACTGCTTCATGAAGATGGACCTGGGCACATCAGTGTTTCCTGTGACTGCATCACCACAGATGCCCCTTTGTTCCCCACAGTGACAAACTGAGCTCTGTGAGAAAAACGATCACATGATGCTTTCTGGAAACCAGGGAATCCTGGAGAGCAAAGAGGGGAAGGTCAGAGTGACCACAGTCCCTCTTTTGGCTCCCCCCTGTGGGGGAACCACATGTGGCTGCCCAAGGCATCACCGTGCTCCTACTGCTGCTGCTGTGCACAGCTGCTGGAGGGTGCCTTTGCGGGGTGATGTGGGGAGGGGGCACATGCCCCTTGTGCCCTGGACAAAGGGCTGATGGTGCCTGAAGAGCAGAACCTCCACCCGTGTAGAGCACAGAGGAGGCCTGCAGTGGTTATTTCTCTCACACCTCTAAATGAGATGCTGGCTGTTTGTAATCATGTAAAAATAAACCATTTCTAAGATGTGTCATATTTCTTTAGAACAAACTGACGGTGGTTGAAATCAGCAGGGTGGATTTGTAGCTGCATGCAGGCCCTCTGGCTGGCACAGGGCCCCTGCAACAGCTACAGACAGGGTCATGTCCCTGCCCTGGAAAGTCCTGTCTGTGTTCAGCAATGCTGTACTTCAGTGTTTCCTTCACAATGAATCACACTACAGCACAGCTGCATTATTAAAAAAAAAAAAAAAAAAAAGGCAAAAAACCACATCCAAACAACAACAAAAAAGACAACTAAACCAAAACAGCCAAGCTCAAACCACAACCCCAAACCCAGTCCTCATCTGAGGTAAAACCGGCCTCTAAGCTTCCTGCTGTTCAGATAAACTGTGCAGCTTTTGGGCAGGTTGGGCAGGGGACTAGTTCACCAACCCAGCTAAATTTAGTTCATCCTCTCATGCTCCTTCTATGGGCAGAGGGAAGCAAGCGACGCTGCCATAGCTCAACCAGCAAACTTTGTTTGGATCATCCCTAGGAAAAGCCTGGCTTCTCTGGGCTGCTGGCACACGTCAGCACACACCTGCACAAACTCCAGATAGTAACACAAGCAGCTCTTTCTCAAGGTGAGAGTGGAGGGATTTTTTTTCCTGCTGGGATGATATCTACCCTCACTACTGCTTATGGGGGTAATTCTCTCCTCTCCACAGCAGACTTCCATAGGGAAAGGCTCTCTGTGCTGCAGTGTTGGCAGGAGGGACTGCACAATAAGCCAGTGCAGTATTGGGAAGCACAGACCTGCAGGGGTGAAGGAGTGACCCTGTAGGCACAAACTGCTCTGGTTGTATTGTGGAACAGTCTCCTGCCCCACGGTGGGACTGTGGCTGCTCCACACCACCTGCTTTCTCAGCAGGCTGGGGGCTCAGGGCTCCCCCAGGAAAATGCCAGCTGCTGAGGCCATCTGGAGCGCTGTGTCCCGGCCCCAGAACCTGGGCTGAGCCCTCCAGTGCCTACAAAGTCACTACATTATTTTGTACACAAACATCTGTCAGCAAAACAGCATTCATTCCAAAAAAACCTCACGATTTTGGGGGCAAGGGCGTTAGAGCCTGGCCTGTGCCTGGCATTTCCCTGTGCTGCAAACGGGTGACAAGCCCTGCTTTGTGCAGGGCCACGGGCTCTGCCAGGCTGGCAGCACAGCTGGGAAAACTGACTGCAGGGGGCTTGACACAGGAGTTGGGGACTACAAAAGATTTGTAGAGCAGTCTGGAAGTGTAGGTTTCTAATGTGGATATCGGAGTTGATCAATTTATTACGTGAGAATGTGTTATGTGAGGAAGTTCACATTTGTTACTTGAGGACTTTGATCACTCTCTGCTGTGGCTGGCTGAGAAAAGGAATGTATTTATCTTTTATGATGAAGGGCAAAATATTTGACAACTGCAGTGTTCACTGTAGTCTGACTTTCCAAATTCCTCAGGAGTTAAACAGTTGGCATCTGCAGTCTGTCAACAATAACAAAATAGGTTAAATAGGGTCACTCATGCCTTGCAACCACACTGAGCTGCCTGCTTTAGAAGTTATCAATAATGTAAGAACACATAAAAGGTCCTATGTGAAGCATGTTGGGCCGTTTGAGTGGGTGAGCATCCTGCCAGAGGGACTGTCTCACGAAGGTGGGCAGCACAGCACGAAGAACAATCTGTCATTTTTAACACCGATTACTTTGATTTTGCACCATATTGCAGGTTAAGCAGGGTAGATCAGTCTTCAGAAGCTATGTAGGCTGTGTGGGAGCAGCTGTCACTTATTAAGTCTTTAACAAGATTAGGTTGAGATACCGAGAGTTTAATAGGGAAAGCAAAAGCCACACACACAAGCAAAGCAAAACAAGGAATTAATTCACTGCCTCCCATGGGCAGGCGCAGGTGTTCAGCCATCTCCAGGACAGCAGAGCTCCATTATGCATAATGGTTACTTCAGAAGACAAACAGTGTCACTCCAACCATCTCCCCTTCCTCCTTCCTTCCCTGCCTTCACATAGTGGCCATGTCGTTATCTGGTCTGGAATATCCCTTTGGCCAGTTCAGATCACCTGTCCTGGCTGTGTCTCCTACCAGCCTCCCACGTACTCCCAGGCTCATCACTGGCATGGCAGTATGAGAAGCAAAAAAGCTTTGGCTCTGTGTAAGCCCTGCACAGCTTGAATTATCAACCCTGTGCTCAGCACCAATCCAAAACACAGCCCCTGTAAAGAAAACTAACTCTACCCCAGACAAAACCAGCACAATCATTTATTCTTAAATCTTGTAGTAGATCTTCACCAGAATTAAAGGATGGACAAAAGAGACTAGCAGTGTGAATGTAACATGTGGACACAGCACATGTTGGACTTTGTATTACTCAGGCTAATAAGTAACTGAACAGAAAAATTAAAAACTTTCGTCTTCAGCAATTACCAACAAAACAGGGCTTTCACCAGATAAAGGTCAAAGCCAGCTTACTCATTAACAGATTTATCTATTCCCTTAGAGGTAAGTATAAACATCTCTTGCTTCTGTAAGATTCCCTTCTCTGTATCAGGCCCATAGAGCAATATTGATCATAAAGTGAATGAAAACTAGTTTCTGAAGTCTGAGTTGGTAAAGGGTTTTTTTTCTGTGTTATCTATGCCATGTCAATGAGCACAACTGCAACTGTGGCACTTCCAGCTGCAATTCCATGACTGCAGCTTTTAAATGACACCTAAAAGACATTTTCACAAACCAGAGCTGCAAGTTTAAAAGCTGTCTATGTCCAGTTCTAGGCCCCTTGCCAGAAGGACGCTGAGGAAAGAAACTTCCTAATATCCAATCTCAACCTTTCCTAGTGCAACCTGAGACCACTTCCTCTTGTCCTATTGCTTGGTACTTGGAGAAGGGACCAACACCTTGTTACAGCCTCCCTTCACTTAGCTGTAGAGTGATAAGGTCTCCCTTCTGCAGCCTAGAACACCCTCAGTCACTCCTAAGACTTCTGCTCCAGCCTTCATCAGCTTTGTAGCTCCCTGCACCTGCTACAACTCAGCAACTCAGTGGCACAGGCTGGCCAGCAGTCAATACCAAAGTACTGTCTGCACTAGAAAGATTTAGGTTATTTTAGGCTCATTGCTTTTTGGTTTCTGGGGTGGTTTTTTTGTTTGGTTTGTGTGTGTGGGTGTTTTTCTGCTGTTGTGTGGGGTTAATTTGTTTTTCTTTAAATGTATGATATTGACTAATGTGCTAAATGAGTAGGAAAGTGTGAATTAATGGACACAAGGTCAGCTCTGCTTGGTTTAAGCCAAAATCCACAGATTTTTAGAACAAACCAGATATTTATTTAACCAAAATAATTTGCAGAAGTTAAAAACAGAAGCTACACAAAATGGCTTTAGCAAATGCACATGTTCTCTCCCTTCCAAATAAAACTATAATTGACACCATACTTAATAAAACAACCAAAAAACAGGGGTTTAGGACTTCCACAGGAAGATTTTCTTAACAAATTTGCCAGTTTATACCACTGAGCACAAGAACTAGCTGCAAATGTGAAACATGCTCATTTTCTTACTTCTTTATGAAAGCCTACTAAAGCAACAACTATCACCTGCATTATACTCTAGAACATGTTAAAACTCACTGGAAGAACAAGAGGGATTTAAACAAGGCTTTAAGGAATGTCAGCATCAAGGAGCAGTAAGCATAAGTGACATCTCTGGATGACCTGAAAGACTATTTAGAGGCCACATTTGCATATTAAAACACACACTCTGCATTGGACTCTGATGACTCTCCTAGGACTTTGAAGACACCCGTTTTTTCCTTTTTCGTTTTTTCAGAGGTCTTCATTTGATCTAAGATTAAAACAAATAAAGGTCAACAATAATAGGTGTAATGGAAAACAGATTTGGAGAAAAAGTTGATAAAACCATTTTGCTCCTTCATCAACAGTTCTCTACTAGAAGTTTGTGTTTGAAAATATTTTTTAGCTGTATTCTTTTAGAAAAAAAAAAAATCCAACATCTCTGGCTAAATGTGAATGGAGAAAAGCAATTCTAAAAGCTGCCTGAACTAGTCTCAATTTCCTGAAAAAAAAAAAACCCAGAAAACCTTTTTAGTGAAATTACCAGGAGAAACATAAAGTTACAGCTCTGGTAAGTAATATTCTTTCCAAAAATTCAAAGACCTGAAAACTTGTTTCCCTGGAAATTGCAATCACTTTGTTGCCCTTCCAGTGAATATTAAGCTAATGAAAAAGTGTTTTATTTATATAAGCTTTAGTTTTATGGCTTACCAGGGTGGGAGCTGGCATTTCGCTTTCTAAAGCACTAACTGCAGTTAGCTAGAGCAAATATTCAGTATATGATGCCAGACTAGTATCTTTGTATTAACATTTTTTGACAACTTTATTATATTAATTTTGATTAGCATAGCAAAGAAGAAAAAAAGCAACCACAATAAATATGTTGCACACTAATAACACAAGATAAGCAGCACCTCCTTCAACTTGGAAAGAGAAATCTGATTGTTTCACAGTCTGAACTTGTAAAGATAGAGATCTTATAATCCATTCATCAAGAATAATTTTCTATCTTATCAGTCAGTTAACTGGAATATGACTGTTCAATTTTACAGAACAATGCCTTAATTTTTTTTCCTAAATTATCTAAAATGTAGCAAAAGTTTCCTAAGGCAAATTCATTTTACACAAACTACACATAGCACACTTATTTAAGGCTTAAATTTTTACTTCTAAATTCTGTAATGACTGGAATTTTTGTTCCTATATCCATGCTTGGAGTCTTATTCTGCTGAAGATGCTGAGGGAAACAAGGCATACTAAATCTACTAATCATATAAAAGTAGATCTATGAACTGGAGAAGAATTTTTCCTCTCAGGAAAGTTAAGGGTTTTTTTCAATAATATATTGGCCTGATCAAGCACTAGAATTTACAGACAACCTCAAAAAAGAGTTGTGGTTTGGTTGGGGTTTTTTGCTAAATAGCTAATCCATCGACAAGCCATGGGAACTCTGAAAAGCTTGATTTCTTTCCTCCAAATCTTAAAACTTGACTTCTTTCCCCCAAAAATGTTAGACAATGTTAGGTAAATGTATTTTGAAGCATGACAGTATCAAAGTACTTTTTAAAGTTTGCTGGAATAAATCCCTGAGAATAATTTCTATTCCAATCAACTACAGCAACTCTCCTTGAAAGCTGCTTTGCAGAACACCTCCTAATCTGTGCTTGTCATTCACAGCATGCTCAAAGTACAACAACATGTGGTTCTCTGCAATACTTTCATCTAAGTTGTTATTTCTTCTACAGCAAACCATATTGAAAATGTCAACAAAGGGACCAAAGGATCCTTTGTCAAATGGACAACACATCTGTAGGGAAATGAAGCTATGGCAGCTTTCTACATACAAAGACTCTTGCAAAATATGAATTTACTGTTGAACAGAGTAAAGAAAACATGAAAACTCAGACTTACCAAGAAGATCACTTCTATCCAAAAGTAACTCTAGATCTTTATCACTGATTACTTTTTCTTTAGATCCTTTAACCTCCCTGTTAAAGAAGAAATAATCTCTCAATACAGATAAAGGCATGTTAGTGTTGCATACAAGTCAGTTTTCCCATGTAGCAGAATCCCTGGGACATTCTTTCCTCTATGAAGATCCACATACCACTTCATAAGACAAGAGAGCTCTTGACAGCTGCTTGCAAGTTACAAGTTACAAACTCATGGTCCAAGAAAATATGAAATCTGCATACCTCTCATAGTCTCTGGATTTCAGTAATTCTATCAATTCCTGAGGGTCCAGGCAGCTTTTTGACTGTGCTAGACCAGATTTGCCACCTTTAAACTGATCTGTAGAAAGAAAAAAAATTTAAGAAAGCACACATAGACTGGAACAAATTACTGTTGAATATCACAACTAATGCTAGGTTTCATTGTTTTAGCCCTCAGATAACACCTTACACTAACAAACTCAAAAGTACATGAAGGTTTGCATGCAGACCTTTCACTTTCTGTAATGTGTATGTATGTAGATATATATGTAGTATGCAGAAGAACTGATGGAAACACTAATTCAACATGCCCACATGCATACACAGAGTAGAAAAGCCACCAGTTCTACTTACAGTAAAAACATTGTAAATAAAGTTAGATGGTGGATGCTGAAGTTTGTTCCCTTTGTATTGTAAGCTGGCTAAAACAAAGTAAGTAGTATTAACCACAAGACAGGAAATATGTGGAAGATGTGGTTTGCAGAGAGAACAGCCTCAATGTAATGAAACAGATGACAGAATAATACCCCTGACACAGGCTGCTTTTCTGAGACTGTGCTAGCACCTGTTTACAGCAAATCTGGATGTTAGTCCAACTGTAAAAAACATTACACAAGATTATTACCTAACCAAAGCTGAGCATGGATGAAGTCAAGCTCAGTCTTACACACTGCAGGGAGACTGACAAGGCTTGTAGTTCTGTGCCAAGTTTCCTCAGTTTTTATCAACATAAGTACTCATTTTATTAATGTGTCCTCACTGATTCCTTTTATCACACTGATCTTCCTTCCTGTATCTTGGTTTCAGAAATCCTACCCACCTCCTTTCCCATCTCCCTTCAAGAACTCTGAGTTTTTCTGTCAAGTGCAAATCAGATTCAAGTTCCAGAGTGGTCTGAGCTATAGGTTTCTCTCACCCCCATTAACATGCAGTGACACACATGCTCCAGGTCCTTTCATGCATTATTAGTGAGGCTGTCTCTCCCTTTTAGCTTTCAGTTTCACAAACCATATGGTATTAAATTAGTGCTGTGCAGGTTTCAAGTTGCCATAATAGTAATACAAGAAAAATACAGCTTCCTAAGCAACTTTCTTCAATGTAACACAAACACAAGATAGAAAGCCAAAAAAAAAATTCACTGTTTTGTAACAAATTCCAATTCTTAAGCTCCAGTATTTGTACTATATATACCCTACATGGTTAGTTTTGTGATATTCCTTCCTCATTTACTTCTCCAAAGTTCCAACACTTTTTAGATATCCACAATAACAGGATCCATAACATCAGCTTTACATTTACACAGTGAATCCAAAGGTTCCTGAAGTGACACCCCTACCTAAGCTGCAAGATTTACATGTGATACACTGATAGATGCCAAGATAAATATTGAACTTACTGCAAAACTGAAGGCATTGACATCTAGCTTCCTTCCAGTACAAGTGGTCCCACTCTCCACTGCTGCCTTACTACATGGCAGTCATCTAGTAGAACACATTCTGTGCTCATCTTGCTGCTTGGGTTTTAACTTCAGTTTAGACCATTATCAAGTCATTAAAAAAACCAAACCAAGCTAAGAAAGTATACTAGTCAATAACACGCCTATAGAGAGGCAGCCCTAGCAGTCACAAGACAGCAGTGCAAAAAGATTACAAAGAAAAAGGCTAATGCTAGGATAAAGTAATTATCAAAGATTAGCTGACATCATCTGGAACCAGAGGCAAACCACTGCTTAGGCTTGACTGTGTAGTAGATAGAGGTGTGGCCTTTTTGCCCCTTTATGCCCTCATGAAAAGGCTTCCCCCCACCCCAGTGTAAGAATACAAGAATGCTGAGAAGTTTTTAACCTCCTCTGAAGTTTAATATAAAACTAGTTATTGTTCAGAAGCCAAGAATTGCAATTCTTAAAGTGAGCCTCATGTTTGGAAATTGCTATATATAAGGAGCTACAGTCCAAATGTCACAAACAGAATAAACTACAGAAGCAAAGCAGGATTCCTATAGGATGTGTACAAGAAAAACTCATCCCCAAAAGGGACACTTCAAAGCAATCACATTCTAAAGATTTTTGAGGATGACAAGCCACATAAGCAAGAACACCACAAGAATTACCATTGTTCTGTACTTAAACCCAAGGACTATTGTTCTATTTATCATTGGCCAGCTGTTCAAACAGGACTGGACTTCTGTGCTTATAACACACTGGACAGAGGCAAACAGCTCAGTGAAATTTGTTACAGCTTGAGATTTAAGAAAGCAACACACGTTGACAAGAAGTCCTAAGAGTAAGATACTAACTTTTATGGATAATCAGCTTCTCCAGCTTCCTCTTGGCAGCAGCTCTCTCCACAATCTTCTGGTCAATAGTATTTGCTGTCACAAGACGATAAACAACCACTGGCTTTGTCTGACCAATTCTGTGACACCTGTCTTGGGCCTGCAAGTCTGACTGGGGGTTCTGAGCAGATAAAGAAATAAATAAGTAACAATTTAGTTATGCCATTATCTTTTTTTTAAAGGGCATACCACATAAGCAGCATTTTTAATGGAAAGCTCTGAGTCAGTGCAGAAGAGACATGTTATAATAGAACTCTGCTTCTCTTGCCTCTTAAGCTTATCCATGGCAAGCTCTGCTGGTATAGCTGCACAGGCAGAGAAACCCAGCCAGCCTGGACTGCTTCTGCACCATGCGCTGCAATTTTCTACAGATGGACATGGTTAATATGACAGATTCAGATGATAGTTTTAGTTGTAGGTTTGTGTTGGGTTTCTTCGTTGGAGGATAAGAAAAAGTATTTTAAAAGTTTTCAGCGATTTCTAAAGCTGAAAACAGCAGCAGTGTCTACTAAATTGAAGTGAAGATGCAGAGGTCCTCAGTCCTTCCATACCTCTCTTCTTCCCAGTCTCCAGACTTACAGGAGCAGCAGAATCCTAGCTAGCTAAAACATGTGGCAAGTCACAGAGGAAATTCACAGAGCTGGTACTAACATGGCAGCTGTTGTAAACAGGTAACCTGTAAAAAGTCCAGCTACACTCAAATGTAAGTAATAAAAAGAAGGAAATATATTGACAACACAAAAAATCCTCCTGCTTTTGGTAACTCAGGGGCAAACTCAGAAACCAACTCAGAAACCAACTCTAATGCTGTATTCAATAACCCAGGACTTTTCAAATGAGGCTGTATTACTTCACACACAAAATGTTTGCACATGCTACTATTACCTTCATGTAACACCTCATTAAAGTTATGAAAATGGTCTATACCATAATGGGTTGGTAAATGATTATCAAAAGCAGCAAGAGAAAGCATTTTTGACACATATCACTAGGTTAATGATCTGTCAACATACCCAGTCACTGTCATATATGATAACTGTGTCTGCCGTGGTTAGGTTAATGCCCAGGCCTCCAGCTCTTGTACTCACTAAGAACAGGAAGACTTCAGGGTCAGTATTAAATTGATGCATCTGGAAGAGATTTCATCTATTAAAAAAAGTAGATGGACCAAACATAACATGGCTAATGTCTTATTTTGAGAGACCTGTTTAAAAAGCTGAACACAGAAAATACAACACAAGTTTTCAGAGGTTTTAAGAAGCACTGCATTTTAGGCATACCTCATAATGGTTAGCAGCACATTTTACTGCTTCAGGATTTCTGAGCTGCAGATACTAAGGCAAAAAACAGCATAGAGGTGTTCTGCCTATTAAAGGCAAAGTGCTGAGCAAAATCATATCCCAGTGTCACAGCAAAAGCAGAATTTGCTAATGTGCTCACAGGGCATGTCCATCTACTTACATTTTCTTCTCTCTCCGAGTAGGACATAGAGCCATCCAATCTACTGAATTTGAAGCCTCTCAGGTAACAGTAATCCATCAAAATGTCAAGCATCATAGTCATTTGTGAGAACAACAAGACCTATAAAACCAGAAAGACTCCTTAATAACATTTTTTTGTTCATAAGGAGATGCCTGTATCTCATCCCTCCAATAATCTTCAGCTTTACCTTATGTCCTCTCTTTTTAAGTTCTGGAAGCATTCGGTCCAAGAGTAGAAACTTGCCTGAATTCTTCACTAGATCTTCATCAACCTTGGAACAGGGAGAAGAAGGGATCATGTATCAGGAGGGAAGGAGACCAATGGCTTCCCCAACTCAGAAACATCAACAAAAGCTGTCTGAAATCTCACTGAAACAAGCGTGCACCATTTTCTTAACTAAAAGCCATAATACTAGAAGTAATGTTAATTTTAGCAAACAACATTGAGTCACTTAAAGCATAATGAAACTAAATTGAACCCCACCATTTCATACACCCACATAACTACTTTTTAAAACTAATTACTTTTCACCCCATTTCTGGAAGGAGAAGCCCTCAAGTTGTTAATTTTTCCTCATGGAATAGTGCTGCTCCTCCTTTCCCAGCTAATAATTAAGGCACAAGGCTTCCACCTACTGGACACAGAGAGGCACCACTGAACAAGTTACTACACATCAGCCAAGCAGTAAAAGTTCACAGCAAGCTGTCACACTGCTGCCTTAAACACCTGTTCAAGAGAGCTTAGATCTAATTTTTGCCATGGGCTAAGGGCAGGGATATAGAAACTTCTAAGGTCTGAAACATACAGCAGCCACCATGCTAATTATGAATACGTTTTCCTGAGCAAGTACAAACTCCTGTGGGTGGTGTCAGCTGCCAAACAGTCTCCATTTTCTACACACTAATTTTCCCTCACTTCCCTGACTGGGGAATCTGCTTTTTATGTACTAACTTTACACTGATACACTTCA
The DNA here is from genome assembly GCA_017589585.1 of Phylloscopus whistleri. Taxonomy (NCBI): domain Eukaryota; kingdom Metazoa; phylum Chordata; class Aves; order Passeriformes; family Phylloscopidae; genus Phylloscopus; species Phylloscopus whistleri. The sequence continues at coordinate 2,569,434 of JADMLD010001001.1, read as the reverse complement.
ACAGTATACTCTGGAGTACATCAGGCTCTGTTATCACTCACCAAATAGGAAACATGACTGCACATAACTAAAAATCTGTATTTAGGATGTGCAAGCAACTTCCAGTTCCTCAAGATTCTTTTAATTCAAAATTATTTCATACTTTCCTGTATTTCCATCTGCTTTGTGTAGATTAAACTACCAGCTAGTCTTTGTGATATAACTTGGAGTTTTTTGCTTTTGAGGAAGGATGCTGTAGTCTCTGAGCAGATGACTCTTGTACTTGGTTCAGTCCTAACAACTCACACTTAAATGTTACTACTGCACCTCCTGCAGCGTGTACAATTTACTTCTTAACAGTTCACCATGGGTAGCATTTGTTTTGAAAAATAACCCCGGTGAGGAGATCTTGAGGCAGTCCCTAAAGCACCTGGAGTCAATGGAAGCCAGTGGCTCTTTGAATGAGTAACTCTCCACAAGCAGAAGAGCACTGTCACAATGAAGAACACCATGGCACCACTGTGCAAAGGCTGAATGGGCACAGCAGCTGAACAGATCCCTGCAACTGCTGCTGAAGGAAGTTTCAAATAATGATTCAGTACACTGCTGGAATTCAATAGGAGGCGTATGCCAAATACATTGAAAAGGTCATTCTTTACTGCCATCAGCTCCCAATCTATTGCTTTTTAATGCCTGGAATAAATTTTCTCAAATGCTTTTAAATGTACCTTGAATTGCTGTGTCGCTGGATCCAAAGGATACTCAATAAGGTAGGGGTGATTACAACACTTCCTCAATAGCATCATTATATTCTGCAGTTTAAGGTTCACCTCGGAATCCATGGGAACGCTCACTTCTACCACTGGCCTTGAAAAGATACATCTTATTAGTACTGAAAGTGTCCCCTTATTATGCTACAAATATTTGTGAGAAAAAAAACCCTACAACAAAACCAAGCGATGGAGTCATATGCTGTGACATGTCCTCAAAATCCCTTACAGTTCGTAAAGCTGTTACCAGACAAAACTTCTTAGAGTGCCACACTTGGCAATGAAGGCATAACTGTTTGCCATTATTGATGAAAAATATAAAAGAGCAGTCAGTAGTAATCAGAAGCATAATTTGACTTGTGCCAGTCACCCAGCAGAAAAGGGAACAGAAGCAAGCCCTCACCAGACCACATGGTCAGATTTCCTGGGGAACAATACCTAAGATATGCCAGAATCAGCTCTCTGCCTATCCCAATTTGGCCACATTGCAGGAATCACAATGAATACAGCTATTTAGCTCTTCTACATGTAAGTACTGTGTCCAATTTAAGGGATCCATGCATACCATAAATCTAACACAAATATACATTTAATTGTCTGTTCTCACAGGCTACACTGGACTAGAATAAAAATCTAGCAAAATAAACACTTTTCAACCTGAAGATTTTCTTTATGCCCAAGGGACTTTCAAGCAATTTAGAGCCACCAACAGAAGGAAGAAGTGGAAGACATTTGGGGTGACAGTGTTTGTCTTTCCAAGCAACTGTTATGCATGATGGGGTCTTCTCCTGCAGATGGCTGAACACCTGCCTGCCCATGGGAAGTGGTGAATTAATTCCTTGTTTTGCTTTTCTTTCACGTGCAGTTTTTGCCTTCCCTATTAAACTGCCTTTATCTCAAGCCACAGGTTTTCCAGCTTTTACCCTTCTGATTCCCTCCCCAGCCCCACTGATGGAGCTGTGAGCAAGCAGCTGTATGGTGCTTGGCTGCTGCCTGGGGTTAAACCACAACTGAGTCCTGATGTTAACTGTAACTCTAATAAGCCAGTGAGTGATGGTACAATAATCATTGCTATCATGGCTCAGTGAATACCAAGTAAAATCAAAGAAACAAACCATAAAGTTACAAGGATAGTGAATAACTAAGTGCCATTCTTCCTGATCAATTTTAGTAAGCAAAGCTCTGGAAGCAAATTAGCAGGGAGACAGTACAAGAAAAAAAAAAAAAATCTTTCAAGACAGGCACCTCTCTTGTTCTACTTCCTCTTGCATTTTGCTGATTAACTTTTCCAAGTCATCAGGTGAACCACTATGCTCTTCACAATAATCAACCACTTTCCGACTGCGGCGTTTTGGTCGGCCTGTAGGGCTCAACTCAACTACTTCTTCCTGTGGGAAACGAGAACACTGCCATCAACAGCAGCCAGCTTCAGAACCAAAGGCCTGTGCTGATCCAGGAATTCTCAAAACTGAAAAGAGGCCTCAGTGATGTGCATCATGCAACACTTATTTAGACTCAGCAGCCTAAATTTTGGCTATGCAGAATATGCAGCCAAATTGTAAAGGTCTGCAACTGTAGGTTTTGAAAGTTTCTGTTTGATTTTAAAAAGCTACATTCATATCTTACTAAGCTGAAACTGTCAACTATATGAAAACTGTGCTCTTTCCCTACCAAGCTACAAGTAATCAAGAATATATTAACATTTATATTGTTTACACTTATGTTGTGCCACAGGCTTATCACAGGAACTGGCACTGAAATAGACAACAAATAGACTAAAAATTTAAGGATAAAAGCAGGTTTAGTTACAACAGTAATGAAGCAGTACCAATATGGTTTTGCATACAAACTATTAAAAGCAAGCACATTTCTAACACCGTTATCAGTAGATACCTCACTATTTCCAAGCAGTTTCCTAATGGTGCGATTGACGATGGCAGTATAGAAAGTTTCCTGCTTCTTTGCCAGGGGTGCATACACCACAACTTCTCGTTTAGGAGGAACCTCAAGAGCAACATCTGATTTCAGCCTTCTCAGTAAGAAAGGTGTCAGAATCTGAAATGGTGAGCAGATGCTGCAATTACTCAAAGCTGTCAACATAGCCAGTCTAAAAAAAAGAAAACAAGACAACAACACCGAAGCAGGCCTACTGATATAATGCTATTTTGCCAATTTAAAGCAAGAAAGTTATTTTCCACATATATTTAGTTTTTTAATATGTATGCCTACTCAACATTTTCATGCACATGCTGGTACTAACATGTTAAAACAACACACCCATTGACATTTTAAAAATCCTGAAGTGCTTAGTAGGGGTGCAGTAGTAACTACATTACAGACCTTACAAATTCTATTTACTGAAAGTAAGCTTATTACAAAACTGCTCGTTTTGTTATATTTTTAAATCAAGTTTTTCTGAAAACTCCCAAAACCTTTAACCAAAATAAATAAATTGTCATTAACAATTATACATAGAAGATACAGTTTAGATCAATCAGCTTATAATGGAAAAATGATAGGTCTGTAAGCATTTACTTCATAAACACTCTTAAAGAAAAAGCTTAAAGTGCAAATTTGAAGACAGCCATATTATATAACTAGTTTATCAAAAGGTATTCTGCTCAACACCTAAAAGTTACATAAGTTCCCTCAAAGTTATCTTTTAACAAAATAAATACACTGATTAAATCTCTTGGTGAATGGAAGTCCGTAACTGCAATTAAGTATGACTAAACTTAATTCAGTTCCAAGAATAAACATGAGTGGCTATCAAAGAGATATATTGTTCCTTTAGCATTTGTAAGTGCTATAAAGATTGAAAAAAAAACACCCCACAAGTCTAAGTCCAGAAATGCCACAATAAAAACCTTAGACCACAATTCAGCATCACAAACAAGATTTTGACACACTTCATGACACGAATGGTCAATGTTACAGCTATATCATAAAAAATACAAAATTAAGAATAAAAGAAAACCTTATTTTCATTTACCTGATGCAGCATATGCAAGATGTTTTGCTCCCTTTCTTTAGCAATAATATCTTCAGCAGTTTCTGTAATGCTGGTAATATCAAACCAGGATTCAAAGCTATAAAAACAAAGCAAGGGAAAAAACAGCTTACTTCATAGCTATTCATTATTTTAGTATCTATTCTTCTCTTATCCTGTGATTAAAAAAATAAAGCACAACCATCATAAACAGAAGATGTAGCGGAGGAATTTCTGAAATATACCTGCCAATTCAGAAGCTTGAGGTTTTATGTGATTTGTAAAAATACTTCTACTAGTTGGAATATTCATTATCATCTATTATATTCCATCTAGGTTATAGCTTTTTCCAAAAATTAGTCTAAACACTGTTTTGGCAATGGTCTTCCACCTGACCCCCTACTGCTGCAGAAAAGGATCTGTGGGTCCTGTGCCTGCCAGCCTCACAGCTTCATCCAGCACTTTTGAGAATCTCAAAGCAGCACCAGGCATTTGTGATAAAACAAACCTCTCTCACTGCAAATGCTCACAGCTGAGCTTCCACTATCCAGGGAAAGGACAATTAATTCCCTCCTTTCTGAAACAACTAAGTGTGAGGCAAGACACATTTCAAAGCCTTTGCCACCAAATAATCATACTGAGTTACAACCATACCATAAAACAGCTCTTCACATGCTGATAAGTTTAATTATTAATGGCTCATAATAATACTCAAACAGAACAAACAGAAATACTTTCAATCATCAGATTTCAACCTACCTTTTCAAATCATCAAACACATCTGGCAACAGGAAGTTAAGCAATGACCAAAGCTCTGCCAAGTTGTTTTGCAGGGGAGTGCCAGTCAACAGGAGTTTATTGTCTGTGTTAAATCGTTTCAATTCTCTGATAAGGCGGCAGTTCATATTTTTAATCCTGTGACCTTCATCTACTATAAGGTATTTCCAGTAGCAGTTCTATGAAAATAAAGGGTATTTCAGTAAATTTCAGTTTTATTCCATCAATACAGGTGGCAGATTAATTAAAAAGCACTAATAAGACTGTTTGATACTGCCTGTTACAAAGGTTTTATTCACTGTTTTTTACTTTGCCAGACTAATAGAGCTGAGGCCAAACAGTTAATGCCACACATCTGCTTCATGGTGACTGCCTTCTAGAAAACTTACATGGTTAAAACAAAACTACTACAAGAAGCTCATCTTGCTGAAACAACAACTGTGATGCTAACCACAATATACACTAAGTATAGTTTTTACTCTAAACATCCTTAACCATCACCTACAGAAAGGTAACAAGAAGAGCAGGTATGCTGTTACTATCTGCTTTTAGAATAATGTTCTGTTTGAAGAACTTAAGCATTAAATTGCAGAACTACTACTACCAAGGAAACAGAAGTGAATGCCAATATACATGCTGCAGTATGAAACCTATTGTACAGGCAGTATGTGGGGTTTTTCACCATGTTCAAAAGCACTGCCCTAAGTAGTGAGGCACAACAGAGTCCTAGGGCTAAGAGAACTTAGATACCTGCAGGGCATTTCTGTCTCGCATTGCTATTTCAAAGGAAGTAATGACCACAGGATAGATTTGCAGTGATCCTTGTCTCCCGTGAATTTTACGAACCAGTTTACGCCGCTCCTGCTGAGCTCCATGATAGAGCATTAGTGGAATCTGTAAAAAACAGGTCATAAGTCAGGACTATGATGCCCGTGTTAAGCTAATGGGAAGACAGTAGAAATACTGAGTTCTCTTACAAGAAGGCTGTAAATACATAAAAAGTCACTGCACAGTTTGCAGTAATCACATAAACAACTACAATTAAAATGATGTTGTATACAGAAAAAGTTTCAGGGCAAATAATTAGAATTGAAATTAAACAACTTGTGCTTTTAAACCTAAGGAAGAGGAAGAAAAGTCTTCATTTCTTTTACCTCTGGAGTAAATCTCTTGAATTCAGACATCCAATTTGGAAGAGTAGACAAAGGACCACATACTAAGAATGGACCAGGGACCCCTCGCTCCACCATCAGTGCTATTGTTGCAATACACTGGATTGTCTTCCCCAGCCCCATTTCATCAGCTAAAATGCCATTAATACCATTTTCCCAAAGCATCTGAAAAAAAAAAAAAGGTAAATGTAAAGTAATCAACACACATTTGGGAAAACAAAGATCTTTACAAATGCAACACCCATGGAAACTCTCCACTAGGCCCATTTTATACTATAGATGAAGATGATTCTATTATAAAAATAAATACAAGCATCTTGTAAATGCCAGATATTCTCATGTAGATTATGCATTCCTAGCCAACTAAGTGACTGACTAGGGCACAAAAACCAGAACAGCATCAAAGGAAAGTATCTAACACAGTATTGCATCCAAAGGCACTTTAACTGTCAAGTACAGCTTGCATTATCCACAGTTTTACTCATCCCAGCTCCAAAACTTCACTTAGCTCTGCCCTCCAAAAGACCAAATGCCTGTGCTGACACTTCAGTGGTATCTATTCAAGGAGCTTCTGTTGGCATGGAGCTCCTGTAGCTACCTCACCACAAGAAAAAGGTGCACTTCCTGGCCAACACAGCCACCTGCTCCAGCCAAAGTTCTTTGTGCAGACACTGCATGATACTCTGACAAATAACAGAGCAACCTCTCACAAAACAGAAAGACACAGAAATGCTCTTTGGCCACTCTCTATTATTCAATAAAGACACATGAAAAAGTTATTATAACCGAGGGCCCAACTAAGGAAGCTGGTTTTCCCTCCAGAAGAGGCCTGTCTTCACTTGGTACTATCCAGTAACAGAAGTGAGGGAGCAAGTTTAGTGGCACCCACTTGAGGGGTGAGTCTAAGCCTGTTGAAACAGACTCTGTATGCTTGTAGGGAAGAAAAACAGAAAGAAAAACATCTAAGAGAAATATTAGATCAGTAGCAGAATTAAAATTAGTTTTGACTCTTACCAATTTTTAATTTAGCTTACATGCTGAAACAGGTAGAAGTTAACAATGTATGTGGGTAATTTTGATGGCAAATTCCCATAGTTTTTTATTTCAAGACACAACACTTTTAACACACTGTGTTATTATTACTAGGTAAGACTCCAAGATACAAAAAATGAAAACTCATCTGTGTCAAGCCTGCAAAGGTAACAGGTCTTTGAATACCTCTGGACTAGGTGTTGAAGCCCTTGAGAGACAAAAATAAGACTGTCCCTCAGTAGGATGTACAGTCCTTGTGCTTTCATGAACTCTATGTAAGGAGAGGTTGAGTTGAACAAGAAAATAGATGGAAAAAGAGAAGATGGAGAACACCAGACAGAAACTCTAAAGAAAGGCTTAGAAACACCAAAATCCTTCCCACACTGAAACATTTTATTTGCTGTTTTACGTTTTCATAACACCAGATTCTTGTACCATTATAAATAACTCTCTCCTCTTCACCTTCCCCACACCAACTATGATCACAGACTTCTAATATCTCTTCCCCTCCACGCCTGTTCCCAATCAGCAGCAATTCTGATCAAATTCAACTGTATCCATACCCTTAGCCACTCCATGCCTTCTACTTGGTACCACCTCATTACACCACCAGTAAAAATCTTTGGCTGCTGAAAAGGCACTGGTTGTCCATTAAATTTTCGCACTGGGTCAAGAAATTGCTTGGCACTGTGTCGTACAGCTTGACACAATCTGTCCTTAATGACACTATTTGAGTCTCCATCTTTCTGCAGGTCTTCTGGATGCAGTTTGTCAGAAGAGCTTTCATCCTGTAGAAGGAAGGTCAAGGAACATGTGACAAATGGAATGCACATCAAAGCCTACTAAGACATACTTCTTCCCAATTTACACCAGCCTTAATGTGCAGTGAAGCAACTCAGTCTCTGATGCAAAGACTTCTTTTGAGTTAACTGTCAACTCAAGAGTACACTTTATAGATTCTTTTCTCCTTTAGAATTCAAGGGCAGTGACAGCCTCTGAAGCTATTTGGCTTATAATTTTCTTCCCATAAAAGTAAATAGACTTAAAACCTTCCTCACAGAGGCTGGCATTCAATGCAGCTATTTCCCTTCTGTAAGCAGGAGGGCTTTCCCTTCTGTAAGCTGTTCTATGTTAGGAAGCAATTCACACGGTGCATGCAGCTTTTGAACTACAGAAGCAAAAAAGAGACCTCATCTGTTATCTCCACACTCGACTGTTTAAAAATTACTGTCTTAAGGTCTTAAACATCAACACAAGTATTTTTTAGTCAATTCCTATTTCCTTTATTTCTGAAGCTACTAGCAATCTATAAAGTACAAATACCTTCAAACATAGTTTTAAAAAAAATAAATAAAAACTTTTCACCTTGGATTTCTGAAATAAGTATCTAAGTGCATTCATTTATACCTTTCAATTCAGGACTTCAATAGCTAGCAAAGATGTTTATTTACAGGTAAAGTTTAGAGATACACTACAAAGCATAAAAAGCCCTCCCTCCCATTTGGCTTAGTACTCTTAAACTGTAATAATATGTGCCAACATACCTGATTTTCACCTTTACTTTTTTTTGCCACTGATAATATTTCCTGGAAACAAACAGGGAAAAAAAAACACAACATGCTCATGTGCTTTTCAATCTTATAGGCTACTGTAATTTGTATTTCATGTAATCTCTTCATTCATCTTTCAATCTGTTTATACTTTAAAAAGCTTTCCATATGGTATCATTAATCATACAAGTGACTAAAACAAGACCACAAGTGAAAGGTAATACATTTCAATTACAAAGGGTAGCTGAAAATTCAATTTGCAAAGTAGATTCTCCACAGCTTGCCTCCCTAAAGACTGGAAAAAAACAAGAGTATCCAACCTCTAGAGCTGTGACAACACTGCTTGTTACATAGATCTTTGCCCATAAGCAGACTACTGATGGCTGATACTATCTGGTAGCAATGCATGAGAATGTCACAGAAATCGCTCACCCATTAAAAGCTGTGCTACAAAAATACAGACAATCTATTTATAGTTAAGGCATACCTCTTTGGACATAATTTCTGATATGTTGTATGTCCCATCTTCTCTTCCTCTCTTCTTTTTTGGACCTATAAGATAATATTTGAGTTTATACAATGCATCAAATATTAAGGAAATCAAACCCACCAGTACTGAAAAAAGGCAAAGCCTAATACATTACCCGATTTCTCCTCTTTGCCATCGACTGGGTTTTGACCCTAGAAAATAACCATAGGAAGAGGTTCATCATCTTATACATCTCTAACTACCATGATTAGAGATGTATAAGATGATGTAAAGATGTAATCAGACTCCAACCATTACCTGTGAAAGCTTCTTGAAACATTTCTACCTACTAAACGGTTTTCAAAAACACAGCAAAAGAAATCCTGCTTATTTTTTCTTGTTACTTATTCACTATTTTGGCTGAACAAAGCAATCACTGCTAAAACAAAATAAAACTCCTCAAGACAAATTGAAACAGTTTTCTCTAATAATAACAACTAGTCAAAAACATCCCCTAAAATGACTGTCATGGTATACAATTTTTAAGCACTTTCAAACAGTCTTACTACCATTAAAATAAATATTGTATATTAGCTAGATCCTGCAAGTCAAATACTGGACAATCAAACTTACTTATTTTACTTAATTTGATCAAAACAAACACTGTAATTTCTCAGACTTTTATTTAGAAAGTTGCATACAGTAGCTACTTAATCTTACCTTGGCAGATTTTAACATCATCTCTCTCTTTTTTTCTAACTTCTCTTTCCTCCTCTGTTCCTAAACAAAATAAAAAGCACACATGCAATTCTTATCTTTCCATTACACCCACAAGAGTACTATCCACTACAGAAGTGAAAGATTACATTGCTAATATCAAGTTCCATGTACTCTATAGACTTTGTTTTTGCAATCCCACTAACTTTGTTCTGATGTAGTTTAAAACAATAAAGCAAAATTTGGACAAGAAAGTGCCCCTTCTATAAATTGCAGTAAATACTTTAAACACTTAAATACAGTAATTTAGAAAGACTTGAATAAAAATACTCCCAATTGCAAACTCCTGAAGATTACATCTACTGCAGTAAGTTTTCCATTTATCCAACTTCTACATACTACATACTCATTGCAGAACAGACAGCAATGTTAGTAGCCTAGAATGCCTTTAACAAAGAAGTGCTTTCATGTCTTGAAGAACTTAACATTTTTATTCCATCTACTATTTTTACTTGCTGGAAGCAAAAGGATCCTGAAGAAAGAGTAAAAGACCTTGGTATTTATCAGATGGAGCAAGATTTAGTACTGAAATATGCATTCTATTAACACAGTAACCATGAATTCGAGCTGACAGTTCAACTAGAGAAGTATTTTGGAGAGGAGGTTTCTGCAGTCTATCACTGTCTCTTTTTGGAAAATGCTGTTCTTAAATCTTTTCCTGCTTTTCCCTCTCTCTCAAACAAAATCTTGCAAGCTTGCCCAGAAAAGTACAGTTAAGAAAGTCAAGACAAGGCTAGAACATGAACTCAGCAGCCCATGTATTGAAAAAAAAAAAGACACATAACACTGTTTTATGGAAGTTCTTGTTTAGGAACAGCATGGCCTCAGATCACTGCAATTTACTGATTTGTTTGAGGGAGGCCTAAGTTACCATCTTGAAGTACATCTCATCCTCAGCTTTCAGTTAATAACACAAACAGGCTACTCAGCTTAATTGTCAGTTCTTTGCACCTTCTACCCTCCCTCCATGTTGTCTAACTCCCTTAGACTTCAGTTCTTATTTGAAATACTTACTCAGCTTTCTTTGCAGGCCAAAAAGAACTGTAAAGGCATCAGTGCCACCTTTACACTGTGACTTTAAATTATAATTCATGTTCTTCCATGTCTGATTCATATTTGAATTTATAGAATGAATTCTGAACACCATGTGAAGCATTGAGTCATTCCTGTGCAGTAGCTTCCAGTAGATTTTAATGTTACTAATGCAATCTTAAAAACATTTGTACTTCGACTGGATGGGAAAAAACTCCAAACAGACAGCACCTTAAGAATACCCACTGCAGACAAGAACACACCTACCTCTAGCTGCTGCTGTTCCATTTTGGTTAGCAAGAATTTGGAATAGATGTTGCTTTTTTCAAGCAAATGTTGAAGCCTCTTATATCGCATTTCACTCGATTCCCTGTCCCAAGAAGTGCGAGCCTGGCCAACAAAAAGAGATGTCAAGCATTTACAGATACAGTTATACTGAAGAACTGCTCCTTGTGTTAAAAGTATTAACTCTGAAGTGTCTCACACACAGACCCTGTTCCTTCCAGCCATAATACATCTATGATTTGTGACCATGGCCTCACAACGAAGTGCTGTAAGAGCGAAGTAACTGAGGGCTGCATTCACTTGCATATGCACCATACACGGCCCCAGTAGAGCAGCACACGGCATTCGAGGGCTCAAAGATGCCTCAACTCCAATTCATAGACTTAGAGCAAAATGAAATCTCAGTTTATTTATAGTCTCCAAAATTTGAGGAAAAAACCCTACCTGGCAAATTTCGGCACAGCTTCCCTAGTACTATTATATCTTTTCATGTACATTTACACAAAGTTAGGTTCTCATGAAGACCAAGATACAAGACAGCTACAAAACTATCACAGTTTCACAGAGCTTAAGGCGATTCCCAATATGAAAACAGTAACTTCCGCTCACTTTGCATACAAAATCCACACATGCTTTTCAAAGTAACTACAGGGCCGTGCATTTACAAGTGTGCAAATCACTCTTTAAAACTTGGATCAAGACACCCCCAGGAAGTAAAAACCATTCACTCTTCTGCATTCATCTAACATTGCCTGCAGAAGCGAGATACCAAATAAGTCACAGACTCATTTAGTTTGGAAAAGACCCAACATCATCCAGTCCAAGCACTAACCAGCACTGCCACTAAACCACTAAACTAAGGATGCCTCAGAAGTGCAACATCTACAAGCTTTTTGAGTGCTGCTTCCACCACCTCCCCAGGCAGAGTGTATCAGTGTTTGATCACCCCTTCAGTGAAGACAATTTTCCAAGAATGTCCCATCTAAACTTCCCCTGGCTCAACTTGAGCACTTTTCCTCCTGTCTTATTGCTTGTTACCTGGAAGAAGAGACTGACACCCCCACCTATCTACAGTAGTTGTAGAGTGAAAAGTTTTAAATTAGCATCTCCAAGAGAAACCCAGAGAGACAAGATGCAGAGCTTTACAAGATGCTTATCTATGTCATTGCCTTCAGAAGAAACACAGGAGGAAGACACTGGAAAACAAGGGACTAAATGCACTAATAGGCAGGAAAATGGGGTATTTCCTGAATCATGGGACAAACTGAGACACTGAGAAGGTGAAGAATGCCTATCTACCCAGAAATCAGAACTTGATTTTCTCCAAGTAATTCCAATCAGGTAGCAATCATCTTGTTCTTTTAAGAGAGGGAGATCTATCCCTAGGATTTCTCTAGGGGAGATTTGCATTATTGTGATTTTCTTTGCTTCTGCTCTCCCCAGTCCAGGTTTTTACCTTCAGATGACAAGTACCTGAGCTCAGAAAGATCAACTCTTGATGGCAATGCCAAGAGAGAATTTAATTAAAACTAACCTACTTTTTCAGCAAATTGCTATAGCTCACTTTTTATTGGAGTGAACACAGCATTCTTATTTGGTCAAACTGAAGGACTGTTTTCTCAACCAACTTCAAAAATTTCAAGTGGAAAGAAGAAAACTCAAAGATGAACAGCACTTAACTCTAATGACATCTCACTATGCCTCTTGACTCAAGTCTTTAAGCCTTATGACAGCATTTTTTTCCCTTTTTTGACTGAAATCGTGAAAAACTTGCCACTCTATCACCACTCTACATTCACACATATTTGCATAGTGGTATTTCACCATTAACCCTCAAAAAGAACTGGCAACTCCTTCGCTGAACTGCTGTACAAACCACCTGACAGAGGATTTGTCCAAGTGACAAACTTAAGAAACACAAAAGCTGCCCCCCAGTGAGCCTGTGGTAACCACTGGAGTAAATCCCCTTGGTCTGACTGGCCTCCGATTGCCCAGGGAAAAGGTGATAAAGCACACAGGACAATGGAGCTATATCCTTGCTCGAGGTAACTCCTGTGGATTCTCAAGAAATGAAGAATACAAAAAAATCCATATTACAGAAGTGGTTGTTGTGAAAGAAATTATAATTTTAAGTCTCTTTCTCAATAGTTCCTGTGCAATGAGAAAATTTGCTCTACAAGGGTTTCCTCCTTACCTTCCAGAAGTATTACCTCCAAATTTTTAGTTCCTAGTCTAATCAAGGCATACCTAAAGTTCTAACAGGCTACATCATCACTTACTGTTTGCAACAAAGAATATGGTGAGACTTCTGGGAGAATCGATATTCCTTTCTAACTACAGTATCACAAAACAATGCATCACCAAAACATACCTTTATAAATCCTAACTTCTCTTAGAGAAAGGAAAAAGAGTAACCGAAATTAGTTCCAGGCTTTAGAGACTGGTATTTTTCAGGCCCTTAGAATAATGTATCAATTCTTAAGATAGGGAAAAAACGCCCTCACCTCATTTCTCTGTAATACATTAGTTCCTTGAATAAGATCTTTAAGGTACCTTCCAACCCAAACCATTCTATGATTCCTTAGAATACAATTCCCCAAAAAGCCTTTAAGAGAACGGTTCTTTCAAGCTTATATTTCCTTATGTCTAAACACAATACAAATTGTCACCTTATCAGAATACTATATAAGGGATCAGCACAGGTCTAGAAGCATCGTGCTCTCATGTTCTCACTCCAAAACAAGACTGGTTAGTATCAACCAGTGTTTAACATCAACGTCTGAAAACATTCTCAGCAAGAGGGAAATGAAGCATAGTAATGATTACATCACTTGCGGTGGGGAGGAACTATTTCCCCGAAGCAGTCTTTATTTCCGGTAACATAGGAAAACCAAAGCACACAAACCAAACATCACCTCGCAGTTTGATCACCTGTAGGCTTCTCCTGGCAGCAATGCCAGGTCACAGGCAGCTCCCGCACAACTGCGTGCAGGGAAGAGCAGGAGTACAGACCGAGACAGTGACTGCATAAATCTGATCCTTGTTAGCTGGGCTTTCTCAGCTAGACTATTTCATCAGTTCTGCATAAACTGTATCTGTTACAGAAAGAAACACATCACCCGGCTTATTTCTGGACAGGATCTGCAGAACTCTATTCATGCCGTTTGGTTGGTGAAGTTTTTCTAACCAAGGAGGGAAAGATGTGTTATGTACACTTTGAGAAACAAAATCAGAAAAGTTTTGTGTTTAATGTTTTAGACAGAAATTCAAAAGGATGCGAACTTACTACCCTTTTTTGAAATCAGCTCACTTTATAGGCATTATACCTCACATTTTTAGGCTCAGAACGACAAAAGCAAAGATGTAATCCTCTCTCTGCAAATTTCAATGCGTATAAAATGCAGCAGGCTTCTCCCTAAGTGCAAGAGTTCACCCCTAGCCCTTAAAAACAAAAAGAAAAATGAGGGTCCCCGGTGGATGATCAAAAGGCGCTTCTACACTACAGCACGGCCTTTATCAGCCCCTCACGTTTATTGTTTTGAAACCCGAGGAGCTGCACGGCCCCGGCCCCCAGGCACCCTGACAAAGCTCGCCGCCCGCGGGGACCGCTGCCGCCGAGCGGGGCCGGCCGCCCCCGAGCCGCCCCTCACCTTCTCCAGCATCTGCCGCTCCTGCTCCAGCCCCGCCGCCTCCAGCTGCTCCTCTTCCTTCAGCATGGCCGGCGTGATCACCGCCGCCTCCGCCTGTTCCCCCATCTCGGCTCCCAGCGGTCGGTTCTGGAACGAGCGCACGGTCACTCACGGTCCCGCACGGCCGCCGCCGCTGCCCGAGCTGCGGGCGGGCATTGCCCTGCCGCGACCCCGCTCCCGCGCGCGCCGCCTCACCGCCCGCCTCGCGAGAACAAAAACCGCGCGCTTCCCAAGCCGCGCGAGAGGTGGCGCCGTTCTCGCGAGGCCACCCGCTCCGGCCCCCGGCGCGCGCCAGGCCATCTTGGCTCCTGGCAGGCTCCGGGCACAGGCGGGGCGGGGCGGGGCGGAGCAGAACCCCGGGCGCGGCGTTCCCCTTGGAATGGGCGCCGGGGGTGGCGGAGCTCTCCCTGCAGGTGTTCAGGCTGGATGTGGCACTTAGTTCCATGGTCTAGCCGACAGGGCGGTGTTCGGTCACAGGTTGGACTCGATGATCCCAGATCCTTCTCCAGCCTGGTGGGTTCTGTGGTTGGTTCCCGCTCCCCGCCGGTGCCGGTCGCTGCAGCGGCAGCCGGAGAGTGGGACACGGCGCGGGCCGGAGCTCCAGCACGGCCTGCGGGCTTCCCTTGGCGCCGCTGCTGGTTGTGCCGCCAGAGGGCAGCGGAACGCTGCAAACCCCGACCGAGCGCTCGTACTCCAGCCCACGGGAAACCCTCTTTCCCAAAACAGGCGCTACGTTAAAAGGAATATTTCCAGTGTTCAGAGCACAAATACTTTGGCTCCACGTAAATAACACACAAGCTGTCAAAATAACTGGGCTTATCGCTTCAGATGCTGTGCTGGCAGTTGTCTACGCCTGTTTGTCAAATGAAACGCTATTTTAAACTTGCTCCGTGCACGTAACGACCTTGCGCCAGGAGACCTGGAAAGGGGGAGGAAAAAAAAGCAAAGAAAGGCAAACAAGTCTAGTAATAACTGAGGTGGATGGCATTCTTCTCATTCCCAAAGCCTGACAGGCCGATTCTGGATAATGTGGTTTATGCAAAAGTGACTGTTCTCCAAGGCATAGTTCAGAAGTTAACTGGAGATGTTCTGCATCCATTTGAGGGAATGTTAGCAGGGAGTAATGTTATTAATCCCAAATAAAGTTATTTTATAGGCATGGTGGCAATCAAATGCACCTTTTTCAAGCCTCTGTTTCACTTGCAAATATTCTCAAGACATGACAGTGAATAAACAAAAAATCGCATATTTTCTATGGCACCTTTCATTCTGTAAAACCTAAAACACTTTCAAAACGATATCATTAAAGTAGAAAAATCAACTACATGACCACTGAAAGGCATCCAAACCGGAATATGATGGTGGCTGCAGTGGTTCTCAACACCGTTGCAGGCAGGAATCAGGGATGAAGATGCCACTAGAACTTAAGGAGCGCTTTGGAAAATTGCAAAGATTTTGTCTGAGATATGAACGATAACACCTTTACTACTTTAACGAAAAAACACCATTAAATCTTTCCTTCCCAGAAATTGCTCTTATCCAAAGAGAATAGACCTCTCAGTAAAATACCTAATAGAATACAAATGTTCCATCTCGCTCCTGTGTCCATACACATTATTTTGTAACATAATTTAAACCATTTTTAGAATTGTGAGACACACATGCTCCACCTTACCTCAGATTATCACTTAAATGAGATGGCTTTGTTTCAGCCATTTCCTGCTCTGCCCAACACCTTGTGTGCAAGCAATTTGGGATGGGAAGGGATTTGCCTACGGGTAGTGGCATTGTGGCTCCCTGTGGGTGGCTCAGCATCACGATTGCCATTCATTTTTGCAGGGAGAGGCTGTGTTGCTGTGCAGGGACTCTCATCCTGCCTCCCATCACAGCCTCCGTGGCTGCATCCACATCCACATCCATGTCCCATGGACCCCCTCGCTATGCCCTGCAGCAGGAGAGGGGCTCTGTGAGCTTTAGGAGAGTACTTACTTGCCTCTGTGTTCAGTGTGTTTCTGTGTCCAACTAGTTGTAAATTAGGTCTAGAATATTATTTTCCCTGTTTATTGGTAAAAGTCATCAGGAAAAAATTGATTGAAAGGTAATTAGCCATCTCTTTGGTGACATTCTTACATCCAACACCCACAAAACATGATGTAGTGAAAGCTGTGTAAAACATGCCTTTTAAAAAAATATTTCAGATAAATGCTACCAGATCAATCAGTTGTGGTTGAAACCTGTTGGACACATACCATTGTCTGTTTCTAACATCCCACAGACAGACAGACACATAGAAGGGGAGTGTGCAAAAGATTCATGTCCAGTCTTGCAGACAAGGGCTATTAGCCTGGCTTAGCACATGTGAGTAAGGTGATGTCAACAAACATCCTCCTCCAGATCCACCAGATTCCACTACTGTGGAATGAGTATGTGCTGCTGATCAGTGCTCCTCTCCAACTGCTCCCAAGACTAACACATCAGTGTTTGATATTAAAAGCCTGAGGTAACAAGGGGAATAAGGTAGACCTTATGTAAATTGTTCATGGGGTAGATTCTTAGGAATTTGGAATAGGGCTATTTTTCCAGCAAAAGATATTAAATGGGCAGAGCTGAGAGCATCTTCCACAAGTGTAGCCAGATCCAAAAATTTATGTCTCCATGGCATAAATCTTCATTCACTGCTTAGCCCAAGCAAAGAAGTTGTAACATGTAGCTTCTATCTAGACACAATTTATGTACCTCATTAATCAGTGACTTATTACTGCAGTGCAGAAAGTCACTGGTCCATCAGCTTTTGTTTCAGAAGATGAAAGGCCCTCATAACACACCTGGACGCTCCTATATTCTAATGCAAGTTGCAGAGAAAGATGAACCTAGTGGCACAGAGGGGGCTGGGGGAAATTACAGTGCAAGAGAGCAGATAAGAGTTAGAAAAATGCAGATTGTAAACAAAGACGTTTCTGTTCCCAGGTTGGCCAAGTGGCTGCTGCTAAGTCACAGTAACCCTGGGTTGTCACCTTTGAATTTTACTTGTCATTCTGGTATGCAATACAAGAATGTGTGTCGTTTCATCATGCTCCTTTCCTGTACAGGTTACCTAATTAATTTACTACAAACTATAAAAGTAGTTCCTCGTACTAATTGCCTTGTCTGCTGGATGACCAAAGAGGAAGCTGGGACTTTGAAACAAGATGATCTTTAGATGAGAAAAGTGAGACATACAAATTCAGGCTATTTTGTCCTTGTCTTATTCCCTCACAATATATGTATAAAGCTTTCCTACTCCGATAAAATGAGAAAGCCTCGAAAGCACTCCAGCAGATAGCAGTAGATCCCTGACATTTGCTCACTGATGTTCAAATTTAAATGTTTCTTTTTTCTCTTTTTTCCATTGTTGTTGATGTTGTTTGTTTCCTTAAGAATTAAAGACTGCTAAAACACAGTGGTAGAAGCCAAGGATACTTGGTTGCTCTTCTTCATAGTACCAAAGTTGTTATGAGTAAAAGAAATACAATGGCAGGATTTTATTCTCCATCCACGAGCACAATCTTCAGGTGGTCAGAAATTTCAGAGATCAAGTCCAGTGGATTGGCAAGTTTCACTAAAACTCCTGTAACTAAAAGTTTTACATTGAGCTGGGAGATGTGTAGGAAAAAATGAGGGAAGTGTCTGGAGTCTGGGCAAGTAACCAGCATGCTGTATATACAACAACACTAGATGGCTGCACAGTCTCCAAGAAACTGCTGTTGTCTGCAAGTTTGATTTTGCAGCCTGTGCACCTGAAGTAGACATGGTGAGATGTGTTGATCAGTGGAGTGTGTTTGTGTGCCAGCCCCTCTGTGTTAGTAGGCAATCCAGTTCTCTGAGCTGGTAGGCAGAGCTGCAAGATGGGCATTTGTTGACAGCTGGACTTAAGCATCCCACCAAATGACAGGAATATCACGCTGTGGTGGGGCAGCCTTCCTCCAGCTTTGCTACGTCCAGGTCACCAGGAGCTGAATCACATGTGAAGCAACTCCTGAGAGATTCATTTCCAACCTGGCCTTTTGAGAAACCTGATAT
This sequence comes from Phylloscopus whistleri, assembly GCA_017589585.1. Classification (NCBI taxonomy): domain Eukaryota; kingdom Metazoa; phylum Chordata; class Aves; order Passeriformes; family Phylloscopidae; genus Phylloscopus; species Phylloscopus whistleri. The sequence goes on along the minus strand of JADMLD010001001.1, from coordinate 2,550,854 downwards.
CCCCATAACTGTCAGGCAAAGGGTGGAGTATGCAGAGGGAGGCAGAAACCTCTGTGGCCATCCAGCTCTAATCAGCCGTATTTGTTTGTTTACAAGGACATCTAAATAATACCACCCACCATTCTGTTCATCAACATCCCAAAGATTTCCAGCACACAGCTCTCAGGTTTCTAGCTCCTGCTGCAGCATGCAGCCCGGACCAGACAGAGCAGGATTAGGGTTGTCAGGGAAAAGGATTGATAGTGGGATGTTACGCCTCAGCAGGTAATCAGTTCTCTTGAGGGGCAGGATCCTTCCTTAAAAGATGCTGCAAAAGTGACAAAATAATTACCATATAAGTCTGACAGTTTCAGCGAGCTCTTAAACTGGTGTTTGAATACACAACCTTTATTCATATATTATGTGAAAGATTGCTTGTGTTTTCTCACCCTGACCAGGTCTGGATGTTTCAGCATCTCTGCTTGTAATGGACAATACAACATCTGCTGAGAAATGACAGTTTTATCCAGCTCATCATCTAGTCCAAATCTTTTAAGCATAATTTCTGTCAGCAATGTGTTCCCTGGCTTACATTTGGATAACTGTCACAAAATCCCCTTCTTGTTTCTCTGCCCATAATTGTTTGTCTCTTTGCAATGGTTTGTGGCTGTGCATCCACACAGGCACCAAATTCATGCACAATGAGACCTAATACCTTCTGCTTCAAAATTACATTCTGCTCTCCCTTGACATGTATGCATACTAGTGTCACAGCTTACAACTTCATTTTGAGGCACCTCAGGAAGGTAAGGTGGAGCCAAACCCTGGAAGGCACCTAACCATGTTGCACAAAGCTCCTGCCTGGTACATAAACTACCTCTTCGCATGTGGCTGCAAGAAATTAAAATATTACAGCTCAGGCAGAGAGGAAAAGCACAGAAATTCTTCTGTGCTTTAGTTTGCTACCTGCCCATCACTCTTGTCAATTTGCCAGTGAAGCCTGGAGATCCTAACATTGCACCAGCTGCAGTCTGTGACCCACTGATACTGGGAATTCACGAACTAAGGGATGTGGAAAAGCTGATCACAGGATGCAGTTTTGCATGTGCTGCACAGCAACCCACAGAGGTGTGAGCTCAGGGAGTCCTCACCTTGGTTTGAACACGCCAACTCCCTGCTTCTCCCCACAGTCAGAATCAGCTCTAAGCAGGAATGATTACATTTTTGAGTGTCACATGAGACAAGGACCTCTAAGTCACACTGAAAAAAAACCCCACTCCTTGTGAAATTTTTGCTGGCAGGCAAAGGAAGAGCACAAACATCTGTGAGCTCAATGTATACCAAACATGCATGTTGAAATCTTACTACAGGTTGAGAGCACAGAGTGGGGAGACATATATGCACAGGCAAACGCAGCACTGATGACATGAGAGTGACCGGAGCACCACGATGTTCACAAAACTGTCCATGGGTAATAAATCAGCTCCTTTTGTGGGTTTTGGTAGCAGGGATTCAGCTGGATCCGATGACAATTGGTTTGCATGAGACAATCAGTCTTGCTTTTGGTGACTCCTTCTGAACTGGGCTAGCTAGAGTATTTATCACCAGCTGTTTTTTACTCATTTCATTGTCATTACAAATATCAGGAAATGCTGCACAATTAGCAAAACCCATGGTTTAAGCCCAGCAAACAGGAGGGCCAGATTCACATTCACATTGCCTTCTCAAAGGTTTCTAGAACCACAGCCATGATGAGGGATCTGTCAGCACCATTAAGATTTTTTTTTCCAGGGATAGTCAACACCACTAATGAGCTTAGATTGTCTCCAGGGGAATCTACTTGGTACAAGGGTTGCCTGCAATTGTACTAACTAATGTGATTTATTTGTGTTTTGCAATATAGGATCCAAAATTCACTTAGTTCACAGCACGCAGACAGTAAAGTTATTATCTCACTTAAAATCCCATCCCTTCTGATTCCTCCATGCTTAGCTTTTGCTGCCTCATAAGCAACTTCCACTGTGCAAGAGTATGTTGATCATCAGCAATAGTCAACAGCATACACAGACACAGAGTCTCCAGCCTGGTAAGTCTAGAGTGTGTCAGAGATGTGGGATCAGGCAGCCACAAATGGCTCCCTGCAACCTTGGTGGGGTGGAGAGCCCAGCCCTTAATACATGCTTTTAGCATATCTGCTGAGAAGTGAAACTCCCTTCCCTCACACTCACCACAGCACAAAGGTATTTTGAATCCTACAAAAGGCATGCCAAAAATCAAATTTTTCCATCAACAGAGAAAATGAGGAATGTGTGTATCTGGTCTGTTGGGCGCAAAGGGAGAGATGATTAATCACCAGCAAGGGAGGATGCCTGTAGATGGCAAGTCAGCATCTCTAAGTATTTTGTTTTTCCTCCCCATATCCCTTTCTCCTTTCAAAATGAATTCTAAGAGATTGTTTACAGTAGTCTCCTCTGCATGCTTTGGCATCTTGTCTGAAGTCAGCAAGTCACACCCTTTCTGCCAGCATTCAGAGAACACTGGTCTAGAAAACAGAACCTACGTTAAAGACAAACCAAGAAGTACAGTGTTGCAAGAGTAGCTGTGAGCAAAGCCTTGGAGAGGGACTGAGATGGCTCATTAAGGATAAGTGAATGGAATCCCAGCCTCAGTGAACCCACTGAGTATTTTCCCCATCAGAGTATATTCTTTTCCTCACCAAATTTCTGTCAAAATTCTCAGGATTTCACCAGAAATTTTTTGCACCTCTAGAGTCTGCTGTTGATAAAAGCTTCTGCTGTGATCCACGCAAGCTGTACAGTCCAAGAATGAATGACTCAACATAAGGGATGAGCAGAAGACAAGCCATGGTGGGCGGTGGCCTAGTGATGCTGTGCCTTTTTAACCCCCAAGTCACAGAAAGTATTACAGTACAAACCACATATGAAAACAACACAGGATAAACTACAAGACCTATGCTGGTGAGATACTGCACTTGGATTTAAATGTAAAACTGAAGCTTTCATGCAACTACAGTCATTAAGAGTCACGTAGTATTCACCAAATAATAGAGTTGTGAATGTTTGCACCCAGACAAAATTCTTGCTCAGATCAGTTCCTGCCCTATGGTTTCAGTTGAACACACTGTTTTCCATTTTGCCTTAAACTCTTGACTGGAAGTGAGGTATTTCCTTTAATACTGTTATATTGAGACCAAGACCTACGTCATTTATAAAGAATTCCAGATTCACAGGGAAACACTATAAAAGTGTGAAAGAGCAGCCTTTTCTTCTTTCTTTTAGGTAAGAGAAGAGGCAAAACCCACTAAGCTTCTTTCAGAAGATTTTATGCTGTAGTTTTGATCCTGAATGGGCAGAAATACTAACAAAGCCAGTGATTTTCCTCCAAAGGAACATTTTTAGGTGGTTTTGATGAAAAGTGTACATACAGCTGGTTCTCTTGTACAAACCTGTTCTTTAACCTTAGTGCTGGGTACATGGGGAGAACACCCACGTACATCTCATCAATACAGACATCGCAGAAGGGAGTGCTGCTGGGTAAGAGGTCAAGGGACTCCCTTGACCTCTTAGGTGAGGTGACTATAGGTCAAGGGAGCTCACCCTCTGTGGTGCATCCTAGGGTGCTGTGCAATGTAACACAGGCACTGCAGGGCTAGCACTGACCTTTCTTTCTTCCAGAAACACTAAACATTGGCCCTAAGACCTAACAGGAATGACCAGGAACCACAAACAATTGGGACACTACTGGCAAGTGCAGTTTATCAATCACTATAGAAGTGCTCATGTGGAAACAACCCTGCATCAGTACATCTGGCTTACAGCAAAAAGACAAATCTGAGCACTGGGGACTGACATAAGTAGGTGCCAGTAGGAGGGTTCAGGACATGTTGTGCAGACTATTTGTAGAGACATGTTTCTGGCGTTCTGAGTCCATAAATAATGTTTACGAAAAGGTATTAGGTACCTTCCCCAAGGGCTGCTAGAAAAAAAGGAATAAACAGACCAGAAGGAGCTTAGGCACATTCCAGTTTGGGGAGGAGAAAGAGACTGCAAAGACAACTCTAGCAGACTTATTATGGTACCCTTATGAAACATTTGCCTTTTTTTACCCAGAGGGCAGGGGTGAGAGAAATATGATTCCTTGTTCTGACAATAGTGGAGATCGAATGCTGTATCTGGATGGACTGCACTCTCTTGTCTTGGAGCCACTCCTGCAAAGGTGTCCTAAGCCAGACTGACAGCAGCCAGAGGGGTTTCAGGCAGCTGCTCATATCTCAGGGAAACAGCAGGTATATGAACTGATTTAATCAAACTTGGGGAAAAGCTGGGAATGAGGAAAATACTTGGATTTGCACGAACAAATCTTGCCTTGCTCCATTCTTATTTACGAGGTTGATCCAGGACAAAAAAAATCACCTCTTCAACCCAAACAAAGCAGCACCATGCAGAGAGCACGGCAAGTCTGCTGATGTCCTTGCTGTGATCTCACTGGGGCTTCGAAATGCACTCACAGTTTAAAGAAATGGATTGCGATGATAAAAGAGAATTATCTTTGCTTTACCCTCATATGCTTAGTAAACTCCCATGAAAACTTAGCAAATTCCCCCTGCTGCTTCCCCAAATGTCTGTGCCTCAGGCCCAAACTCAGTTATTCCTTTAATCCTGTGCAGGAGATCCAAGATCAAAGTTGGTGGGACTTTGTTTCATTGCAGCTATTCCCAGCACCATCCCTGGAATTTAGACAGCTGCTGGTTTTCATTCCTCAGCCATGGGCTAGCCAGATCTGACACTTCAGTGTTAACCCTTGGTTTTGGCGTGAATTTTGAACTGGAGTCTTGTCTCCTGAAAACTCCCCTGCCCTGTGGCAGATGACTTACCTTCACTGTGGTACTCCACGGGAATTAATTACTTGCTTCATGGGTACCAAAATTCCATTGGCAAAGGAAGGGATCCCTGTGGAATTTAGGATCCTCTGAGATGGAAGGTGATCTCTAACTATCCATTATATTATCCCTGGGAGAGGGGCAAAAGAATGAAAACATGAAACATTTCCCAGAAAAAACAAGACCAGCCCTGTATTTAATCAAAACATTTTGTTTTGTTCCACTTGTAATTATTTCCATCCAATGAAAAAATACTTTAACAAAGAAAATAACAGTTCCCTTCCATGGACAAGCAAAATAAGAAGCCATGTCAGTTCCTGTACAATGCTACAGTGAATTAATGCTGTGTTAAAATTGTCTTTACTTGTATTGCAGTAATACTGAACACATCAATTTAGGTTAAATAATCTAATTTCAGTGTTTTGCAGGGTAGTGGTGAGAAAAGCCAAAATTTGTGGGGAAAAAAGCTGAAGTGACACTTCATTTCCCCTGAAACTCATGAGAATGTGAATATGAACACTGATTATATCTACATAATTGACTAGGGCAGAGGTTTCCAAAAAGATGAAAACTAACCTGAGAGCCCAGGAATTATTGCCAGCTATGCTGGTACCTTGCCTTTTTCACATGGTGGAAAGAGGTAAATGGGAAAAAACAATACCCATTCTTGTACAAGTCTCGCCCTTACACTCAAATGACTGTCTCATAATCAAGAGAATAAATTGCAGGTACCTCGGTTATAGTTCATTGAGATCCCATGCCAGGCAAAAAGCTCTCTGTATGTTTGCTTTAAATATCATGTTCCTAAAGAAGGTAAAGTTTATGCAGTTTTACTACAATGCCTGACTACCCTCCCTTCCCTGTGCCTCAGCTACCTGAACTTTGTATTCCCCACAGAAAAGTGGAAATAACCTTGGAGACTTCTTCAAAACTGCTTCAAAACACATTGAGATCTACTGGTGAAACAGCAGTAGAAAAACACTGTCACTTCCATATGCTGGGATATTTTTTCCCAGAGCTCTCAGACATTCAGCATCACAGTTGCATTTTCCTTCCTAGAACAGGCCAACCATTTTCTCTTCAATACCAGCTGACTTCAGTGCCCAGGTGAAAAGAGGCCTGTAAGTCATGGACACCTCTACTTGCTTTTAAATTATTTTTCACCCAAGAACATTATGCTGGTTTCTGCACTGTCTTGGTGTAAGTCCTGCTTCCTGGCACGATCTCTGCACCTCACCCATCCAACTCAACAGGTATATTCTAATACCCTCTAGCAACAGATATGTTGTGGAGGAGTTAGTGTCTGCCAAGTATGGTTTAATACTAATTAATTCAGGCTCCTTGCCATTTTCTCCTCCAACTCAAAACCGATAGCACACCAATTACATATAGTTTTCAGCAGCACATCATCTGACTGCATCAAAATATGGCACTGAGATCCATCTGCATGGCCCTTTGCTGCAGCACAAACAGAATTCAGCTGCCTGCTTCTCAGACAGGTGTGACATTTCAGGACCCACCTGACATTGACTTAAACCCCTGCTAGTGTGTTTTGCAGCAGAGAGCATGTAGTTTGTAAGTAGTGGGAAGTCAGCATCTGTTCTGAGGAAAAGGGTGGTTTTGAAAAGGTAGAGTTTGCTCAAGATGTTCCTACTCAACACAGGAAGAGATGTCTGGGAAGCACCACTGTAAGAATCAGGAGGCTGGTCTGCTGGGTGGCTTGTGGGATGGATGGAGAACAGGGATAAAGCTCTCTCTTGCAGGAGGCCAGCATCTTGGTAACAGAGGAAGGAAGACTATTCCTTTATTTTTGTGAGAAGAAAGCAGGGTGCCCAGGTCAAAATATCAGGATGAAATCACAAATTTTATCTGAGATACTTAAACCTGCTGGTACCAAACCTCATATTACTCATGGTGAGCTCCACCTCCTCCTCTCTCTGGGTACTACTGACATTGCAAAATTTTTTGCTAACCACAATTCTTTCCACATAATATTTTCTGTGCCAGCAGAGAAGTCTGATCTACTCTGGGAGGTCAGCACCATCCTTCTAGAGCTTTCAGCTACAAGTATGGCTTGCAAGAATCCAGCAGTTAAAACTGATCAATTAACCACAGAAGTTTATGTCTATGACAAAGAATATCCTAAAAAAAACCACACTCACCACCAGGTAACTAGAACTGTCTACCTTGTCTAGCTTTGTCTGTCTTATTGCCCTCCTTTCTCCACCCATGGCTTTAAAGATTACCTCTCTTTCTCCTAGAGTTTTCTCAAAGTATTTTAATGAGCTACACAATCCAAATCTGTATTAAAGCTCTGAAAATGTTCAGTTGTTCAGGTGTAGGGCTTGGGTTATGTTCAAGTATCAAAACTGCCAGGTCATTAGCTCTCATGTTAGGATAGCAAGTGAGTTACAAACTCTTGCATATATGTGCCATGATGGATTTTCTCTAATTGCCTTTTTCTGAATTCTGATGGTTGTGAGTCACTGCAGGTAGGAATTTATATAGCCAGAAAGGTTAAATATAAATATATCAATCTATTGTCCACCAACAGAGACTATGATGATGTGAAAAGAAATGCCAGGGATGTTCAGAGTTAAGGAATATTTCTATTCCAAGTGGACAAACATGTAATGCTACCTGCAAGTCTTGCTGATAAGAATGTGCAGACGCTTGGATTAGTGCTGGAGCCAGGAATGTTACACCAAATCTGATGCAGAGTGAGAGTGTACTGCCGTGGCTGTACAGAGGCTGCTCTGCCCACAGCACTCAGGAGCAACCTGGCCACCCAGCACACCTCAGCAGCTTCCCGGCATAACCACTTGTGATCCCCTGAGCTTTTTTCTGTTCTGTGGAATTACACTGTTCCACCTTTTCAAAAAGCAAGAGTTCTCCATCAAAAAAAAAAAAAAATCCTCTACAGTGTGATCCTGCAGATCTGTTCTGTCTTCACAGGAATATCCACAGAAGCTTAGGGATTTCCACTGATTTTTGTCTTTGCTTGGGCCAAGTCACCTACAAATACAAGGGCACAAGTTACAACAAAGTCTTACTATTTCTGAGGTTCATGGTGGCCAGGATGAGTGACTGCTGACAGCACATTGTTCCCCATTCCTGCCATCAGGGATAGGTGAAGGGACACTAGTCAGGGTGTCTGCTTCATCCATAAGAGTTACAGGGATATCCCTCAGTACAGCAGTTCCCTGTTGTTTCAGCTGAAGGTCCCAAACCTGCCTTCAGCATGGGGAAACAGGGAGCCAGTGTAAAGGGGCACTCCTAGCTTCCCACACCCCCTCCTTTTCCCTGTTCATTCCCTTACCGAATCCTCCCCCAGCCTTATCACATTCCCTCCATTCCTCTCATCGCCCTCTGAGCCTCTGAAACTCTGAGCCTGTGCTGCTGCTGTCCACTGGCTTCCAGATCCCCTTGCTCAGAACTGTGCCATGGGGTTCCTGGCCACTGCAGTGAGAGGGGTGGGGGAACCCTCACCTCCCCCTTATTGTCTTCTGCCACAGCTCTAAAAAATATGTGTTCACTCCCTATCCACCTCTGCTCTTGACAGCACCACACAAACCCCCTTCTTCTTGATACTATCTATTTACAATAACTCAGTTTCCATAAAATCTCCTCCACTTATTCCTCACTGAAGCCTCTTATCTTATCTTGCAAACCTGACTTGACATCAGGCAGTTTGGTGTTTATATGAAAAAAGGGTTTGGCTTTTAAAACAGTACAGCAGCCACAAACAGAACTAGGTCTTCAGAATAGCTTAGCCTGCATTTTTGGGCACTAAAATGAGAAGCCAGCTTTTCCAAGAGCGCTCTTTGTAATGGTGTGCTTTGAAAATATTACTTTAAATATCCCTAAAACAGTTAGATGTGGAGCCTTTAGCTTGGTGTCTCCCTGGCAGTCAAGCTCACCTGAAATCTGCTCTGCAGCCTTTTGCAGCTCTTACGAGTCCTTCCCTGGTCTCCTGCTGCCTCCTGAGCCTGCACAACACAGGTTATCAGGGCAAGGGTAAGGCTGGCCCCTGCTGATTTTGACAGACTGGAGCTTGATTGGTTCAGTTTGCAAACTTGGGACAATACTTTGCTATGTCTTTGCCTGTCGCTTTACATTGAAACTGTCTGGGGAGCAAGCAAATTGTGCTACCAGACTTTAATTCACCGAGTTTCAAAGCTGGGTCATCTGGAGGTCAGGATTGTTTTTAGTTTCTTTTTTCTTTAAGACTACTACCAAGAACTCTGGGGAAGGTACCAGCAAAAGCTCTCTTTATACAAAACCACAAAAAATACATATGCCCATTATTTTTACTTGGCATGGAAACTTGTGTGTCAGTTCAATTGTATTGGCTTTCAAAAGGAATAGTTGTGCAGTGACTGTTCTGGTGTACAAGAGTTTGTGACATCTGTCCTCCATCCCGTGAGTGGTGGAACACCGCAAAGTCATGAAATGATCCATCACAAACCTCCTGTTATTTCAGGATACGGAAATATCTCCCAAGCGCTGTATATAGACTACGGATTCATCATGAGCCAACCTGGAAATTTCAGTCTGAGCAGCAGTCTTAAATTAGTAAGTGCAGGGAAGTCTGCAGTAAAACAGCAGACTGTCTTCAGTCATCCCACACTAAACAAGCACACAAACAGAAGTAGAATTTTATAGATAAAAGCACAAATAGCACTGCTAAGATAAAAATCACAAAGGTCCCAACCCCTGAAAGTCCTGGGGTGTATTTAATTTTTTACAATGGGCTTAGATCACATCTGAACAGAGGGAATATAAATATATATCACTGGTCCATCTGGACTTTGAAGAGCCCTGCTTTGGGGTTAGTTTGGAAGGGAAGAAATGTCTCTTCATGACAAACTTGCTTTAGTTACTCTGGGAAGCCATAGACACTTACTGCTCATAGAAACAGTTAAATACAGACTTGCAACTTTAATGTTCAGGCAGCTTTAGAAAAGGGAAACGGGTTTTTTCTCCCTTTTCTCAGCTAGGGAGATGAAAAGCAAAGAACACTGAAACAATGTGCTGAGGAGGGAGAACATCTCAGTGCTGGTGCCATATCTGAGCTCCTGTGCCCATTCTGTCCCATGAGGGGGTGCCAGATGTGGGGACACACAGCAGCAGTCACCTGGTGCTGCACACAGTCATACACAGACTGTGATGTAAGATCCACAGTCACGTTACCAACCTCAGTTCACAAACAGCAGAGCCACAGATATCCTCCAGGATGTCCAGAGGAAATACACACCCAAGAACTGGATATCAGAGTTGTACACAAATGAAAGAGCATTGATTTGGCTTCAGCAAGAGATTTTTTAAATAACAGGTTTTCAGAAACACATGCTGTTTGTCAAGTATGCCCTGAGGTCATCCAGACAGGTCCTTGACTACTGAACCTATCTGCTTATCAAGGACAGTTGTTTTCAACAGTTTTCAGCCTGGGAAGCCCTGGTATACTTTACCAGTGCAGGTCAGGTCTCATGCAGTATATTTAAATTTGCTAACAGCCCGCTTTCCTCAGTTACTCCTCCCCAGGACTGGAGCAGCCAGATCCACAGGAACTGACAATCACTGCTCAAGGCCAAGCTTACAGTATCTTTTTTTAGTGAAATCCCATGTGGCAACTCTTAAGGCTTAGTGATTCTTCTGAATCCTGGGACTAGTGAGCTCCATCATTTCACTGAATGAGGGAAATCCAGGCTCACATACTGCATGTCAACAATCCTCTGTTCCCATTTTTTTTAGAAGGTGTACAACAATGTATACCCCCTTCAAGCAGGAAACGGTAAATTCTGTAATCAAACTGTGAAAGTGCAATTATGAGTGCAATTAAGGTGAAATATAGCTCTATTGAAGTTGGTGGGAGTTTTATTATTAACTAAAATTTCACCCCTGTGTTTTGGATGGATAGTTATCCTGTTCAAGCAAAGAAGCTATTATTTGATCAAAATGACATTTATAATGCAGTATTATTAACATATTCAAACATTCAGGACATGTTTACTTTAATCAGTTCTAATTAAATTGTTATACAGGAAAAAGATTTAGTGCTACTGGTGAGTGCATATATATCCAGGGGAAAAGCAATGCAAATTGTCCAGGATCTCATTAAGTGCTATTTGTACTTCTTAAACTCTGGTTATGTTTAAGCAAGTCACATTTAACTCTTCTGTTCTATTCCACTGAAATGGATTGTCCTAAAATGAGAGTGAGCACTTCCAAACTAAAGCAACTGCAGCATTTACAGTGATTCAGTGTTTGCAACAAGGTAAATGAAAGAGGTGACTGATAAACCCTCAGCCCCTTTAATTACAGGGTTTAGGCAGCATTTTCACAGCCACTGGGATTCTCCAGGCATTAAAAACAAAGAAGCAAAGAGGCTGAGGGAAGCTCTGGAGACTCTCACACCCCACCTCTGGGCCAGGATACAGTATTGGCACATGCCTGGCAGACCCTGCCCAGCCTGGCTTCTTCCCAGCAACAGATCAAGAGAGGGTGGAGGGTACCCATTTTTCTGCATTGACCAGAGTCAGGATGGGGATAGAAAACCAGGTCAAGCCCAGAGCTGGCTGGAGCTTTGCAGGCCTGCTAACACCTCAGAGAGTGAAAAGGGAGGTCCGGGTCAACAACAGCACTCTTTTGAGTTCCTTGAGTTCTTTTGAGCAGCCAGCACAGCACAACACAATGCAGCTCACTGGCCTTTGGAAGGTGTTGATGTTTCCAGCTTGTCCCTTAGCTGGAAAAGTGAGGACCCTGAGGGCAGTAGTCCACACTAAGGTGATGAGAACTGCCCTGGCTCTGGAGGCCTAGAGAGCAGTGACTGAGTTTAAGCACTTGTTTTAACATCTTTTAACACCAGTCAGCCCTTCAGCCCAACTCAATGAGCACAAAAGTGCTTCCATTGTGCACCAGAGGAAGTAATGTGCCTGGCAAGCCACTGGCCCTTACTTCCCAGGGCAGAGTTCTGGGCAGCTGTTTCCCATGTAGTTCACCAGGGCTCCTTTCACAGCAGGGTGGAGTGGGGACCACATACCTGCTCCAGGATCCAAACACACCAGGCATTTGAGACTTCTCTGCTCTTAAAAGGCTGGTGGACACACCAATAAGCAGAACTGGTGCTGAGCTAAGTGGAAACTTTTTCTCCTGCTCTGTGTTTGGGGAATTGCCTGGGGCAGCAGCATCCTTAAGAGAGGCAAGAGAAGTTGCAGAGGGGTTTTGCTTGTATAGGCAGGGTTTGCTTATTTTGAGTATTAGGTGTTAATAAGTGTTAATTAAATGAAGGAAGAGGAACAACTGAAATGTATTTAGACTATGAGAAGTGTCTGGAGCAAGACATAAGATTTGCAAAAGTTAACACATTACCTCTAATAGAGTCAAAAGCTGCTCACTACCCCAAGAAGCATAAGTACACTGCAGTGAAACAACTTCCTCTTATGTGACCCCAAACCTTCACCTGGACAAGCTGTACATATGCAGGCCACTGCCAAGTTAGGAAGAGAACCATTTCACAGGAAGCTGCCTTCTTCTGGAAAGTTCCATTTACAGGAATGCAAATATCATGCAATTCCTCTTTGAACCCACATCTCTTTTTTTTTTTTTCCCTTGACTTGTCCCTCCTGTGAGGGGCTGCTGGCTGAGGCAGCACGGGCTCCCCTGAGCCATGCCTGCCAACACCCTGCCTGGCACCAGGCTCAGCAAGCCAACAGCCCCATGATACCCCCAGGCTGGCAGACACCCTCATGCAGAAAGTCCTCACTTAAATGACATTAATACTGCACTGCTGGCATGGCAGATTGGGCAAAAGTAGCTAAAACCTGAAAAAGAAAAAAAAATCCTGTACAGTCACCCATCAGGCACAGGGCCAAGCCAAGCTTGATGGATGCTGCACAGAACATATCCTCTCTGTTCTTTCTCGGCTGCTGGGGGTACCCCCATAGCACAGCATCAAATCCACTCCTTTTCCCACAGATATCCATTATTCCTCTGTCTGCTACATCCCCAAACCTTGCTTGTACCTGAGTGAAAGAAAACATATTTAAGTCAAGAAGGTGATTGCATTGCACAGAGTCCTTTTGTGCCATGCTGCAGGTGTACAAAACAAACCAGGAGGTAATCAAGCAATCTGTCCAGATCCAGCCTTTAACTAAGGGGTCAGGGAATGGGATGGAAAACAAGGTCTAATATGTATGTATGATGAAAGGTTGACAGTTATTTCATTGTGTACTTCAGTGTGAAAACCACAGTGACAATGATACTGGAATGTGTTTGTCGTCACCACCAATACTTCACGCCAGGTGGAGAGACCTTTTACATGCATGAGAAATCCTGTGCTTTGGGGGCTGCACAACTTAAAGACGGGCCCTGAAACTACTTGCAAAAATCCTGTTCTCCCAGACAAGCTGTGGCAGAAGGAGATGAAGTTATTTGCATGTGGGACATGCCTAAAGCCAAACAGAAGAGGAACACCTCTCCCAGCCTCACCTCACCTCTGCAGAGCTGCACCTGCTCAGGGATCTGCCCTGCTACTGCATATTTTGGCTCCTGGGGAGTTTTTTGAAACAAGGCTCACATTTGACAGGCATCCTCCTTTGCAACTGCAGAGCATCTCAGTGGACACTGTAGCAGTCATTTTTATGGAAGATCTGGGATTGCACAGTAGTAATTGGGTCATGAGGGAACAACACAATGGCCCAAACAACACAGTAATTTTAGGACCCACCACTAAACATATCTCTCTTGCTTTCCAGTCACCTAACTTAGGAATTGTAGTACAAACAGACCTTGCCCAATCCCCTCACCCACTCTCCTTGGTGTGAGCTGCTCCCTGTGAGCTTGTGCCTGACTTCTCTGCAGTACAGAAGCACCCTCTGCTCTGAAGATGCTTCCCACAAGCTCCAAGTTGACAGAGATAACAAGAAACATAGGATGCAGCTGTACACCCAGGGGATCCAGAGACATACCAGCTTTCCACACTTGTGGACTTCTTCGGGTGGAGAGTTTTCTCAAGACTGAGGAAATTGATGTATCCATCAAAAACTAAACTGATGCTGACTGAGAGGTTTTTTCTTTTCCTGTTACAACCTCTGCAGCTCAAGGGGGAATTTCCTGCCTAGTTAAGATTTGGAGAACACATCCTACACTCTCAGCACATGGGTGAATGGGAAGGAGACCCAGCACAAGGACTGGCAGCTGCAGGGAAGGGGCAGATGTGGTGTGGGCCAAAAGCCACAGTGGCCCCAGTCCCCAGGCCAGGCTGTCCCAAGTCCATTTCCCTTCCTGGTTGGTTCCTTTCCAGCCTTGTGCTCTGCCCCAGGACAGCAACATGCAGCTCAGACCCAGCACTCCATGCTCCCCTCACTAACAAGCTGAACTTTAAGGAAAAGGAGTCAATCTTCCTCAAAACTCCCAATTAAATGGTGAGATCTGACAATACTCTCACTGCCAGACAAGAGATGAAGCTGCAAGATCAGGCATCTTTCCTTTCATGTACTACAGCAGCAACTGGGTTCAATATACAAAGGGAAAATAATCTTTCCCATGTCAAGGGTGTTCACAAGGTTTAGACAAAAGCATATTAATCAGTTTCCCTTTTCTGCACTTTTTCAAGCTTGGGCACCAAAACCAAGCATCACTTTTGTTTCTTGCCTGTGGGCTGGTGTCCACCCTTTGGAAGGCTTCACTGCTGTTCATAATACAAGCACAAAATGGTAAAATCTCCCTTTGGGTAGATGCATTTACACTGGCATAAAAGTCCTAAGCACACTAATGCTTTTTTCTGATTCAGTGCTAGGCTATTCAAGTGTAAAAATCTTGATGCTAATATAGCAAATAAACCCAAGCTGAAAAAATACATAAAACACAGTTATGCTACTAAAACTTCTCAAGCATAGACAAAAATAATCACATGCAACAACTAACAACAGCTTTGTGGAGCCCTCTAGACTCTGAGCTTTGTCATATATTGTGTCAACACAGAGCATTTCCAATTTAATTATCAGTTTCATCCACAAAAACACACCCTCTTGTGAGAGTACCTAGAGCACTGAAATCTTGTGCTCATTGCCAGCCATTTTCATTCCATGTTTGCCCTAGCCCACAGCTAGAGTACTTGTCTTGTACACATTCCAGGGGATATTTTATTCTTGTGCAAAAGCTTACTGTCAGTGGCTTGTTTTATTTATTATATTTGGTAACACAGTCATTTCTGTTGGCCTCAAGCATTTGTTGAACACAAGGGGGTAAACCAAGCTTAGAAAGAGCCAGCTTGAGACTCCTTAGGAACTTCAATTTGTGACAGCATCATACAATTTGCTTACTACAAATTACTTTTTGGAAGACTTTGGGCTGAAGCTATTTAGAAACATCAGCATTGTAGCTTTTTTCCTTCTCCAAACTAGTTATTTGTAAAAAAGAGTCTCCAGGTAGCACAGGAGTGTGCTCAGCAGTGTACAAAACAATGGACCTCAATGTCAGAAAGAAAGGAGAGTGCAATGGTGTATGGGCAGCAGAGCTGAAGGTGAGAGGCTTATTCTTTGTCCCCAGAATTCCTTTGGCTGTGCTATTGCATTCATGCTAAGGTATCTGTAACTACTCCTCTGCTGCTCTAATAATTTAAGTCTGCCTACCGCAGCTGGGAGCTGAGAGGGGAGCCTGAGCTGGCTGCATGGGCAGAGCAGGGCAGCATGTCACACATCGAGCACACTGCACTAACCACAGCACTGTCCCAGTGCAGGAAACAGGGACCTCCTTCCCCACGGGAACCTACAGCTTTTCTTCTCACCAGCCCAAAGAGTGGAAGACCTGGCTCTGTCCACACAACAAACCACACTCTTTGGTTTCCCAGAAAAAGAGGAAAAGGTGCTGGGTGCACCATGAGTGCCTGAAGTGTTTCAAGAAAATCAGATGCAGCCCACAAAAGCTCTCACTGCAGTGGGAAGCAAGGGGGGGGCAGTAGAATCCTCCCAGCCTGAGGAGAAAAGATGCCTTTTGGTGGATGGCACAAATTTGGGAGCAATTAACAATTAAATACAAGAGCAATGCGGTGGGAAAAGGGGCCAATTAGACAACCTACCTTTAAATTGTGGCTGGTGCCAATCAGCAAACTCCAGCGACTGCTACAGCAAAAAGTGAATTCACCTTAGCTGATACTTGGCCTGAAGTGTATGCTGCAGAGGCACAGGAGGGCTGGCACCTGCAGAGCAATGGGGCAACTGGACTGATCTCCCCTGACAGCTCCCCTCTCACTCACTTTCTCATGGCATTTGTAGCACCACTCTGTGATCTCCTTGGGGCCACTGAACCTATGGACAGCTGAAGTCCACGGAATTAGGCCGGTTTAACCGGTGGGGCAGCACATTTTCTCCTGAGAGTGCTCATGTTAGCAGAAGTCTGGATGAGAGAGCCATGCAGGTACTAGTGCTCTCTTAGCAAGCAGAGACTCTGTACAGGGCTGCTTGTTGTAGGGAACTTGTACTCCTTAAACTTAGCCTGGGAGTAATTTCCCACACATTTCCCAAGATAACACTCCAGTGGGCTCAGCCATGCCCAGGGCATCCCAGAACACTTCATGCTGGTTTGGACTTCACTCCAGGAGGGTGACACTGCAAATCTGCCCATGGGAGCTTGCACCCAGGGCAGTTCTGACACTTCCTTCTTACCCCTCTTACCCATAGCCTGCAGCATCAGTGACAACCAAGGCAGTTTTGCATTATGAACATATAACATGCAATTTAAATAGAGAACGAGAAAAAACCTGAAAAGAAAAAAAAACAAAAACCAACAAACCCACTCTACTCTTTTACTCTCTCCTCCCCATCCAAAACATTCCAGCCTTCCCTGCCACTAGAGAGAGGAGTTGTTTATTGATATTATGCAAGCACTTAAATATTTTTCTTTTTCTTTTCTCCTGTCCTTTCCCCGCCTCTCTCCCCCTCTCTTCTCCGGGGGTTGCAAAGGTAGTTCAAACCCCTCCAGTCATCTCGGCTTATCAGCCACAGGAGATACATTCCTCTGGGCTGCTCCCTTTATAAGTCACTGCTGGCCGGGCGCCCGCCCGCCCGCCGCTCCGCAGCCTCCGCGCCGGCAGCGCTGCCCGCTCCGCGCTGCCCCCGCCATGCCCTAGCCCGGGCCCGCCACCGCCCGCCGGGGGACGCGCAGCAACTCGGGGAGGGTCGGCGGCGATGGCACCCCCGTCCCCGTGCGCCGCCCGCCCCTGAGGGCGGCTGCTGCCGCCGGGATGTTCAGCTGGCATCGGAGCTTCACCCTGGGAGCGCCCTGGAGGAGAGGTGAGTCGGCCGCGCCCCCGGGGCCAGCCGGCGGCTGCCAACACCTCCCCAGACCCGCGCCCCCGCCACCCCCTTCCTTCCCCTCAGTGGCCGGGCAGACGATACTTAGGACAAGCCCATCCCGGCCCGCCCTGCTCCCGGGCCCCGCCGGACGGGCACGGCGCTGCTGCCGCCCCGGCCCCATGCTGCGCTCCCTGCTCTCCGGCTGCCTCTGTCCCGTCGCAGGTAAGGCTGCCACAGGCGCGTCCCCTCTCGCTTCGGCCGCCGGCCCCTCAGCCCCTGCCCCGGCGGGGACGAGGATTGCGCTTAAGGAATGGGTTTCATCTCCTCTTAAAATGGGCTTATTTCGCCTTGGTAAGCGTGGCACAGCTTGGGAGAGAGGAGCGGGGGAGGCGGGAGCGCTGTGGCTCCGAGCGGTCCGTGCTGCCGAGGGACCGGCACCCAGCGGAGCGGCTGCTCCCGGCGCCGCGCGGGTCCGGCACCACCGTCGGGCGTGTCGGGGCTGCCCTCCGCCCGCCACGGCGGGGCAATGCACATCGGCTCGCTTTCTGGGCTAGTGTATCCCCAGGGACTGTCGCGGCTTCGAAGTGGTTTACTTGCTCCCTCCTGTGCAGATGAGGTGACCCTGGCAGGAAAGGCAGCTATAGTCTTGTAACTTTTTAAGCCTGTTGTGCAAACAAGTTATGTGGTCTTAGTATGCCCTTTTCAGGCATAATGGGGCCACTATATTTTATGCCTTAGCCAGAGTTGCAGGCTTTGAAATCACATGCCCGATGTAGCAGAGTTCTCTTCGCATCCCCGTTTATCCCTCAGCTTGGCTTGCGGTAGCTGTAAACGAGATCGGCAGGTTCTGTCTCCTTGGCATCTCTGCACTGGGCTGGTTTGCTTGGCATGGAGGTGGCTACAGACAGGGTTTGTCAGAGTGTAAATGTAGTGTGCACTGCAACAGCAGGACGGTAAAAATGTTGCAAACCCATGTGTTTGGGGTGATTATACCTCCTGGGGTCCTGACTTTCCATCCTTAAGCCGAAAGGACGCCTGCCCTCCTTGGAGTGCTGCAGCAATTGCTCCCATGGAGTCTTGGGCATCCACTCAGGTACTCTCTGCTTGGATTGTGCTTCCCAGCTGCCCTGGTCTGGGGCAGCTACTTAGAGATCAGGGTGAGCTGCAGCCTCTGTGAGGTGCCCCAGCAGGTAACTTAAGCGCTTGCCAGCAAGGCTGCTGAAGCACGTTGCTCTGCCTGGGTTCAGTGTGGAAATGGCTACCTAATGACATGCCAGCATCCCCCTAAGACATGGAGGCTGTTTGAGGAGTGTTTTACAGTATGGTGGAAACCACATACTCCTTTTTGCCCTGGATGTAATTTGACCATGAACTTGTTTCCTCCAAGATATATAATGCAAACCTGATGGCAGGGTTAGGAGGTGAAAGGAAGCTTGCTCTTCCACATGGAAGTGTCCCTCACTACCCAGACAGAGCAGTATTGTTAATGGAGTAGGTGAAAACTTTGGTGGGGGAAAACAGAGTTATCCTACAGAGCACTGAGGGATCAAAAAGAGCTTCAACTAGAATTTATCCAAATAAGAAACAGCAACAGCACTCTCTAATCACCTCAGCTAGAAAAAGCCACCAAATATTACGTGTGTCCTGATTTGGATGCCATCTCTATTCAGAAATAGCATTCTTGGCTCTTGCTCTCACTGCAACTATGAAAGATTTCAGACACACCAGAGCATGGTTACACCTGTCCAGTGCTGCCTTGTTTGAGCAGAAGCAGCTCTCCAGGGTTTTACCAAGGGACAGCGATGACTGCTCATGAAGAATGGGTTAACAGCGACCTTTCTAATACAATTCTCGAGTTTTTCTGGCTTCAGTTGAAGCACTGGTGTCTAAATGGCCTTGGTCTTTGGGGCTATTGAACAGTTGTTTATCCAAGCTTATTATAGGCAATAAAACCTGAATTACTACATACCTGTCATCCCTGGGGGGCACGTTCCATCCTTGCAAAGGGCCTCCTGGCTCCTAGTTAATTTCTGGCTGAATAATCCTCTGTGATATGAGGCAGCCTGCAGATCAGATGTACAAGGAAAAGATCTAAATTAGACAGTTTTTGCCAATGTGTGATATATTTGTTTCTATTGTTTTTATTTTCTGCTCAGATATATCACTGAGTTGTGTGCTAAATAATCTTCTGCTGTTACACAGGGCTGCTCATGAAAGCACTGTTTCCTTTATTTAAGGTTTTGAACCTTTCTCTTGGAGGAACACATGGGCATTTCCAAGGAGAAGGATTAGCAGGTCTTTAGAGGCAGCTGTCACCTCCCTGACAAAAATCTCACAAATAAGCCCCATAGGTGATTGTAGGGGCTGAACCCCCTCCCTCCCCCAGCCCCCAGACTGGTTGTATTACAGAGTAGGGAGAGCTTGGGCACTGATCCTTGTGTAGTGAAGTTATCCTTGGCCAGGGTTTTCCCACTGGTTCATAGACACAAATAAGTAAGTTGCAGTGTAAATGTAGAAATGAGTGGGAACAGCGCTTTAGCTGGTGCTATTGCTCAGGGTCAGGTGTTGGTCCAAAACCTGGTGACTACCAGCCTACACAAGTAACTGATAAACCAGGTGGTCTGAGGGGACCTGCTGTGCCCCGGGACTTTCTGCCAGAGGTCACTAATCTATCAGACCTGTCGTTTGGTTTCAAAAACTTCACAGGTCACTTGAGATGAATTAGGAGCAAGCTGTAAAAGTGTCAAGTGGCTCTCTACTTGGAAATCCATTTCCTCCTTAGTTCACCCAACTATATCAATCAGTAAACAATCAATCAATCTCCCTCTCATTCCTCCTCAAATGCTTGAAAAGAGCTACAATTATCTCCTCTTTTCTAAAACATAGGTAGTAAAGCAATGAATGTCTCTTCAGTCTGAGTCCTTGAACCCTGTTATCTTCCTCTCGGCATCTACTTTATATGGATTTATCATTACCAGCTGCAGCTGTGGGGACCTATAACATTTCTGATCACATTATATTACCAAACTACAATCCTAAGGAACTTCACACACTTAACTAACACTGAGACTAGAGACCACCTTGAAGCCAGAGGATCTAAGTTGTGCTTTTTGTTCAAGGACTATCTGAAACCTCAGCTTTGTCATAACTATTCCTTTGCACTCAACATTTTGAGCAAATCAAATTGTGTATGTATGTTCATGAAATCCACGTGCATTTCACTTCTTCAGCTGGATAAATCAAAGTTTAGAGAATCGGGTCTATTGTACAAATACTGTTATGACATGGTAGCATGCTGCCTTGCAAATGTGATTTTTTCAGTCACAGCTCTAGTAAAAAAACCCAAAACAAGCAAACCAAGCAACATGAAATAACAAAAAACCTGACCTTTCCTCTGACAGTGATTTTCAAGCCTTCACAAGTTTCTGCTGTTGTAGGTAGAAGTTGTAACTGGCGCACTGAAGACAACAGACCCTGCGATAAGCTTTCTGTTTAAGTTTTTTCAGCTCATGATTATCCTAGTTATTTGGGAGAAGCCTTGCTCAGATTGTGTAGCCCAAGTTCTGGCAGCATGCTGCTTGAAAATCATTGCAGACTTGGTGACAAGTAGCACCTCTGCCATTGCCTGGACTGGGCTCGACAGTCCAGTAAAGCACCGGGTAGTCGGGAGATCCCCACCCGGTGGAAATCCATGGCAAAGCTGTGTGGAGGTGGATTTTTCTCACAGAGGGTTGGTAGTGGTTACTCATTTATTGGGGTGGGGACTTTGTTTGTTTGTTGGGTTGTTTGGGGTTTTTGGAAGCGTAAGAGTAATTCAATTCTTGTAAGCACTGGGGTCCTGTCTGTACAAGGCCTGCCTGAGCCCACAGGGCTGTGCTAGGGACAGCTCTTTCCCAGCCGGGGAGGTGACACGGCTCCCGCAGGCCCTGCGTGGGGGCTGCTGAGGAGGTGCCAGCACCCCAGCGCCCAGCCCCACCCTCCAGCACACATGGGGGAGAAGTCATCACCAAAAAATGCCTATTGTTTCAGAAAGGAAGTGACCCTTTCTCTCTTAAATGCTGGGAAATTGAGACCTCATCATTGGTGAGAAAAAAACCCACCTCTTCTAAATGAAAGGGAAATACCACCTGAGCCGTCCTGCCAGCAGTGCTAGAGAATGTGGCACAGTGACAAAACTAAGGGAGTCTTTTTTAAGGGAAGGAAGGAAAATGAGGGAATGCAAGGACTGAATGGGAGAGGCAGCTTTTCATTTCTAGGTCATGAGTTTGACTCCAGTGCACAAGTCACTGCTATCTAATGATTCTTCAAAAGGTGACAATCATCTCTTAGTCTGTTACTTGGAGGCTACAGCCCCATCACAGAACTAATCCTGCACGGCAGGATTTAATCCTTGGCACAGCTGGAATCAGAGAAGAAATACTAGGCAGGCTTGTTGTCCTCTGTAGGATGCTGAGAAACCTTTTCTGGCACTTTTGCATGTGCACTTTACTCCTGTACTCAGGGCTAAGCAGATTGTAGGAGTGCTGTGGTTTGACTTAGGTCTACCTTTGCAGGGCAGCTGTGCAAAGTCCCTCCTACTCTAGCAACCCAAGTCATTGGTGATGCCCTTTATTTTTGGTAGCCCAGTAAAGCTGGAAAGTACTGGCCTTATGAACTGCAGTGTGTAGGATGTTACATGTCTTGTGGCATGTGTCACCCGCAGTAGCAGGGATAGGAACAGATTCTCTGAGTGTCTCTGGGCTGTTCATCCTGCACAAGCCTGCCAGCACCACCCACTGTTGTTGGGTTCGCTCTGCACACGAACCTTGCAGCAGTTCTAGAGACAAGCAGAAGGCTGCTGTGGCTCTAGCTCTGCTAGACAGTGGCAGATGGAGACAAAGTAAGTTTTGGCTCCAGTTGTGCCATGTTTAACAGAGATTCTCCCTGTGCCAAGTAGCCCAAAAATCAGGATGAACATTTTGAGAAGACAGAGACTGGAAGGGCAGAGAGCAGCAAAGGGCAGTGCTGGTATGGTATGGTTCTCCACTGCCAGTAGCAGCACTCATTCCACGGCCATCCTGGCTTCTTCCTGTCCACCAGTGCTTCCATTATTTGCATACATCAGAAAACTGTGTGCTGTGATATTTACATCAGTGCATCAGAGGCCACGGACCCTCTCAGGGATGTAGCAGAGCTTAACAGGTCTTGCACTGAAGAATTGCCAGTGAAACAGCTTTGCACCACAAGCTGAGATAAAAAAAATCAGACGTGGGTTTCAGTACTTGGAGCACGGGGATTTGGATGTAGACTTTGGCTTGGTTTACTAGAAAGGTGGGAGCTTTTGCAGGAATTGGGCTTGAGCAGGATTGGAAATGTGTAGGAGTTTTTCCTGGGCAGTTGTTTGAGTTCATCTCATGCATCCAACTTGGGATAAGGAAGTTGCTTGAAAGTGATTTTATGTTTAGGTATCTGCCCTCCTTCTCCTGGTCAGAGATCTCTGTGCTAATACACCAGGCTGAGTCCTTGCAGCTCAATTATTGTGCAACTGGAAAAATAACTTGGACTTAAAAGTCCCAAGAAAGGGAAGCCTTGGGACATGATCTTGATGGGAGGGTATTCCCCTTTGAAAGATTTAAGCTTCTCTGTTAGGCTCGGCTCACTGCAACATAGAAATATCCTGGAAAGCAATTCAAACATGATGCGGAGCAAAGCTCTAGAGACTTAGATGGGACACATTGCTTCCATTCCCTACCAATTACCCTCAGGTATTAGCTAGTTCACTATCACCACCTTGTGAGTTGGAAAGCAGTCTGATTCTCCAGCTTTACAGGCACAGGAAACCCAGCTTCCCAAGGCTACACATCATCACTTACCACCAGTTCCAGGCATGTATTTCAGTCCAGAGAACCTGTATAATCTCTAGGGTGATTACAGAGCCTTAGAACTCTTTGAAAGGGCTACCAAGCAAGTAGCACAAGCTACCCTGAGACAATGTTTGGCCTGGGCACACATGTTGAAGATGCTTCAGGAATCTGTACTGAGTCTGAAGCATGCACACAAAACTCCGCTCCTTCCCTGGCTGCCACACCAACATACAAACCAGCTTCTTAAAAGCGACAGCATTTGCTATCTTACCCCCACCTCAGAGAGGTGTGGAAAGCCAGTCCAGGGGAAAAAAACCCAAAAAACAACAAAAAACTTGGCTGAATTCCCAGGAACAGCAGTGTCAAACCTGGCTGGCCTCCAGCGTGAGTAAATGCATTGTTAATGCCACCGTTCAACTCTCTGAAGTTCTTCACACCTCCTTTCAGAAGCCCCTGTGCAGGATTGTTTGCAACCATACCCCTGCAGCACACGCCCTCCAGTGCCAGGCAGCAATTATCTCCCTTCCTTGATTTACTCAGGGCCCCTGGTAATGCTGAACAAAGCACTTACAGGCCAAGCCCTCAGCCAAAATTAGCTGACACAGTTCTGTTAAGGGCCCTGGAAATGAGTTAATTTATAGCAACTGAGGGTCTGGGTGGGTTTTTTTTGGTTTTTTTTTTTTTTTTTTTTTTTTTTTTTTCAACTTCACAGATGAGTGAAGTTTAATTGCACCACTCTGGTGTTTGTTAGCAATGTGCTTGAAAAAGCTCAGTGGTTTTGTATGCCCCTTTCGAGATCTGTAGAATGAACAATCTGCTTGTTGGAAGCCCCTTGGTTTAGATTCTATAATCCAGTTAGCAGAGAGGAAGAAGAGAGACTGTTCTGTGAGTGAGGTGCAGCGAGAATAACTTGAGTTTCAGGTCACGGCCTTAATCATTGGAGATATTTCTGTTGTAGCACAGATGACCTCACTGACCATGGGAAAGTATTATTGAATGAATGAGGATGAGGTGCCTAAGTGTGTTGCAAAATCCTGTTGTCCTTGGCCACTATTCTGATCTTGTGGTAGGGGGACGATAACATTTTGCTTCATCACAGGGCGTTGGAAGAATAAGTTAGAAATGGTCAAACACTGTGGTTTGAAGGACCTGACAGTGCTGAGAGCAATGGTTTGCAGCCTAGAAAAGAGAAACAATTTTTGTGAAATGTTGCAAAAATAGTCACCATAGTAAGGGGAGAGCAAAGAACTGTTGTTGGCATGAATGCGGCCATCCCACAGAGGGTCAAAGTCTTCATCTTATTTTCTATTTTTTCTACTCCAGCCAAAACTTCTTGTTCACATTTCAGCTTTTGTAGTCCTAAAAGATACTCAGTAAAGCATCTGACATCTCCTTCTGTAAGTAGCAAGACCTCATTTTAATATGCTGCTTCCTGATTTTAGACAAAGCAATATTTGTGTAGGCCAGGGTGAAACCAGTTAAGCAAGAAAAAACGGGCAGATTGAAAGAAGTGAGAGAATCTCCAGTCAAAGGAAAGCATGGCATGATTAATAAGTGAGAGCAGTCTGTGGGAAAGAACTGCCATTGCATGTAGTAATTCCTGGTAAGAGTGATAGCTGTATGGTTTGTTCTTAAACGTAATTGCAGGAATGCAACTGCTCTCCTCCTGACTGTGGTTTTGCTGGCCAGCTGGGGTAGTGATGCCATCAGAAGAGCCTGTAAGTCTTGTATTTTTCATGCAGATACAACATTTTGTCTCTGGCTGCCAAGAGGTGTTTAGCAGTTTAGCAGGTGGATCCTCTTGATTCCAAATCGAAGTGACTCAGTTCCACCTCCTCCTTCCAAGACCTGGCACCCAGCTCACTCTTACAGCTGATGTTTTGCTGTATGTGAAACTGTAAAACAGTCACCCTATTCCTTGTCCTCAGTTCAGGGTCCCTTATGCATATTCTAAAAGTGGAAGAGTAACAACAGAGCCCAGCACAGGCAGCTCCTGATGAGCCTTCCTGGGTAATCTCTTTTTCTTGTCCCCCACCACAGCAACATCCTGTGTTGTATTGCTGAGGTCTGGCACTTGTTGTCCCAAATGTGGCTCTTTGCACGGGGAAGATGCCTGTGAATCCTGCTGAGGGAGGCAGTGCAATTCTGTATATGATAAACAAATCTTATATAAGGGGTATTAGGACTATGTGCCACAAAAAGCCCATCAGATTATTTATCACTGACTGCCCTTTATGAAAATCCAGTGTAAAATATTAAGTCAGTGGGTGTCTATGAACAGCAAACGGCGTGTTTCAGTGGTATCCCAGGAAATTCTCAAGATCAAATGAAGGGAATTCAAGAT
The DNA here is from genome assembly GCA_017589585.1 of Phylloscopus whistleri. Classification (NCBI taxonomy): domain Eukaryota; kingdom Metazoa; phylum Chordata; class Aves; order Passeriformes; family Phylloscopidae; genus Phylloscopus; species Phylloscopus whistleri. The sequence continues at coordinate 2,525,492 of JADMLD010001001.1, read as the reverse complement.
GAAGTAGAAAATGATCCATGCAGGAGTTAGCTTGGCCTTAATGAGTAAAAGTCTCCCTTGTCTAAGTACATTGCAGAAAGCAAGCTGGAGAAGGTAAAGCTGGAAGATGGGTTAATTCTAAAACAGGGAGCTTTCTGGGTTACCACGAAGGAGAATTGCACAGCAGAGCTCTCCCAGGTCCACTGCTGGTGGGGTGGATCCCAGCCTTCCTGCCTACCTAGGGACATTTCCATTACTTGGGGTGTGTTTGTGAAGCTGCTGGTCTAATTCAGGCAAAAAGAAAGAGGAGAAGGGAGTGAAGTAGAAAGTAAGGCATCCAGAAAAGTGTATGCATTGTGGCCCTCTGAGGTGCTCTGGGTTGGGCACTAAGGGAAAAGATACCAAAGAAACTGAAGTTTTGTTCTGCATCAATTCTTGGTTCCAAATCTACAAACATATGTATTTGGGGCTGAGATTTCCAGTTTGCTAAAAGGTAGATGCAGAACTTTCACACTGGCTCTCATACCATTGTGATCCAGAAGTTTGCACTATGAAATATTATATTCAGAAAAACAGTAAGAAAAACCTGGGGGCAGATCTTTGACTCCTGAAGATCAGCCTTTCATCCAGAGACTGTTCTATCACATTACCGTGTAAAATAATTGTGACTTGAAAACAAATCTTCTTTGTCCATGTGCAAAAGCTCTGGAACAAGGCTGCCCTCGTCTCTTTTGTCTTTACAAATAAGGTACGAGTTCACTTAAAGACATTACTTCATAGCTAAAACCATACAGGGAGTGAAAAAGATCCTACAGTGCTTTTTACATTTGCTTTTCTTATCAGAACTTGATTTTCATCGCCTGTATGTGAGCAGACAATACTGCAGAGAATACCAGAGAATTTGCAAATTGCTTGTTGCAACCCAAAATTTACTTAAGCCTGTGGGAAGACTGATTTCATTTTACTTTTTTTTCTGCTGGTTCAGAATACATTTAATCAGAAAAAATATTTGAGCCTTAAATTAATGTCTATCAGGCTGAAAGAACATATACATCTCTCCATCTATATGCAGATAATTACTAAAAAGTCACCTGCCTACATATGTTGTTTTCTATCAAATCAGAATTGTGCTTTTATGAGCTCCCCCAGAGGACTCTGAGGCTATGAAACACAAGGCCTTTGTTGCAGCAAAGCCTACAAGAAAGCTTCATATAGCTCAAGAAAAACAAATTAGGGCTGTCCCACTCTGCCGCCTTGGTACAGGCAGTTTTACATTCCACATCCCTCAGGGGATGCATTAGACACTGAGTTTTGTAGCCTCCTGTGACCTTCTACTTGTTTTCTTTTCAGCAGGTAAAAAGAGCCCACCTGCTGAGGACAAAGTCGTGTTAACACACATGAAGATACTGAGCAATGAAGGAATTCAAAACCCAGGGTTAATCCCAGAGGCTCCAGCTGACACAGCCTGCACAGAAGAGTCCCATCTTCCCGGTGCCAGTCTCCCACCAGAATGCCTGGGAAGTCCAGATGCAGCAGCCACAGCAGCAGATCAAGACTATGCGGATGGCCCGGCAAGCACCGACTGTGTAGCCACCCTGCCTGACCTCAGCGCCTTCGAGTCCAAGTGCCGGCTTCACAGATTCTCCAAATTTGAATCTGAGGACTCGGGGGTTGAGTTGCCAAGCGGTGCTAATTCTCCATCCACGCCTACGGGCTCAGAGAAGAGCTTTGTGCTTCACAGCAGAGACTCATTTTGTGACTCGGGTGTGCTCAGCACCTCTTCTTCTCCAGAAATTGACCATCAGTTAATGAGAACAGGTAAAGAACATGCCAGAAAAGTTAGTCTTCAAGATCCAGAGAGCAAAAAGCCAGCTGATTACTACAGTCAGGAGGCAGATGCTGTGCAGGATCCTACAGCTTTCCTTGAAGACTTCAATGTCCCTCAGGAGGAAAATCCTGATGAACATTTTGACCAGGGCGACAAGCAGTCTCCGGAAATGGAACCTACCCCCGAGACGGACCTTTCCAGGGAATGCACGCTTTCCACCCCAGGTCCCATTGAAGAGCCAAAGACAATTGCTGACAATTTCCCAGGGAATTTTGGCAGCATGCAAGACCTTCAGATCCATGAACATCCGCTGAAGAAGTACCCCACAAGTGACAGCCTGAATGAATACATGGATGAATGCTGTAGACTGAGTGAGGTGAGAAACACCTAAATTGAATATTAAATCTAGACCTGTCCAAACACCCCAGTCAGTGTTCAAGTCCTGTTTGTCACAAACTGGACACATCTGAGTGAGTTTAGAATATCTCCCCTGAAACTTGTAAGCAGTAAAAAATGGTAATGGATTTTTATGTTTTCATACCACAATTCTGAAATAATTCATAAATATCAGGTCTGAGTAAGGATGACAAATGACTCATTGAGATCTGGTGTTTCTAAAAGCTTTAGATGAGAAGATGAACTTGATTCTGGTCTCAAAATGAAGATTATGAAGTTAGTTGTCATCCTCTGATACATGGGGTGAGGGTCAGAACATGGGTTTATTTTCAAGACTACATTATTCCTGTCTCCTGGCTTGCTTTTGGGGTGCTGAAATTTGTAAAGAACTTGTCTAAGGGTTCATTCATTTCTGTCCAGGCCTGTTGTGTCAACTGTCTCAAATAATGCATGAGCAGGGAGCTAATTCACAAATTCAGATTTTTGTCAGGCTGGAGTTGGAGACGTCATTTTAACTTTCCAGTGTAGCTGTGATGGACCAAACTGCAAAGACCTAATTTCAGCAGGTTGTCCCACTTCATACTCCCTCTCTTTCCCCTTGCTGGGTACCCTGTACCACTGACAAGGGAATAAAAAACCCTTCTGTGCACCTTCTCCCATAGCAGGTGCTGGTAAGCACTCCCCCAGTTCTCTGCCTGAAGCTTCACGCTGCTGAAGTGCGGACAGATCGCTGTCTTGCCTGCATGCTGCAGTGGGTTCCAGGAACCAGCAAAGCAAAGGTCTCAGTGGGGAGCTGATTCTTGACAGAGAGACAGACCAAAGAGCCCCATGAGCAAAGGGAAAGGAGAAAGGCAGACTAGGTGAAGAGGGTCACAGACACACAAAAGCATCCTATGGTGCCTAGCGGGGATTTTTCTGGGGGAAGTTCATTGTGGTGATAGTGATGAATTGGAACTGGAGATGGGTGGGAGGAAGCCAAGTGACAAGTGATGTGTGCTGTACAAATAATTTAACCATGACCTCGCTGCCACGAGCAATTGGGTACTGGGCTTCCTCTCCAGCATCCCAAACCCCTTTGAGCAGTGAGGAAGGTCAGAGGTGTCCCATCTCTGTGAACATTGCATATCAAGGCAGTACAAGCAACACTTGATCCATCTGAGCAGTGTTCTCCTCCCGAGAGCTATGTCACACATGGCAGAAGAGATACCAATTTTGCACAGATCCCAAACAGACCTGGCCATTTGGCAGAGAGTTCAAGAAAGGATGAGAGCAGCAGAATCTGACCAAAAGGAGACTTCGTAAAAAGTTCCCTAAATTCTCTGTTGCACTCTGGAGGGTTTGCAGCCAGATTTGGTCTTGTCTGACAGCTCTGTATGCCCCGTGAAATTCCTTTAAATACTTGGTGAAATGGAGCTTCAGTTTCCCAAAGCAAAGCATTTAAATAAACAAGAGAATAAATTAGAAAGAAGCTGAAGAGGAAATGAAGCTCTCCATGGCTTATCTCCCCTCCTTTTTAATATCCTCACTGGCTGTGCTAAAGCTCTATGCCCCAGAGCACTTTTCTTTGTTTTTTGAGCTGTGTAAATACAGCTGTGACCTAGATGCTGGGGAAGTTTGCCCCTCTTCACAGCACACCTCCAGACTGCTGTATCTCAAGAGCAGCACTCCTCAAACTGCTGGGCTGCCAGGTAGCACCAAAGTTGACTGGGACAAGAAATGCCCATGGGCTGCTGCACAGCCCTGCAGCAGCTGCTGCTTTGTGTGTCTCAGAGCACCAGGACAGCCTCTGGCAGATGCAGAGCCTTCTGCCCTCACCAGACTTACACCAGGCTAACCTGTCTTCACTGTCATACAACAGAGACCTGTTCAGAAGTAAGGTCCACATGATCGTCTGACCATACCACTGACAGATGCATCTTGGTTCATCCCGTCTGAGGCTGTGCTCCAGGCTTTCTCTGTGGTTTTCACATTTGCCTGTAATCTGTCCAAGACACAAAATGGTACCTAGAAACCAATCTCTGCTATGGCCTGTTGTCTTCTGAGGGACTCTGATATCCCTGGAAATGAATCAGTGAATCAGTGAAAGAAAGCAGGCCAGCACAGTGTATTCCCACCCTGCTTGGCAAGAACGTGGCATACCAAATTGCTTCATCAAATCAATTCCTGCTGCATTAAATTAATGTTTATAGAAATATAAGAGTGCTTACACTGGCTTATAATTAATGCTCAATTAGAGCATTTTTTAATTATAGGTGACACCATCTTCCTCAGTTCTGTTGATGGTTTTGGTAACTTTAAAGTAACAGAACAGCAGTTGAGTTTCCCCAGCCCAGCTGGCTGTTGCAGTGCCAACTGTGCTTACTGGCTCACCACACCCAAACAAGGATTCAGTCTCTGGATGAAGTTGTCCCTTGATGCCCTCCTGACCATCCCTCACTGCTGAGGCCACTTCCAAGAGAACAGGAAGGAAAATGCTGAAAAAGAGAGACTGGAAATGACCAAATGTTTTTACCATTTGGATTCAGTTGTGAATGGCTTTGGCTGAAAATATACATCAAATCATTTCAGTCCGGCACTTTTAGACAAAGCTTTCTGATCTTTTGTTTTGAACTGTCGTTATTTTGAAATTTGCCTACATTTTGAAAGATGAAAGAAAATGGAAGCTGTCAAACAACAAGAGAAAGAACTTTGAAGCCTAAATAAAAGGATTTCCTTTTAAGCTTGAAGTCTGAAGATACATAGCTTTTGATGCTTTTGCTTTACAAACACTTCCTCACACTCCATAAAGTTTACATTTAAAGTCAGCCCAGCCCATATTCCTAGAAGAAGAAATACGATGGAAGCACTGTCATCATTAAATGAAAAAAAAAATAAAATTATTCATGCAGTGCTATTTATCCTGGGCCAAAGCAGTCAAAATGTTTCTCTACAGAGTGGTACAGTCAGGGGAAGGATGGGGCTACCTGTGATGGTCAGCCCCCTACCCTGTGCGTGCCCCTCAGAGGAAACCAAAAGCTATCAGAAAGCACAGCCCCTCCTGGACAGCAGGGTGGAGCCGTCAGAAATACACAGCACGATCCCTCTCTTTCCTGTTATTCACAAGCCTTTCGGTGCTGTCAGCTTCCAGTGACAAATGCTTCCCGCTCAGCCCGTGGCGTCACTCACTGGTTGCTCTGAGCCCAGGATGGGAGGTGTGTAATCACGTTCCCTGTTGGGTGGCACAGTGACTGTGCTCACATGGCAGGAGCACACAGTAAGGGATGTATGGCAGGATGGAGCATGGTATAACCCAAAACTATCCACAAGAAAAGCGAAGAGCATTGTGCGATGCACAGAAACCTAAGGAAATGCAAGATAACATCAGTGAGTATTTGTCTGAACAAAGGAAAGGTTTCCCTGCAACCTGCCCATCATCTTCAACTCCAGCCCAGGACAGTTCTCCATTGAGCCCAGTTGTAGAAAAGCACATCACATGCATCAGGTAACAGATAATGGCTGAAATGAGGCTGGACAAAGTGCTGACCAGATGATCAGACATGCAGATTTTGATTCTACATCAGTTGGACAAGAGACTTGAAAGCAGCTGTCATTCTTACAGCTCCCAATAAACTTCAAATCTTCATAGTGATCAGATGCTGCAGTGAGCACAATGTTCCCCAGAGACAAAAGCACATGCTCCCACCTCTGTGAGCTGGGTAACCAGAGGAAAAGATGTGATTTACACCAGTCAAAATATTGTCTAGAGGGCTCTAGATAAGCCAGAGTTTCCCAGTGCAGATGCTGATCCTGTATTTTTATGCTTCCTAAGAAATCTGTGGGCCAGCACAACTGTCATGGTTTATTGCCAGGGACACACATGCTGAAAACCAAAACTTAGTTGAGCACTGACAAGGGCAGAGATCTCTCCTTGGTTACACAAGTGTACAGTCAGTGTAGTGCACCTTAACTCCTCAGGGTCTAAAAGAGTAGTTCAGCATAGCATAGCTGTGAGCCTTTAACTCTGTTTCTTCCAGATGAGGGTCTGCTTTTTGTGCAAGCACTGGAGTCTCTGCCTGATTATAAAATAATGATCAAATAAAGTGATCTGAGATCACTTCAATAAAATGAAGATTAATTTGCTATTAAATAGTCCAAACTGCCCTAAGCAGTCTCTAGAGGCTGGCTGTGAAACAGGGATCTTCAGCATATTGAGTCCAACCTTCAGTCTGGTTTAGATCCTCTACAGGGGTAGATCCACCTTGCCCCAAGACCTGGAGCAACTACTCTACATCTTTTCCCTCTTCTTTTCTGGGCACCTGTATTTACTCTCAAGAGCTAGAGCTTCTCTCTAACTTTTGCTAAAAGCCAGTTTATTTCCAAGACCATCCCAAACACACCTTTGCTTTACAATGCCTTCAGCCATAGACACAGTGCACGGAAAAACAGGACCTTCTTCTGTCCTCCCTCTGCCCATATTGCCCTACAAACCCAGCAGCCACAGACATAAAGCAGCACTGTACAACATTAAGCACAGGACAAATATGGAGCAAAAACAGGGTCTCTAAGTGAAAGAGGTCACAGTCAAATGCTTCATTCTTTTTCTCCAATTCGGTTTTTCTCCAATCTAAGTTAGAGCTAAATGTTTTACTTCATCCTCCATCCTTCATCCTCATTATTCTCCAAGACCTTGTCTGTCCCTTTTAGCCTCCCCTTGTGTTTCCACAGCTATAATGGCTTGGATTTGGCTCAGTGTCTTAGGGCAGTACAGACATACCAGCAGTTGTGCAGTAGCATACTGGCAGGAAGGGGAGTTGCTGGATGTGCAAAAAGAGGGTACAGTGTGGCAGAAAGCCTATATTTTCAGGGATAATAAGGAACTTCTGATTATCCATTGGAACAGTGTACAAAAGATGACTGTTCATTTTGGAACAGCTCAAAATGGCCAAATTTTCAGAAGCTGATACCCATGTACTTTCTGAAAATTATGCTTCTGGAGCTGTGCACCCCAAATCCCTAGCTGCTTTTAGATATGTTGGTTATAGTGCTTTTGATTCAAGCTTATCCCACTAGGTTTTATTCTCCCTTTGGGTCCTGGGGCTGTGCCTCTTCCCATTGCACAGCCACAGTAAATACTCAGTTTTATGCCTGAGTAACTTTTGTCTTGCCATCACTTCTAGCAGGGTCTGCCTGAGAGAAAAATAAAAGTCATGAAATAAATGACTGCTTGACTTGGAGTCAACAACCTCTGTCCCAACTTCAGACACAAAAGCATCTGGATTTAATAATACCTGTTTATAAATAACGTTGTATCATCATTTGTTTAAAAAGAAGTAAATCCTAATGTTGATTATTTTTGAACACACCATGAGCTTTCTGACATAATGAAAAGACAGGAAGAGTCTCAGGGCTGGCATTTCCCCAAAAATGTAGATTGTTGTGGGAAAGGAGACAGAGTAAGCTTCCTGCTTTTGTAGAGGGAACTTATTTTTTGAAGTAAGATAAACTTAGAGCACGGCTTTTGTAAAGAGCAAGGCTTATTTTACTCACTGATATCACACGCACATCAGCAGGCAGCGCCAAGGTGGAAGTGAGCCCCTGCGTGTGTTTGCTAGCAGCACGTTCAACACAGTCTGATCACGGCACAGGGGAGGACAGTGGCTGTGCACGGGCAAGTCCTGGCACCAGAAATGGTGAGGGGCAGAGCAGGAGGCTGGGAAGCATTGTAGGTTTTCTTCCACCATTGGATTACTCTCAGCACTGCCCTTGGCTGAGCAGCAGTGAGACTCTGGCAGATCCTGGGTGAAGAGAAATCAGTGGTAGAGATTATCTTTCCACAGCCAGACTGCAAAGTTGATCCTGCAAACTTTCTTCAGGTATCTCTTCAAGACTGAGAAAGCAGCAGCAGGGATGTAAGCTGAGATCTACTAAAGACTAGTGGAAAGATGTTCTTTCACTTTGGCAGCTTGAGTCAAGTATGTTTCTCTGACAGACACACCAGTCATGAGGGCCAGAGTACAGCAGACGAAGTGTACCACCAAGCTGGTCACAACTCAACAAATCAATGCAACTGTAGATGCGTGTCTTTGGGTAGGAGCCAAGCCCAGCTTCAGTACACATAAGTGTGACTTGCACTGAGGACTGTGGGCTAAGTGAGCCATACTAGCCCCAACCATCCATAGCATACAGTAGAATCATATTTCTTTGTAAGCTTCTGTGGCCAGTAAAAGACAAAAATTAGCCTGGGAGGTGGAACTAGAAACAGGCTGTCATGAGGTTTTCCTCTGCATCAGCCTGTGATTAGTCAGAAGAATCCCTCTAACAGTGGAAATTGCTGAGTAATCTGGAAAAGAGCTTCAGCAAGTGATGCTGTAGCTCAAATCTGTGGTAAGACCAAAGCCCCTTGCAAGAGGAGACGTGACTTTATCACAGGACATGACTGTAAGGAGTGTGTAGGACTCTCAGCTCCTAGTAAGAATTGCTCTGTTGTTACTCCGTGGTCCAAGATGCATTGTCATTGCAGGTGAGCCAAAGTAACAGCAAAGCCCTGGGATCTGGTCTGGGATACCTAGAACACATCTGCCAACTGATTGAGAAGATTGGGCAGCTTCAGGAGCACAACCTGCGTCTCCAAAAACAAGTGTGCAGCTTGCAGAAAGAGCAGAAGATGAGTCAGATAAAAGAGGTAAGCAGACACCATAGTATCTTCCATTGAATAATAGAGTAATATATCTTAAATAATAAACTCAAGGCCCAAACAGAAAGTTCTGTCTGCAGGAAGATCCTAATTTACCACAACCAACATTCACCTGGGCTGGATACTCTGGTCTTCAGGGAGGCCTCACCCACCACAATGGGTTTAGTTTCCTGAGGCTGGGCTTGAGTTTCTGTTCTTCGCTTTTGTTTCCCAAATGTGCTTGCTTTTGTTGATTAAAAAGCACCCTTCTCACCTCATGCAATGGCCTGCTCTAAGTCAGTAACTTTTTCTTCTCTACAGTTCCCAAGAACACATCTCCTCTCCTCAATGCTATCAAAACAAAATCCATAGAGCTCCTTAGCAATGTTTTGATTTATAAGATCTTTCATTTCCTTTTGATTTCAAACTGTCAAAATCTCAGAATTTTTCACAAAACAGACACAAGGGGAAAGAGAAGCAGCAATAGCATGACCCAGCTCCATGCCCTTTTTTTTTTTTTTTCCTTCCTGTGCCCCTGAGCTGCCAGATGAAGAATCTCTGACATGAAACCATTTCAGTGTTCCCATTTGTCATTTTTATCAGACAGAGCTAGCTGGAAAATTTGACTGAAATTTGCGGATAATTTCAGAGTCTTCGTAGCATTTCCATCAGCATTTTTTAGTCCCTGCATATTTTATTAGGCTCTACCCCACCTCTTTTTCAGTCATCAGACCAATTTTCCATCTTTTTTCCTCCCCTGCCTTTTTTTAACACTCCCCAAAGGAACAGAGAGGGTTTATTACACTCAGATATTTCTTCCCAGCTGTGCTGTGGTGAGTCTTTTATTCTTCCCAATAGCATCATTGTTCCCCTGGTGCTGCTCTCCCACCTGCTGGGACTGGATCTGCAGTAGGTGACTGACTCCTCCTCAGAGCCAAAGCCAAGTTCTGAGTCAGATTGCAGAGCAGGGTAGCTTGTCATTTCCATGTACCCATCTCTCACACTCAGAGGAATGCAGACTCCTACATAGAGCCTGGGAATTGTTAACACATTTCCTGAAGCCTTACAACTGTGAGTCATTGCTCAAAGTAACTCTTCCAAGCTGCAAATTCATCTGGTGTACGTGCCCCCTCCCCAGCTCCCACTGGAATGAAAGGCACTGTGCTTTCATTTAAATATTTGAAACTTTGATCTTTTTGGTACTTCTGAAGGTCTCTCAGCAGTGACTTCTCAGATGCATTTGTCTCATACTGTTCAGTGGGGAGTTGGATCCTTAGATGTAACATTCAGTGCCTGCAGTGTGGTCTTCAAAACTGGATGCTCTCAGGTATCCTGTGGTGCCTGCATCTCCTATATTTGAGCAGCTCTCCATCATTTTGTTCTTCAGTCATAGCCCCTCTGAATAGAGGAGGAACACTGCTACCCCATTTGCCATGAAATGTGAAGATTGCCATCCACAATTTGGAGGGCATCCAAAGACTCCTTTACAAACCACAATCACTCTCCATGTAGACTGTGAGCATGGAAAGGTTTCCATGTCCCAGACATGTCTAGGGAAAACACAACCCTCAAAACATGACTAGCACACTATTAAGAGCTGGTCATGAAGATTGTAGATAACCAATGCTCGCAATGCTGCTCTTGAGAGGTGCACAGACATCACCGCTGAAATGATGACTTTGATCCTGGGACACAAAGGGAACACTGCTGCTCCACATCCTTTGTTTTACAGGGAAATCTATACCAGGGGCCAAAACTAGCATCTTTCATCAGGTTTGCTAAGCATCTCCCCAAGGTATAGGTAATGCAAAGTGCCACACTGCTGTTGCAGTACATCCAGATGAGAAGTGACATTGAAACTGTTGGTTGCTTCAGGGTCTCCAGAGGTGCTAAACTGGTGTTGGCCTGTCCTGGTTCCAACACCAGTAAAAGGTTGGGTTCCCTTTCTCTTTCAGCTCGATAAAGCTCTCCGTCCTTCCTACCCTACTAAACTCTTCCGCAACATGGTTGTGCAAGGTAGAAAATCTCCCCTTCCTCACCCCACCAGCAACAGCAGAAGTACACTGACTGAAGTACCACATGCAGTCAATCTGGCTGGTAACACCCAAGAAAACTGTGGCATCCCATCAATAAAAATACAAGATATTGTTGTCTGTGCATGCTCCAAAACAAATAACATCTTAAAACATGAGTCATTGTTATAACTGAACTGTTTATTTACACTAATGCCTTAGCTGAGCAGCTGTTTAGAAACTTATATTTAATTCCATCTGGGAAACAAACTGAAAAGATGCTGAGTATCAGGCGATTTAAGTTAAATGCCAATGAAGCCATGAAAGCTCTGTATTACTAACTACAGGCTGTTTAGCCTTTGAGAGAATTAAATAATTTGTCTGGGTTCTGGTGGGTCCTAGGACAAGGATGGACATCCCTGGGCTGGAATGCTAACAATTTCTCTGTAGTGTCGCACCACCCATTACCTTGGGCTGTTGCAGCCTGAGAGCCTGTATACTTTCTTTTTGTCTGGTACAGGAATACCTTCTGCAGCATTGCTCCTGTGGAGCTGCCAGTATCTTCCTTAACTCATATCAAGATACAAAAAAAAGTTTTGCTGGGAGAAGCAGACCTCACAGCCTCTTGGTTCAGACTGGAAACCCTTCTGATCTTTCCATCATCCCAGAAATAGGAGCAAACACCGAGAAGCTGAGCAGCTGCAATGGTGAGTTCAAATACCTTTAACCTGCCCTCCTGTTTGCCACCACTTGGTCAAACAAGCTGACCAGCCACTTTCTTTTCCCTAGAAAAGACTGTTGGGAACACAGCAAGGTTTTAGTAGAACTAAACCCCAGCTGAAATCCAAGAGAAGCAATTTAAAATGCTCTGTCTATACCTAGGATATTAATACTGGCTGCTTCATGTGTGTGAATTGGGGTTTTTTGTTTTGCAGCTGTGGCTGTAAAGATTAGGACAAATTAATTATAAAATAGGTCTTTTGGAAACTTAGCATGCCTGAATGGGACCATTAGTGGAGCCCTCCTCCACACAGGCAAGGTAGGATTTGATCTAAGATGGAAGGTCTTATGCCTGTTGTTAGTCTTCTACCCTCTCAAGTAGGCACAGAACACAATCCTTGAGGATGACTTATTCTATAGACCAAGTGGAAATAAGCCCCAGCTGCAAAGCCTGGATCCAGAGACCAACTTTTCCAGAAGGCTGAGAAACAGTGGGCTCAGCCTACTGATGATAAAAGCAGATGAAAAGTCTGTTAGATGTGAAATAGCTCACTAAATGAGGCTGATCAGTTTATTTCAAACTTTGGATTTCAGCTTGTTTCTCATACCTGGTGAAACACAGAACAACTTTGTTGCAGGATTGAGTCAGAGCCTTTGGGATCACATGGGGTCTTATCCTGTCTTTAAGTCCTTAGGGTTCTCATCCCATCTGAAGTCATAACTTGCTGCCCTCACTGCCCAGAGGCCATCCTAGCAGGACAGTGCTAAGAAATAAGTCCTTGCATTTCATTGCAGGAAATGAGAGATACCCGGAATCAGGAAAGAGCCAGCCGATGGTGGGGCTCAGGAAGTCATCAAACAATAGGAACAACAAGGAAAATGAGTTCAGAGAAGTTGGGAGTATGGCTGAAGGACAGGCTTTTCTGTCAAAGGACCCTGCAGTAAGAAAGGTGAGTGATAAGCTTGGAACCTGACTCTTGAGCAGGACTGGTGGGAGAAGCAGAGAGATGTTCTGCTCAGGCAGATCAGAGTGAGGTGCCAGGAGAGCAAGCCAACCTTGTCTGCTACTGAGCAGAGCTGGGCCAGAGAGGGTCAGGCAGGTCTGTGTCTTTCTGCTCCCAACCTTAAATGAAGGACTGTGTCTTTATGCCAAGAAAGGCACAAATGGATCACTGGTGCAGGGGAGAGGAGCACTGCAGACAGCAGCATGAGGTTTAGTCCTCATCAACTCCAAATGACTTACTGTGTGGACTCTGTCATAAGTATCTCCACTACTGCTGCTAGTGAGATTAAACCAAGCATTCATTACCACTAATAAAAATTTTAGTGGATCAATCCTTAGCAGACCACACTTATTACCAGACTGGCAGCATATCAATGTAATTAGCTCCAGCCCTCAAAGCATGTTCCAGGGAATGCATTTCAGCAAATCTGTGTCACTGAAGTCTCAGGGAGCGAGGATTAATGCTTTCCTCTCCCTTTCTTTCCCATTGTTTGTGTCTGCCTCAGCTGTTTCATGTTCCGGTGGGGTTCAGAAGTGCTGAAATGCAAGAGCAGAGACTCTAATCAGAGTATTCCCAGCCCTGCAAACAGGAAGGAGGAAGGAGTAGGTCTCTCATGGGAAAGACCTCATGAAATTTCCACCCTGAAGTTGCAAATAGGTCACAAACACTTCAATGAACTTCAGAACCCAAATTTAGGCTGAGGCCTGAAAGGTGCTCCATGCTCTGCCTTGTGTCCAGCCAGCTTCCGGAGTATTTTAAGCTTGTGGAAAGTTCTGATGACATCACAGGACTGTAGAACCAAGATCCATGCTCCTTAAACTGAATCCTCATCTTCTCCTGTTACATCACACTTTACTATTGTCACTTAGTACTGGATTTTGTACCCTGAACATGAAATGCCCTATTTATTCCTACAGTGCAGGTACTGTATGGGAATTCTGTCTGTTACACTCATCCCCAGGCTATGAGGTACTATACACATGAACTGGCAGTTTAAAGAGAGGTGAGAGGTGGAAGGAGAAAGAAGGGATTATCACACATGTGAGGGACTGAGTCTAAAAAGAGATAAAGGACTCGACCAAGGCTATGGGTACATTCCAGGGCAGAGCTGAGAACAGAGCCTGGTCTGTTGCAAACACTGGGACATGGTCTTGCTGTCTTGTTATTTATCAATGTATTTGCCTTTTGTTTTTAGGCTCTGGATGTCAGCAAGAACATTTCGGTATGTATGGCCTTTGCAGAATATATTTAACTTGTGTCTACATATTCAGAGAGTAAGCCCACGTTGTGCACAGTGTTGTATGAACAAAAGAGGTTTACTCACCCTCGAAGTTTACTCTCCTGGATTACAGGAGCATCAGCTGCTCAGGCTTTCTGCGGTATCAGCAGTGCTTGCTTGTCTGAGACAACACCAGCACAAGGAGAGACTAACTGCTGAGGCCTCAAAACCCTTCCACAGCACACATTAATCCTAGCAGTAAACACAGAGGTTTGCTATTTCCACGAGTAAACAGTCTTGCTTACGGGCAGTTAACTCAATAGCACTGAATCGGGTGTTGCAGTTCTCAGCTGAGCCATGACCTCATCTGAAGTTTTGAACAGAAAACTTTGCAGATTCCCAGAACTACTGCAAAAGGCATTGCTGGATTGTAAGTGTGGCTGGGCAGCTGCCAGGTTGTGCTCTCAAGGTGGCCACAACTCCTGTAGTAATGTCTCTGCTGGTGGCACAGCAGCACCAGCACACAGTGAGGTGGAACCTCGGGACAGGGCAGAACAATGTCAGGAACGTGACACTGGTTTGAGAAATTCACTGAAATGGGAATAATTTCTCTCCATTATGCTAGTTCTGGGACATGATAATTTTTGTTCTGTTCCCCAGGTTTTCCAGTCATCACTTTAGGAGCTTCTAAACAATATCAGAAAAAAAAAAACAAACCCACACCATTAAATTTTTTGATTCATAGCTCCATTTAGTTCACGGGTCCAGATGAGCCCGGCCTGGAGAGAACAAAGATTAGAGATGGCCTCCTGAGACTCCCTGACCTCCTGATAATCTCTATTAGCATTTCAAATGTAAGGGCCCAATAGCTGTGGCTTGCTGACGTGACAGGGAAACAAAGGCTTGATCTCTTCTAATTCATGGTCCACAAAAGCTACCACCTTAAGAAAGGCTGATAGCAATGCACCTGGCCTAATAGAAAGGATAAGAGAGCGAAACTGCTTTTTTGGGTTTTGTTGTAAAGGCCCCCTGCGTGCATGTGAGTAGGTAGGCAACCAAACCGATCCTTTAGCACAGCATAACAATAGGGTAAGACGTGCCCTTAGGCAGCTACTCAGCATTCACCGGTGAGGTGCCCTCACTCTCTGAAATCCTAAGTCAGAAAGAACAGCAGAGTCCTAGGCAGAGAAATGTTACCAAACAAAATACAAAAAAGGATGGTATTACTCAGAGCTCATCAATCCTGTCTCCTTGTGTCCTATACAGGTACAGGCTGGCCACTGGACATCATTGCAGTGTTAAAAATTCTTTTGTGGGCCCTGACCCCTATCTGTCTGAAATAAAGAAACTTCCCTCTTCCCACCACCCTGGAATACCCCTAAGTATCATATGTTGACCAGATGAAGTCTGCCAGCAACTTGCCTCTAGTCCTTTAAGTTGTAGTTTCTTTTTGCTCCCTAGGGTGAGAGCCATGCTTGGAGGAGAATGAGAGATCTTATGAGGAAGACACGGTTGACAAACCAGAACAAGCTGGGACTGTCCTCTGCTGCTCTGAAGAGGTCCTGCCCACAGTTGTATAGGTGAGAGAATGCTGTGGGAGATTTTCACGTAGTGTTGGGAGGAGGTGGTAGAAGGTTTACCTCTGGTTGTTGCTGCCTGGAGAAAACCACTCCTTACCTTATTTCTGTTGCATGTGGTGGTCCTGGCGAGCAGTAGCATTTGCTTCCTTAGTGCCCAGATGTTCTAGGATCCCAACTGGATGTTAGCCATGTGAGAATCATGGAAACATTAGGATCCCTAAAATAAGGCACTTCTCCCCAGTAAGGCAAGGGGATGATGACAATTAGCCAGAGCCATTCTATAGCCTAATTATTTGTCTTTCTGCTCCCTCCTAAGCATTGCAGTCAGCATTAATGTTCTCTTTTGTCTGCTCTCCCACCTTTCATCCAGTGGGACAGACCATATTGTATCTGATGTGTGTTGGGATGGGACAGTCAGGATCAGCTGGATGGTTTTTGTCAGAGGAAGAAAAGATGAAGTTTGCTGAATGTGTGCTCATGGGTGGGACCTGCTTGTTGCTGTATATGAATATTTGGGTCAAATATGAGGTCTTATTTCTATTAAGTGATCCATGCTGCTCCCTTGGGCAAATTTGTCTAGCAGGCTGGTTGTAGCTGTCCTCTGAGCTAAACTGTGTTGTGCATGTCCATCTGACAGTTCTGCCAGCTACCCTTTGCACAGATACTCCCTGTGCACTTGCCAAGTCCCCCCAGCTAGTCTGGTGAATTTGGAGTGTTTGTGTGTGTAATCAGGTAACAGGAAGAGCCTGGTATCTTAGTCACCAACAGGAGCATTACGTGGAGCTGTGCACCTCCCTGTATGTTTTTTCAGCTGAGGCCTCAGTTACCTTCCGCAGAACAGCTCAAATGTGCTTAAGCCCTCCTCCGGTTTTAGAGGGGGTGATGGTGGGGAAACAGCAGTTGTTTAAGCACTCAGGAATGTCCTATTGTTCCCCTTAAGACAGCCTGTACCTACCTAACTAAATGCATAAGGGAACTGGGAGTCTTATAATTACAGCTGGAAAAAAACCCTCTGTAACACATGGAGTGATTTTTCCAGCTGGGAAAAGGTTGGTTGGGGCCCAAGCACACGTAACAGGAGAGCTTCCTCCTATTGTTTGGGAAACTGAAAGAAACACAAAGCAGAGAGAGATCAAACAGTTCCATCTAAAATAGATGGTGAACCAGCTGGGGAAAATATACAAAATCCTGTGAACCTTCCTTCTAAACCTGAATAGAACCAGCACTTTTATTTGGGTTTCAGAAAAGTTCATCCCCGTAACTTTCTGCTTGCCCCATCTCCACAGCACAGAGGACAGCGCCAGCACTCCCTGCATGAGAATTGAAGGTTAGGTCCTCTACCTAAATTAACGTATTTCCAATGAAGGGTCAGCCCAGTAGCTCCTGGCAGAAATTCTAGCTCCCTAGAAATTAGTCTTCTAGAATGGGCAACTACTGCTATCATGCAAATGCTGTACAGTGAGATGCCAAATAGACAGGTTTTTGCCTGGCTATATCCAAGCATCTTCGAGCTCTTGTACACTGATTTTTGCAGCCTGTTTTCAGTTGCTGATGAATGGCCTTTTCTTCTACTAACTTTCTTCTCCCATATATCTACATAAAACCCTTGCCTCTGCTCATGCCCCTTATCTCCCTCCATTTTCCTTTCTCCTTCATTCTAGCTCTTATTCCCCCACCCTATCTGTATTTGGTCTTGCTCTTTTTACCCCAAACCCAGCAACAGCAGTGTACCGACCCTGCCCTTTTCACTGGTATGTGGAAAAGTTGGGCACCTTGTTCATGTGGCAGTTTGGATATGCAGTTGCCCTCAGGCTCCTATGAAGTAAAAAGCTAGGCTTAGTGGATCAATGACAGACCGGCAAATGCTGCTGGACGGTAAGACAGACCCTTCCTGCTGCAGTACCAGAATGGTAAAACAATAAAGTCTCACTCATCTGCAGCTCTTGGCAAAGCAAACCTTGAAGCCCTGATACTCTCAGCATTTAAAGCCACTGTCTTTCTTATAATTTATAAAACATGTTTGTCCTGGCTCCTGGTCCTGTTTGTACATGCAGACCTATGGAGTTGGCTGGCTTTTGCTTACCTGGGCTTTCTGGGGCTCCAGGTCTTGCACTGGAACAGGCTGATGCCTGTATTAACATACAGCTCTGAAGGAGTAAGATTTGTTGCTTTTGACACCCAGTCCCACTTGAGTCATTTAGGCAATTAGAGAAAGTCTCTTTGTTTTTGTTTTTGTAACTAGGTCAAAGCAAATCCCCTTTCATGCTCCTGCTCTATGTATGATGAATGATCTGCTCCAGGGTGGTTGTTTTGTTTTTCTTTTCTGTCTCTCTCTCATTTTTATTTTTTTAAACATCCACAAAAGAATTCTCATAGAAGAGAAAACTTGGTTCTTCTAGCAGGAGAGAGGGGAGGCCTGCCAAGGTAAACATACTGGCACAAGGCTCAGTGGTTTGTCATACATTGTTCTAAACAGGCTCAGGTTTCCATTGCATTTTCTTTTTCCTGCTAATACATTTGCTCCTGCAAAGCAACATCTATTCTGTGGAAAGGACTGATGACTGACTTCATTATGGTGTTGTGAACTTAAGCAGCACATGGTCCTCCACTTTCCAGGGCAGGATCTAATGTAGGAAGCTTTAGGCAATCCCCTCCTGACATTCCAGTGCACCATACCACCTGGGTATCCCTGGGAGCTGTAGATTTAATGCAGGTGCATGGGCATGAGCTACCCTCATGAGCTAACCTCAAATACAGTATTTTTCATGGTAAAGGTGATAGTTTCAGTTTGAAGCCACCAAAGGCTTGCTGCTGTATGATGCCTACTTTGTGGTTAGTGTGAAGTTAGCTAGCAAGGACAGTGCAGTTCTAATGTTACAAAACCCCATCTTCAATATTGTGTAGTAAAGGTTGAAAAGGGCCCAACCACCTCGGGCTCAGATCTGAATGATGCTCTTCACATGCAAGATTAATACTAAGGTGTAAACCACCAAAGAATTAAAGAACATCAAGGCAGAAGATTGACCAGTCCATTGTAAAAGAACTAAGAGCAGAATAGAACATAAAAATGTACAGCATTCAGAAAAAACCCCATATAGTAAAAAATCCCAATATTGTTCACAAAGTAAAGAGTCTGCACCACATTAGTCAGGACTTTAAGCTGAAAATTTTTCAAATTGAAGATTTGAAGTAAATAGTATTAGCTATTTATTTTTCTGTAAATAACTTTCAAATATTGCTTAAAAAAACCCAAAAAACAAATGACAGCTTTTTTTTCCTAAACAGAAACTATTTTAAAGAGGTGTCTAGAAAGTGTTTCAAAAGGTTTGTCTCTCATAAGCCCTGGAGGCCTGAGCTAACTAAGTAATTTCAACAAACAGGATGTATTACACTCATTTCAATGATATGTATTAAATAACAAACAAAAAAAAAATAAGCTGGAGACAGCCCACAGCAGCTAGCTTAGTGTTGCTCTTCAAAACACTTCATTTCCTACTTACTATTTTAGGCCAGAAATTTTAACTTCCCTGTGACATTCAGCCACAAGTCTATCCCTCATCTTCTAGCTAGGCAGAAAATACTGGTTGCTCTGAACAAAATTATATTTGTGTCCATCCATTACAGTGTGTCTCCCTGCCAAGTGGTGCATCTTGTGGCTGTCTTTTTGGATGCTGCCACAAGTATTTGGACAGCATTTGTTATGGAATTTCAGACTGGGGGAACATACACTAGGTATAGCTTAGACATGTATGCACAGCATATCAATGTTAAGAACACAGCCATGCATTCTGGCCATGTCAACGTCATTTGTATTTTTCCATTTGTTAAGGCCAGATGTTATGGCTTCAGAGCTGAAGAAAACTGAGAGGAACTCCATGATTGTTCTGGGACAAAATACAAAGAATGAAAACTTATGGCCTTTGTGATAACCTGAGTCAAATGGAGCAAGGTAAAGTAAGTAAAGCAGCATGTGTTTCTTTGTGGGTTGGGGTTTTTCACCTCTTCTCGGCACAAAAATGAGGCAGTCCTGTTCCTTCATCCAGATACACTCCAGCTTGCAAAGACAGAAACAGGTCCAATTTTTGAAGTTCAAATGATGTGGATTTATGCCTACTGAGGACTAGCCCATATAACTTCATTTTAATAGTCTCCCAAATTTTGGCTTGTTGTATTTTTTTTATCCTACAATTTAAAGGCAACTGTAGTCATACAGGCTACATCACACAGCCTTTTTACAAAACATAAAAGGCACTAAATTAATTTATCTGCAGTCAGTCAAAAGACTTCCAAATAATAAGCCAGTGAGATGTCTTGGGAAAGAGACAATCTAATCCATAATAAAGACTAGAAGAAAACCAGCCTCAGCTTCATCTTCCACCTTCCCTACTCAGCCCACAGACTAAATACAGAGAAGCTCTCTCTAATCTCACATTCACTTCATGTTTCTGTTTCAGAAAGTCAAGGGAAGAGCACCAAAGGACACAAAGTCAAGAATCCCAGGGTTACTCTGTGCAATCTACATCCTACAATTGTCAACAGAGCAACTCTGAATTGAGTGTTAGAAGGGAAAGAGGGAAGGGGGATGTTGAGAAGGGTCTGTGGGCAGATATATGCTCAGCTATATATGGCTTCGCTCCCAAATCTGAAGTGTACTTTAAAAAGTCAAGCCACAGATGAAAATTGCTGTTAGCATCTTGGCAACACAACCAACAGGGACTTTTAAGACTTGGAAATTCTTCCTCTGCTCTGGGTTGGGAACAGAATTACCTGAAACACTGAAGCTTTTAAACTCTCATTACTTTCTGGGGACTTGTCCAGCTGAAATAAACATTAGTTTTATGGGACATAGCATCATCTAGAGGAGTGCCAGAGGCTCATTGTCCATGGCAGAGGTGGCTGCTGAAAGGACAGCCTCCTCCCTCTGGGGAACCTGAGTTGCAGTCATTGCAGTCTCTGTCCCCAGCACAGTTCCTCCCTTCAGAGCAGCCTATGGTCAGCTGTGCCATTTCACTGGAATCCAACAGGAAAACAAAGTATGTAAAGCTAAGGTCATTCCTGAATCCACTACCAGCTTCCTGTGGGCCTGCTCCTTCTGCAGAGGCCCCTGGACTCTGGTGCTACCCTGCACAGAAGTTGGCATTGTACACACTCATTGTAAAGACCAGAGTAAGCAGCACTGCAGGAATCAGCCTTTCGAGGGATGGGAGGGGGCATCCAGGGCAGCCTCTGCCCCACACCCAGCCATTGTGTAATCAACTTTTTAAATATTTTTTTATTATTTTTTGAATTGGGGGACAGGACACCAGGCTTGAATTCCTACTTTTAAGTTCCATGGAAGTGCTCTGTGCTGGTGGGGTCCTGAGGCTGTAGGTGGGGCAGTCATGCTGCTGTATAGCTCTGCCGGTGCTCTCTCTACTGGGAAAAGTTGAGGGGAGCAAGGCTGCACGGGAAAGCAATTCAAATACATCCTTTATACTCTGGTGCTCTTTTGGGATACACTAACAGCTGTGTAACACTAGGACTATGTGTGGAGGCTGCCTTATTGCCACATGCCCACTGCTTCCTGACTCAAGGAACAGGCAATGCATGCTTCTGAATGTCCCATAGTTGCAGAGGTCTCTGCACACTAGCTCTTACTGGTACTAGCAAAATAATACACATAAAATAAAGACTTAAGTAAACTAATATTGACTCTTGGTAAAGGATTGTTGTACCCCATAAATTATGATAAAATTACAAGTGAAGCAATTGCTGTTTAAAAATCCCTCCCCAATCCCAGCTTGCCTGAGAATCAAGATTTGACAAGCTGGCAGGAATGATCAGCTTCAGCAGGCTTAGTCTTCCAGTAACAGATGCTTAGCCCTTGCTCATCCACATCAGCTGGAGCCATTGGAGTCCTCCAAACCAGAGCAGGATCTTTTCTGGGATTCGGAGCATCTCAGCCATGCCATTCCAGGGCCAGTATAGTTTGCAGGGATGAATGAAGGCAGGGTTCAAGTACTCAGAAGGATTGCTACTGTTGTTATTTAGCATCTCAAAAAATCCCCACAAACACAATGACCAAACCCCACAACCCAAACTCAGATCCCCATTAAAAAGAAAAAAAAAGGCTGTGCTGACTCAAGGTTAGCACCCTAAAGTAGGTGCTGTGTTTAATGTTTCAGTTGTAGCTGCTGCTGCAGGACTTGGTTATTCACTGTATATCTTGCTAGCTTCATTGAAAGCTAGAAAGATTTATGACTTGATTATTCTGTGAATATTCTATATATCTCCATAAATACAGGGGACAAAAATCCTGCATTAACTGACATCCTCCATTATCCCTCCAGCTTTTTTACAGAGACTGTACAGAATGTGAATCAGTGCAAACTGAATTTAAAGTGTTTTAAGACATAGCATCATGAACTGGTATTTTCTACAACTCTCTCTATTCATGGTATAAGTTTGTTGGGTGTTTTGTGTTTGTTTGTTTTTAATAAGAGAAACTAGCACTCTTCTTTATTACAGCATTATATTAAATATGTTCATGTATTTTCAGAAATAAATGTATTTATAATGTGTAACATACTGTATAGTTCTTCATTCCAGGATCCATTATAATCCAAGTATAAGAAATTTAATAAAGGTATCATGATTATGATAATTGCTTTCAGGTATTTCATTAATGAACACCTGGCTTGTAGTATAATAACTGGCACACCTTTAGGGTGTCAGGTGAGCATAGCTACTCAAGAAAGGAATTGCTACCTCCAAGCTTTTAAAGAACTTCTTTAGCTTTGGCAAAAGAAGCAACTTTGCTGTTCTCAAAGATCTAGAGGGTGAGGAGAGCCTTTTGAAAGTCCAGGTATGACAAAACATATGCATTAATTTTGAGCAGCCTTGTATTAGATGCTGTTGCTGGACTTTGCTTCCACAGACAGGCAGTACACACAACACTTCCAAGAAGAATCAATGAAGGCACTGGGACAAAGGGTGCTGATGCTCAGCACTGGGTTTCTTTCTGAAAATCTGGATTCAGTAGCAGCACTACACAACAGCCTCAAATGACAGATCGTAGCTGGCCTCTAGGCTGCTCTTCGTCAACCTTGATTCCCAGCTAGCAGCACCCTCCTGGAGAGAGCAGCTTCCTTTCCCCTCCCAGTGTCTGAGCCACCGTGTACAGCACCCTCCAACAGCTTTAACTGAACTGTATAACCAGGTGATACAGAGTGAAGCTAAAGAGGGTGCTGACACAAGTCACACACAGGTATTCAAAAGAAAGTAATGGTGAAAAGTCAGTGAAACTCAGCTAAAGAGAGGCCTAGGAAAAAAGTAAGCCAGAAGTGCATCTATGAAGGTAGAAAGGAAAGAATACACTTTTTGCAGAAACAAATATTGCATAACAGGAACCATGAGAGCCACTAACACCCCAGTGGCATTGGAGAACAGGCAGTGAACACAGGGCCAGTGCAACAGAGGAGGAAACCTCCAGGCTGCCTTCCACCCTGTACCAGTGCTTCACAAGAACAACTCTCATCTCAGTGCTGCTCACAGCCTTCCTGCCAGCTGAGGACCAAGTAGCAAGCCTTAAACACAGAAGACTCCCCAGAGTGGATAAAGGAATTAAATTTATTTCTTTGCTCACCCACCTCCACACTAAGCATCTTACCAGCCCCCTACACACAGCTCTGTACCAAAAAGGACAGTCCCTGCAAGGGAATGGGTGCAATTCCCATAGGATGCTCCCTGCCACTTTGGGATGGTTCAGTAACCCAACAAAGGGCAGCAAGGTCTTGACTCTCACAGCCCCTTCAGCATCCACCTAGTCATCTAAGCTCTCTAAGCAAATATTTCTGCCTCCTTTACTGAGACATAGGAAGACTCCAGTAGCAGACAGGAGGTGTTTAGGTCTTGGCTTACACACATGCAATTAAGCCCAGTGCCAGAGGACTCTGCCTGGTGCACTGAGAAGGTGTGGTTTATATTACTCCTCTAATTGCCCAGTTAATTAACATCACAGACTGCTACTAAAGACTTGTCATGAGGCACATTATGAGTTTACACTCAGCTTTCCCAGACAGAGCTCCACCTGTACCAAGGTCATTTAGTTGCCAGAGGCCTGCTTCAAAAGAGGAGGCTGTTTGACCTATCTTCAGATGATAGCTTTTTCCAGCCTGGGATCTCCTTCTCCCTCCCACCATACAACTTGGAACAGTCTTTTTTTCCTGGTTAGATTTTGTAAGCATGCAAGACAAAGATCACTGGTTATCCTGACAGTAGAAGGGAAAAGCATTTCTACTAGAAAACTAAAAATATAAGATTACTCCTGAAGTTTCTTGGAACGGGAAAGAAATTAAAATGCAGATCCCACCACTCGTTAACACCCTCCAATCACGCAGTATCAGCAGAACTTAACTAAAAAGAACATCTGCTGCCTCAAGCAAGCCACTGATCAGTTCTTTGCTTCCATTGTATAAGTGCTACTCCTCCCTTTTAAAGGCCCCAAAGCAATACAATCAAGAATTATCTCCTGCCCTTAACAGGAAGAATTTCTAATCAAGCCTTAGAGGAAAAGAGGGAAAAGCATTTTTCCTTCCCCTTAAGGACTACCCCATCAGCTCTAAGCAGATCTGAGTGTAAGTGCAAGCAGCAGAGCTCCCCCAGGCTGGGCAGGAAGGAGGAGGTGGAGCCCCGTTTCCCCTCTACTGCCTGGAGAGTTTTGCTGTACTGCTTTCACCCAGGACCTCAGAAAGCCAAGAGGGATGCTGCCCAGCTGCTGGGACTGACAACACTACACTGAACTGCTCCTGATGCTCAAAATGGCAAGTTTTATTTCTCATCTAAAAGAAATAAGTTAAAAAATTAAGAAAAGCACTTTTATGCTAACAGTGATGTCAAATTAGCTTTAATCCAAGACCTTTGAAGACTCCTAACTGTCTGCTGTCACATGAAGGTTTAAGATTAATCTCTAAGTAAAGTCTGATATTTTTCCCCCTGGAGTTCAAACCACCTAGGCCCTTTTATTTTTTTTTTTTTCTCCAGTTGGAATGATGTTTACATGTTCTCATTCACCAGAAAAATGCCACCAACCCTTTTCTGTTTCTAGGGCAAGAAAGGCAAGCTCATGCACAGCATCATTAGGAAGGCCCATTTATGCAGTGCTTTGGCATCCTTGCTTTCCAGTCCTGCCACATGAGCACAGCCCCAACTTCCCTAGTGACTTACAAACAAGTGGGCAATTCCCAATTCCTTGGTGCAGTCAAAATACCTGCTCTACATCCCCAGAGAAGGAGCTGCAGGATCTACTTTTAGTGAGTTTTGCTGCACTTCTGCTCAGTGTTCAAATGGAGCCAGGTCACTACTTTTGAAAGCCACTATATTCATTAGCAGAAATGCCAACACTACCCAGCATCAGTCCTGCCTCAGTCTGCAGCCCAGGCCTTGACAAGGTCTCCAGTTTGTCCAAGGCAGACAAGATAACACCAAGGCAGAGCAGAAGAATTCCAGAGTGAGATGAATTCAGAGCATTTGGAAAGCTTTCAAAGCCACTGGGGTAATTTTTGCCTTGCAAATAAAGTCTTACAGCTAGGGTCTCCAGGGGAAGCAGTACCACCAACCAAATGGGTTTGACAGTTGCTTTATTGCAATCTGTTGATTTCATGTGTTGCTGACACCTTCCGTTTCCACAATACAGAAACCACAAGCACTACACACAGAGCTGTCCCAGTTGTCACAGCAGCAAATCCTAGAGCCCAGGGGGTTGCAGCATGCACAGCTGCTCCTGTGGGGAGAGACACCCCAGTTAATGCTCCCAGTGAGGCACAGGGATGCCTTAGGGGCTCAGCTTTTTTGTGGAAAAGCCTTAGACCAGCCCCCTTCCCCTGCTCTGCTGCCACACTTACCAAGTCCGTCCTTGGCTGTGCCCTGTCTTAGCTCACCCTGGAGGAAAATCACAGGGCCTTTGCTGGAGACATGGGAAGTACCTTCCTGAAGAGGAGGCTCAGCACTCCTTTTACCCCCTACAGAGCAATGTGAAGGTTGTAGGTAAGAAGAGGCATAGCCCTGAATGAAGGTCAGCAAACTTTGTCCAGGTCAGCTCCTCAACACACGGGAAGCTCTGAAGGCCACAATTTCTGTGTGAGTCCACAGAGAGCTAAGAGCCCATGAAGACCTCTGTCTTTTTGGCATACAAAGAGCCTTTAGTAAGTGGAAAGGAGCAGGAAATGCTTTGTCAAGCTGTCTGTGCCTCAAGGGAATTACTCCCTGGCTACATGTCTCCTATTCCCCAGACTGGAGACTAGGCCCTTGCTGCCCCTTTGCACAGGGAAGCAGAGGGCCAGGACACTTACTGAATCTGGAAGGACAAGTGGTGATGCAGGACTCCTTTACAGACTGGTGGCACACGGAAGCACTACAGTGCAGGTACACCTAGAGAAAAATGGAACACAGCCTGAAATCCCTCAGGCCGTGTCTGGAGGCTGGTGATATCCTAGTGTGGTGCCTTGACCCCAGCCAACAGCTAAGCACTCACACAGCCACTTATTCCCTCCCCCTACTCTGCCCCAGCAGGGCAGAGAAAGAATAGGAAGAGCAAAAGCAAGAGAACCTGTAGCTGGAGAGATAAGGACAGTTAAATAAGTGAAGGAGAGGAGGAGGCAGAAGAAAAAAACCCAAAGCACAAGTGATGTAAAGGCAAGTCACCTACCCTGCTCCTACAGGCAGACCAGTGCCCAGGCAGTTTGGAGCATAAGCTACTGGAAGATGAAATCCCCTAATGTTTACTGCTGAGCATAAAATCACGCAGCATGGACTATTCCTTTGGCCATTTTGAGTCAGCTCTGCTGCCTCCCAGGTTCTAGCCTATCCCATGTCTACTCACTTGGGGTTGGCAGACAGCAGAATGAAGAGAAAGTCTTGGTGTTCTGCAAGTGCTATTCAGCAAACAGCAAGAACATCTGTTTTCAACACAGTTTTAGCGACAAAGCCACAGCACCATAAGGGCGGCTATGAGGAGAGTTAGCTCCATACCAGCGCACCTGGTTCTTAGGGGGGAAGGCAGGAAGGTCTGTTCGGCTTGTTTCACACCCAGGCTGTAGCCTTGGAGCCCTCTGCTGTCCGCTCCAAGGCAGCTTCAAAACCTTTACATCATACACTTCAAACTCGGCCAAATCCGGCATTACAGCACTTCTCCCTGACACCTGGAATGCTGCTGCCCGAGCACCACTTCACTGTGAACCTTGTTAAGTACAGCTGAGACCAATTTTGAGTATTAGTTGATCCCAGGAGCGCTGAGCAGGCGTGTTTCATGTGACTTAACTGGAGGAGCTCAGTGAGATTCAGAGCCCAGATGCTTTAAAAGGTACTCAAAGTTATTTCCTAGTCGTTTTGGCAGAGAAATGTAGTTTAGAGAATATTGATTAGCATAGCTAAAGCACACACCCTAAGCTAATTCACCTTAAGTAAACTACGACCCTTCTAGTAATCGCATTTTCTGTCACACCCCTCCAGTGATGTCTCTTACATCTACCACATTCACTTTAGGGAATAAGGTTTTTGGCATCAACCTCTCCCCTT
This sequence comes from Phylloscopus whistleri, assembly GCA_017589585.1. Taxonomy (NCBI): domain Eukaryota; kingdom Metazoa; phylum Chordata; class Aves; order Passeriformes; family Phylloscopidae; genus Phylloscopus; species Phylloscopus whistleri. The sequence goes on along the minus strand of JADMLD010001001.1, from coordinate 2,498,549 downwards.
CTGTTTCAGCAGGGGATTTTCCTAGTCTTCACCCCACTAGCCCAAGAAGGCCAAGAGACTCATAGTTGCGAAGTGGTTCTTATTGCTCACACATTTTACTTGTCTTCAGTATGAAGCTAGGCAGTCAGAACAGGATCTTACCAGCCCAGAGAGTTTCTCTTGGGAAGTGGAGTCCACAAAGGTGAATGTGTAGAGGGTGAAACGCTGGTAATGAGAGGGAAACAGTAGTCCTGAGGTGAAACTCAGAGGCATCAGCTGTGTCTGATAGTTGTCTCCTGCATAAGGGCACCTGAGGAGGAAAGGTGAAAAAAAGGAATGAAAAAAAGAGCAAGTTATTCCCCCAACCCAAAGTTTTTTACAAGTCACTTACCCATCCACCAAAATTGGCCACTGCAGCTGTTGCTGAGGGTTGGTGCTTGGTGTGGCCCAGCAGTGGTGCAGAACTAAGATCAGGTCTGGGTCTGTTCTCTGAAGGATCTTGACTTCTGCATAAACAGGGTCTCTCAGAGTCTTCACAACAGGATAGTCACTGTCCCTATAGTAGGAAGTATAGCTTCCATCTGGGGCAGAAGAAACCCAAGAGCCATTTAAGAGCAGGAAGAAACAGAATAGGTATCCTTCATAGCCATATTGTTAAGTTCCCACCATGGCAGGGAAGCAGTGCTGGGTTAACCCATCAACACTCCATTGTTACTCATCAGAGACCAGAGCCCTGCACCGAGAGGCTTGAGTAGGTCCTGCAAACATCTCCTACCTGAGGCAACACGCAGCTCCAAAGACAGAGGACCTGGCTGGGACACAGCAGGGAGTGGTGGCAATGTGAAGACCTGAACACTCAAGGGAACGGAGCTCCCACTGATGGAATAACTACATCGGACATGTAGCCTGGTTGGAAAGGAAAGCTCCAAATCAGGCAAATAAGAAAAGCCACTCTGATACCCCTTTTCTCCAATATGGGAACATATAATCTGCTTTAATTAGTTATATCCCCTTTCTTCCAAAACTTTTTAACAAATATTTGAAATTCTCTTTAGTGTTTAGATTTGAGAATCTGCAGATTGTCACTGATCAACACCTGCTTTATTCCTACTAATTAGTGATATACCAGTCTTTAACCTATCCCAGTGCCCTCATGTGAATTCAGAGTTTGTGACAAGCAGGAATTGCTCTAGTGACATTGAACACAGTGACACCCAGCAACATCAGCCCCAGGGTAATACCTGAAAATGCTATCTCTAGTGACAGAGCCAAGCCTCCCAGTCTTCACATCCCTGCTTGCCACCAACTCATTTTCATATATGGCCTGGTCTCCAATCATCTGGAATGACAGATAGGCACCATCACTGTGGTAAAGTCAGGCTGGAGAACAGCATTTAGCCTCTGGAAGTCTGTAGGATGTCCATTAAGCAGCCAAAGCCATGTCAGGTTGTTCCAGCTGTTCCAGCCTAGAAACAGCTGCAGCTCTTACCTGGAAAGTAGTGCCACAGGCAGAGAGTGGAAACTGGTACACAACAAAGGCATTGTTTGTCAGCACAGGGACACAGCCAGTACTGTGTCCACTGGCCAGTTGCACTGAGTCCAGGGCAACAGGTGGCAGGGTCACATCTCGAGAAACAGCAATGGAAAACTGGCCATCTGATGTGCAGTGAGCTGTCACTGGAGAAAAAAATACAATCAGTCATGAGCTCAGAGATAAGAGGAATGGGATGGGATGCAGGCTCTAACATCACAACCAAGACAAGACCAGCAAGTCCTGTAAGGTGTCCTGCCTTTAACCCATGACACAAGTGCTAAGTATGGCAAGACAAGTGCAACCAGCTCCAACAAAAACACAGATGCTGGGCATAAAACCAGGTCTGTTGCAATACAGTGGAAAATGCTGGACACTTCACTGGTACATGATATTCTTGGCAGCCAAAAACACAGCCCTGAGCCAGCCTTCTGCAGGAGTGGTACACACCAACCTTGCCCTGCCAGCAAAGTGAGAAATTCTGTTTTGCAGCAGCTCAGGAGGGAGGGAGAACAGCTGCTCAGGCTTACCTGTGTTACCAAAGTAGCAAGGCTTCACACTGTCTCTGGGGTCATAGCAGCAGCCTCGTGCTTCACAGTCTCCCTGGCTGAGGAGCAGGGAGGTACACGGCAGCCGGTCCTGGCTGGGAACAGCCAAACAGACACTGCTGCTGGGAGCATCCAGGGCTGGAAAAAAACAGCAGGTCTTTGCAGCTAAAGCACAAGAGCAGGGGGACAAAGACATGAGGGACATTGGTATAAGGTGTCCTGGTGACTCTGCATACAAATCAAGGGAAGTGAGAGTCAGATGAGGGTCAAACACACGGCCTGGATCTGGCATGGAAGCCTGCCCAGGAGGCACCTGAATCTCCATGGAACAGAGACTCCCCCTGAGGCCATGTACACAAAACTGGACTTACATTGGATCTGTCAAGATAAAGTGTTCTAGATCAACCCTTGGAAGCTAAGAAAATCATTATACCTAGTCTCCAGTTCAATCCCTGAAACTGCAGGAACTCATGTAGCCAGAATATGGCTGAGAAACACAAGAACATATCACCTGCTGACCCTACAGAGAGGCCCAAGTCCCCAGCAAGTTGGTGGCTCCTATGTCCAAACCCTTTTCCATGGAGCTTCCTGCATAGCAGTAAGTCCCCTTTCCTAGCCCCCAAACTGACTAGGAACAGCCATCTGAAAGGAATGGCACTCATCACCACAAGATTCTGACAGGTGCTTGTATCTTACCAGGAAGGTCCACAGGGCACCTGAGCAGTGTCTCTTCATGAAGAACCTTTTGACCAGAAGCATCTGTTCCTTCAAGCCCAACCAGTATAAGGTAATTGTGATCCTAGGGGAAAGCCACAGCAGTCAGGACAGCCAGAGCAGCTGTAGTTACAGTCCTAGCAGAATCCCTAAGGTCACTCACCCACTCAAAGACATAACAGCCAGCATAAGAGACCAATACTTTCCTGGAGCCATCTGGAGTCCCAGCTACCAAGAGCCCACAGCCAGAGTCATTCTGCAGAGCATGTGCCTTCCCTTCAGTATCTAGGGAAAGAGGACACAGCAGCAGGGGCTTCAGAGTCCCACATTGTAGGTTAGACCCAATACAATCCTAGCCAGTATTAGGGTCTGGAACAGCAGTGAGAAAGTCCAGCAGCCAAGACATCCAGATCCAGGCACAGCACTTCACCACATCCTTGACTGCTATGTCATATAAACAGCCCACTGATTATGCAAGAGGTACAGAAGCTGTTCAGCAACACTTCACATCAAAACCTGTTCCTTTCTTCTCATTCCATGCATCTGTGCATTAGGACAAAGATATGGCTAAAATGCCTCTTGATATTGCCTTACCCCAAGTAGTCAGCACAAACGAAGCATTCCCTTCCCAGCCTGGAGGTAAGGTGAGCTGTAAGCTTTTTTGGCCACATGTCAGCAGGGTAGGATCAGAAAAAACACTGACATGAGTCCCCAGAACCAAAGCCAGGGGACCAAGAAACACCCAGAACAGCATAGCTCCTGATACAGCCCTAGACTGCCCTACAACACCCATCCTGCTCTCTTGCTAGGCTCTTAGCCTAGCCCTTTTAAATTGTGGAGCCAGCTGGGACCAGAAATCCCTGAATTGTCCACGTGGACCCAGCCCAGCAGTTTAACACCTTTCATTGCCCTCACCTGAACTCAGCAGAGTCTGTTTGCACTCTTCGAAGAAAACCAAAGGGCAACAGTTGAGCTGATGTCAAGAGATGGGTCTCTATTTGTACTGTAGAGCCCCAGGAGGGTCTTCAAACCTTCTTTCCTAACCTGAATTCTTCCCATGGTTGGGACATGTAGGAAATCTGGTTGCTTGTCCCCATGCACCCTATTGCTGCTCTAATTGCTCATTACATGGAATGAGTGCAAGAAACTTGGTGACAATGCCCTTTTACTCTTTTAAAGATTATACAGGTTCAAATGCCGGACACAGGGTGATGACATAAAAGTGCAGAAATAGCCCTCCACATAAAATCTGTGAGAAATCATGGTGCTCAGAAGGCTTTGCACACTTAAACAGTGGTGATCCCCCAGAAACTCTCTTGGCTGTGGACTTACAGCCCTGTTTGCAGTGTGGTTGTGTGGGGATAGTTGCAGGACTGGTTCAGGCCTGGCTGCTAAGTGACAGGATGGTGTCCTCTGTGGGACCCCTACCCCAAAAACTGGCAGGTGGGCCCCTGAGATGGGCTTGAAACACAGGCAAGGGGAGCCTGTGTGATCCCAGAGAAAACTGCCTGCCAGCAACCATTGCCAGCCTGTAACTGCAAGGTCTCATGGAGAGCCTTCTCCCCAGCCACACATCAGGCAGCCATACCAAGTGAGTGCTTCATTGTCCACCTTTCCATACATATTTCTGCATTCATGCAATGGAACTGTGAATGTCTTTACACTTCTGCCCTCAGCAGACCCCCCACCTCCTGGATGTCTGCACAGCACTGCACAGCATCAGTACACTGGCCCCAGCCAGCCCTCATCACAGGCATGGTGGGCAGCAGCTGAGTCTGAGGGAGGCACTTCCTTTGCTCTTTCACCTCAGCCCACAGCCCATCTTTGCTGCACAGCTGCACAAGATGCCATGATCCCAGCTGGTCAAGAACGTCACCGTGCCTACATCTGCTAATTTCATGCACCAACCAGGATGGCTGCTCCACAAAGTATGAGACCTTGTCAGCAGCTCTGTGCAACAGGAGATGGAGACAATGGATCTTGACAGGCTGCCTGTGTGGCTGAGGCTTCAGCAGCCCTCATGAACCAGCTGTGCTCCCCACAGTGCCTGCCTGGGCACTGGGCAGCGACAGTGGAGAGATACCCAGAGAAAACATTTGGACTTTGGCAGGGAGGGAGGCTTCATCTCTTTAGAGGCTGAGCACTGTGCATGCCTAAATCACATCAGCACTACATGACTGCCAAATGCTTCCTTTGACTGCATTACCTGCTGATAATTGGGTAAAAATCAGTAATGTACTTTGGAGCTATAGGGAAGGACTTCTATTACACTTTAACCCATCAATACTTATGCTGACAGCAAAAATGTCTACACGGACTTGAAGGATAATTCTATGTGAAACAACCCCAGAAGTGCTGTAGATCCACCAAGGAGTACCTGTGCTGAGAATGGTTTCAGGTAACTGCCCTTTCCTAATTCCTACACAGACACCAAACAGCTGTGTTTGATCATGTAGGGATGGGAGGCTCTTCAAATGAGCCTGAAATTCATGGAAATTAAATGCTTTGTTTGAAAGAAGTTGTCATGGAAAGTGGAAACCAGCCTAGCTGAAATGAAACAAGCAGGTCTCTTCCTCAGAAATCTTCTCCTCACCCATTTGATAGTTCTCATGCATTACAGTGACCCAGCTGTAAGCACCAGTTTAGATAGCACCCAAGACCACCACAGACAGGAAGGACATGCAGAAGATGAAGGAAGGTGAAGAAAACATCTCTGTGGGCCACTGGTCTGATCAATGACTGTCATGGGAAGAAGGGAACTTTGTAGACAAGGAGGCAAGATCATGAACACCAGTAGCTGGCAGTGACATCATGTGACAGTGCAAACTCTCACAAACTTTTCATTAGGTGGAAGTCCATGAACCTTCATGAACTTCCATGAGCTGCCCAGACAGCATCTAAGCTGATGCAGGAATTCAGCCAGCAGATCAGCAACTAGCCAAAGGTTGTTGGCAATTTAGTTTTTCCACAAAAGTATTGAGTATGACTCTCTAGGAAGTAAAATGAGACTTAAAAAGAACAACTAGGAAATTATTGCACCTATCCAAGAGAACAAGGATAACTTAGAACTCCCTTCTGTAGAGAAGGTACAAAAACTTTTGCAAGGGATGGAGATCTTCACTAGTTCCTCTGAGTGAAAGGGAAACTCACATGAGCACACTGCTGTACAGCAAACACAGCATGCCCCAACAAAGTGATGCCTTAGGTTTTAGCTTTCATGTTTTTCATATTCTGTGCTGCCTAGGGGTGTAGTTCTGAACCTCATATTAAGTGTTAGTGAGCTCTCTTCACAGAGTAGGTAGACAAAACAAATCCTTTTCCAGATGGAGACCAAGGACAACTGTTACAAGTTTTCAGGCCCAAAAGCATAAATAATGGTAGACTGAAGAGAGAAAACAAGAAGGATGGGACTTCATAATCTGAAGCTGTAATTGGACAATTAAACCCAATAGCAAATGGACCAAAACTTATAAAAGTGTGAGACCTCGTGACCAGATGTCCATTTTGTGACCATTTTTGGGTCCACCTTGGGTGTAGCCCTGGCCAGGCTCTTATACTGCCCAAAGCGTATCCTTAAAGGCCTTTTAATAAATACCTACTTTATTCTCTTAGCTCTGTCTAGTCTCTGTTCCAGGTCAGCCTTCCCAAGGCATCAGAAGCACTCAGTTCACCCAGGCCACTTGTTAATTCCCACCAAGTTCCATATCCGTGCAACACCTTCTGATCAGTTTTGCCAGCAAATGTGTTACAGTTCAGGAGAGATGGAGGGCTAAGGCCAGACTGAACAAGCTGAGCACAGCACTGAAGGTTGTTTTTAGCAGCCACTGCCACTGCTCTTGGGACCCCACCAGTACACAGGCCCTGAGTAGTCTTGGGCAGGAAGCCTCCAGCTCTTTTTTAAGCCCTTGCAACACAGCAGACATGCTCTGCTGTCTCTCAGAGCACCTAGGGAACTACTACTAGTTCCTCATAGTGTAGTCAGACATCAACAAAACAAGAACCTGTGCATGCCAGCTTCCAGCAGTAGGTTGGATGAGCTTCTTTGGTAAGTGCAAGGACTAGTTGCCAGGTTGCAATAGCCTATAGCCAGCTTGGACAAATGCATCTCTGTCCCAGCTTGGGAAGCCATTTCCCAGAGACTTTCTCAAGTTCTGGATTTCTCTCTCTGTCTGTTTTTCTCTTTTTCTCCTCTAGGAGACCTTGAAGAGGTCAGAGTCTCAAGGCCTCATCCCCTTTTCTTACATCTTCATTTTGTCTCACCCAGCAAGTCCTTTCTTGTCTATTGTTGTGCCTGGAGACCTTTCTGGCCTTGCTAGATAGATATTGTATACTTTCCTCTCTTGTGAGGCCACACTCCCACCACCTGAGGGAGAGAGACTGAGGCTATTGCTGTGCACTGAGGAATACACAGTTGCATATCCTTTGGCAAATCATGAACTGTACTACTTATGTCAGGAAGATTTCAGGAATAATGAAGGATGGCTCACACCACTGAGGGTTTGCACAATCGGTACTGAAGAACAGAAAATGGAAATGTCACTGAAGTGCTTGGAGGATGCTCTTGTGACAGTGAGTATCTCAGTGAGCGCCTCAGTAGGAGAGTGCGCCCCTAGCATGATCTCTTCAACAATTAACTCTAGGTGAAACAAAACAAGTTTTATGAGCACATTACAGATTTCCTAATCTCTGTTGGCATCTGCAGTTGTTTGAGATAAGGCGTGTCCTCAATGAATAAATAATACCAATAAAAGTCTTAGTTTCATAACACAGGGCAATCTAACAAATGATTGACTAGTAACACTGACTGACTCAGCCATGTGACCCAAAACCTACTGTTGAGCTAACACAGACCTTCGGTATATAAACTCAGATTCTGACAGCCAGAGTCACTCACTCCTGAGCCACAGAAGAAAATGGAGCTCCTGGGAGGAGTCACTGTTGTCCTCCTGGTTTGCATTGCTTGCCTGCTCTCCTTTGCAGCATGGAAAGGAAGGTCTGGAAAGGGGAAGATGCCTCCAGGACCGGCTCCCCTTCCCGTTGTAGGTAACCTGCTGCAGGTGAAACCAAGTAACTTGGCCAAAACCCTGCAGAAGGTAAGGCCACTTCTTCTCTCCTTCTGCTGTGGGTGAGAAATGTGTAGGACCTGTGCATGGGGTCAACCTGTGGCTATGGCTCAATAACTTGCAATTCCAGAGGAACAGAAAAGTCATGGGGATTGTAGCTGCTTCCTCTCATTGCTCTTGCCATGTTGTTCAGGGCCTCGTAAGTGGGACCCATCTCCACAGCCACATTTATCATGAGAGAACCAAATCTTGATGTTACCAGTGTGTGAGACTAAGTGCGTGCTGTGGGAGGCAGCAGCAAGGAGACTTTCCCACTCTTCCTCATTATTTGCTCCATGGCCATGTTCTCTCTTGCATTTTTACAGCTCAGTGAAGAGTATGGATCAGTGTTCACAGTGCACCTGGGCTCTGACCCAGTGGTGGTGCTGTATGGACATGATGTGGTGAAAGAAGCCTTGATTGATCGCGCAGACGAGTTTGCTTCCAGGGGACACATGCCAATTGGAGACAGGGCTAACAATGGATTAGGTATGTAGACTGAGCTCCTCGTGAAGGAGAAGGGAAGGGCTGAGGATGTGTTTAGCAGATTAGAGCTGGACTGTACCTTGCATGAGGGAAAATTGCAAGGGGTGGGTGCAACCCACCTGGAGCGGGGAAGCCAGATAGGGCTGTAATTGCTGACTTCTACCACTCAAAGGGTGTGAGGTGGCAGAGAAGGGGAGCCAGATTGTTCTCAAAGATGGACAGGGAAATGGCAAGGCGTAGCAGCCACCAGCTGCAGCAAGGGAAATTGTGTATGGGTGAGTGATGAATTATTCACAAGGATGTTGGGCATGTAGTGGAGAAGGCCATAAGCAGGCAGTTGGACTACAGAACCTCCAAACCACAGTACACTGTGATTCTACCATGTCAGTGCTCTCCAGGGACAGGATTCACTGTCACCATGAGCCACTGTTCACCTCACATCTAGCATGCCCAAGATAGGTATTCTCTCTTCCTTCTTCCTCTGCAGGGATTATTTTTAGCAACAATGAGCCATGGTTACAAGTCCGTCGGTTTTCTCTCACCACTCTGCGGAACTTTGGAATGGGGAAGAGGAGCATTGAAGAGAGGATACAGGAAGAATCTGACTACTTGCTGGAAGAGATCAACAAAACAAAGGGTACAGTCCATTTTTTAATATATTTTATGCTTGAAAAAAAATAGGCTGTATTAAGGGAGCTCACATCTTTAGCAAGGAATCAAGTTCCAATGGATTTGGTCCATGCACCAGCTACCTGTCCTTACAAAGCTGTGATAATTTTGTGATCATGTTCTATTCTGTTTGGAGGACCCTTCTGTGTAATTCAGAGACTGATCTGATATTTCCACTAAAAACCAGAGTTCAGATTACCCATAGTAGCCATACAACAATTCATGGGGTTTTTTTTATAGTCTGCTACTTTTCTGAAATCACAGGAGCACCTTTTGATCCAACCTTCATGTTGAGCTGTTCTATCTCCAATGTCATATGCTCCATTGTCTTTGGGAAACGATATGATTATAAAGACAAGAAGTTCCTGGCTCTGATGAACAATATGAACAACATCTTTGAGATGACGAACTCCTACTGGGGACAGGTACATTCAGTTGGCATTTCACAGTGGCAACATTCTTTCCCAGGGGAGCAGGAGGCCTTCCTCTCAGTGAAGTTCCATTTCTGTCTTCTAGTTAGGACCCCATCAATGCTCTGCTGCACTGAAGGCATTTCATTCAAGAGCAAGAAACTCCCTCACCAAAGCTGGAATTGGCTTTGCCAGCTAAGAGCAGCTTCCCAATAATCCTGGATACCCTTCTTCTCCATTTCTAAGGTTCCTACTACTACTGAGCAAGCCCTGCCAGACTGCCCAGCCTCATAGTCCTGCTTGGCTCAGTTGACAGTGTTGTGTCTTTCCTGGGCTTTTGCCTAATATCAAAGGATGGGGCAAATGTCACACTAAGGACCTTCCTGTTTCTTTCCTTCCAGCTCTACCAGATGTTCTCAAATATCCTGGATTACCTGCCTGGCCCACACAACAATATATTTGCAGAATTTGATGCTCTAAAAGCCTTTGTAGCAGAGGAGGTGAAGTTGCACCAAGCCTCCCTAGATCCCAACTCCCCTCAGGATTTCATCGACTGTTTCCTCAGCAAAATGCAGGAGGTAAGGAGACAGATGGCCCCAGCTTGTCCCCAGACACACTTATGCTGAGTCCTTCTTTCTCATAAATAACACAGACATTGGAATGACCCCTTCCCACTCAGCTGTGTAATGGGAAAACAGCAACAGTACCCCAGATATTGCCTGTATTAGAGCTTATAGCTCTGGGTCTGCATGCTCACCAGCCACCACTACCTGCAGCTGTTCGGAGAGGGAGAGTTTCCTCTGCTTTCACCAAAACACAGGAACTTTTTCAGTCTGGTCGTGCAGTTCTTTCACTGGAAAGCAGTTGGCACAGCAAACAAGCAGTGGAGTGCCATTCAGTGCACAGAATAAAAGAAGGTTGGTATTGAGTTTACTCCTCAAGGTAGCATTGCAATGCCTCAGATGGCTGCTGCACCTTAGCAGAAAAATGCAACAGCTCTAGGAGAAAAGGAAGGTCTGGGATTGCATGAGAAAGGGCCACTTCTCACAGCTCAGCCAGAGAAAAAAAACAAAGCCTTTTCCTTAGGAGAAGATCGTCCCAATTCCAGTTACCACATGAAGAACCTGATAACAAGTACCTTCGACTTGTTCATTGCTGGAACTGAGACAACAAGCACCACTGTACGATATGGGCTTCTGCTTCTTATCAAACATCCAAAGATACAAGGTACCAGTTTGTGACTTCTTCCTCTACCTATTCCCCTGGGCTGGGCACATGGCCAACACCACATCCATCTCACAGATTTTCCCCTCATCTCTCTCCCTCTCTCTCTCTCTCTCTCTCTTTGGGACCTGACTGTGTCCACATCTTTATTTGGCCAAATCAATAGGAGAAATTTCTTTGCATGGGCAGCAGTGGAGCTGTGTTCCAGTCAACATCAAAACCAACTTAATGCTCCTGCCATCTGTGATTTGTAAACAGCTTAGGGCAACCTATTTAGATAGGCTTGGTTTTATTTACCCATTTGATGGTTTGTGCCTCTCATGACAGAGAAAGTTCAAGAAGAGATTGACCAGGTAGTAGGACGATCAAGAAAACCTTGTGTGGCTGACCGGATCCAGATGCCCTACACAGATGCTGTGGTCCATGAAATCCAGCGATTCATCGCTCTTGTTCCCCTGGCTCTCCCTCACACTGTGACCAAAGACACCAGCTTCAGAGACTATGTCATTCCTAAGGTTAGCTCCCTCAAGTTCAGCAGTTCTTAAGCTGTCAGTTACAAGCCAGAAGTTAGAACTACTGTGGCCTGACCTTGTTTTCACCCAGCTCTTTGTGTGGATTTTATCCTCAGGCAGCTGTAGCTCACTTGATGCTCCATGGGCCAAGACTAGAACAGTAGCTCTGACCAACACTTTTGTTCCCTTGCTCTGCAGCTTTACCTATTTGCAGAAGCACAGTGGGTTCACAAACACCCAGAGCAGTGATTCCTCACACGAAAGGCAGCAAAGTTGAGGAGCTGCTCACCACCATCCAGAACAGTCTGTGCACATGCTTGGGAACAAAGTCAGTTGCTGGTTATTGAGCACAAAAAGACTCTGAGCCACAAAATGCTGTAGGCTATGTTTGCATTGAATGGAACAAGCCAAACCCATTTGCTCTGTTCTAGCACACTTCCTGAGGCAGTCTCTGCTGGCCAGAGGTGAGCTGGTGGGCTAGAGCAGCCCATGGCTTGGCCTGGCCTACTGCAGCAGTGCTCATTGCTCTTCTGGGTGACTGTGGGCAGCTGGGAAACAGCAGTACATGGCTGGTGGTGGTGTGATTGGCAGCTGTCTCTGTAGAATCATAAGGCAGGACCCAGAATACTGCTCAGCTACCAGCAGAGAACTCTTGTGACATCACTGCTGAATAATCCAGCCCCTGTTAATGGCTGGCCAGGAAGTGGCCAGGAAGGTAGGGATTGTGGAGGGAGGAATTTGTGAAGAGAGGGGAATTCCACAGGAGCTTCTTTTCCACAACCTTGTGCGCTTTTGATATTTTGGACTCGCAGAAAAGAAGGGACATGGTGCATCTACAAGGTAATTATTGTGAAAAACCAAGAAAGAGAAGAATTAGTTGAGGTGCCCCCTGATGACCAGAGCAAGGTAAGGATGAATGTTCTGGAGATGAGGGAGAATTCAGGAAGAGCAGCCACCAACTGCTGTGACATTCAGTAGGGTCTCTCTAAAGAAGGGCCCCCAACGGGAAACCAAAAGCACTGGTAGGGTTATATAGGGAAGCACTACCTCAACTTGCCAGGCAGTCAGATTGAGTGATCTAATTTGCCTGCCTTTCACATTCTGCTCTTCTTGTGTTACTTCAGGGCACCACGATTTACCCTGTCCTCAGTTCTGTCCTCCATGACAGTAAAGAGTTTCCAAACCCACATGAGTTCAATCCTGAACATTTCTTGAACAAGAACGGCAACTTTAAGAAGAGTGACTTGTTCATGCCCTTCTCAGCAGGTAAGCACAGTTTGCTCTTTTCCTCTCTCTGTCAGCCTCCTCCTCTGGTGAAGTCCTGACTTTCCCTGCAACACACAACTGCCTCTTCCCAACACAGTCCCAGTGGTGCGTCCTTGGGGCTCACTGCTCTCTGGATAACTCCTCCCTGCTGCTCCTATCTCCAGTGGCATCTCCCATCTTCTTCAGGCCTGACGGCACCTCAAGTCTCCTACTAGGGGTTGTCAATGTAATGAATGTGAATGGGATCCACTGGCACTGTCTAAAATACCTGTCACCTTCCTACACAACCACCCAAATTGTCCTGAACGATTATTTTTCTGGTAGCTCCACTTTTCCCCAGCACCTTTTAAGTACCTCTCAGGCTACATGCCACCATTCATCTATCAATAGGCCCAACCTTTCATTTTCTCATCAGTCCTTTATGTCACCCTGCTCTGTCTCATCTTGACTCCTGCGATGTTCCCTCCATGGTTAAGTCTTCTCCTGCTCTTGTTCTTCCTTCACACACCCATCCAAACTGTCAAGGGTCTTTTGCCAACAAATTCTTCTCTTGAAAATGTCCTTTGGTAACCCTGACAGTCATCTCACTGCTATGGCTGTGCGTAGTAAACAAAGCTGTGCAACATAGCTGCTTAGTACAAACTCTGGTCTGCTCAGAAACACCAATTGAGTTCTATTTGCTGCTTTCACTTTCAGGAAAACGAATATGCCCTGGAGAGGGCCTGGCAAGAATGGAGATATTCTTATTGATTGCCACCATCTTGCAAAACTTTACTTTGAAGTCTGCTGTCAACCCCCAGGAGCTCAACATAACTCCAACTATGAGTGGGACAACCAACGTACCTCCTGCCTACCAGCTCTGTGCTGTCCCCCGCTAAAAAGCACTGAACCACTCTCCAGTGTCCTGAAACTGGCTAATCCTTTACATCTTCTTTACTAAAATCAACAGCAGGAGCATTGGCCCACCTTTCCCAGGCCTTCAGGAAGGCAGTCCAAACACAAGTACACACACAAAGTAGAGACCTCTGAGGTCTCACAGAACTCCACCACCACACCACAGGAGGGCCTGGGTGACATTGCAGCCTCTTGCACTGATGCTGTCACAAGATCATTGAGCACAGTGGCTGCATCAAACAGCTGGTTTTCTCACCAACACAGCTCCCATGGCTGCTCCTGCAGCATGTGTGTACATTCATGATCCAATAAAAAAAATCTGCTTATGAAGATTTGAGCTGTTATTTAATTTGGGTTGGGGCAGTGCCCACATCTGCTGCTGCACTGTAGAGTAGGTCTGCAGAGCCTGTGGCCAGCACCCTGTGGGAAGGGCTGTCCCTCCTGGGCAAGGATCCTGCCTTTGTCATCCACTGTGCTCCCTGCTGCTGCCTACAAGGAGGTCCAGAGCAGTCACAGCACACAAGTTGGGAAGGCTCACGGTGCTGGAGGGAAAGGGTGTCCTGCAGCCTGTATGCCAAATGAAAAGAATGCATTCATGCTTTTTGCAGGCTGTTGCAAGGAAATCACTTACCTGAGCATTGGAGACTGCTACCAACTCTCTGGCAGCTCTTTTCTATCATCAGTATCATGGCAGGGATTTAGATGCTCTTTATTAAAATGAATTAATTTAGAAAAAGGGTAGTGTCTCTTATTTCTGCCCCTAGCTACAAGTTGGTGCCCTTCCTTCAGTAAGAGGCCAGATGGTTTTCATAAAAATATTCCACCACAGATGACTTTCTTCTGGGCTTCTTTGTTCCTGTGGCCTTTGGTTGTGTTTGGATGTTCAGTTTGTTGTGTTTATCTTGATCTTCATTTACATAGATGCTTGCTGTCCCCTGCATCATGGTCATAGAAAAGTCCTAGTGGCAAAATATAATTTCTGTGATTGGTTGTCACAAGCCACTCAGAGACCAGGTGAGTACTGCAGAGAAAACAGTATGCAAGAATTCCCACCTCTCTTTGGAAATGCTTAGCATTATTTGGATGGAAATACCATATTTGCCCACATCTCAGGTCCATCCTTCCTTGTCCCTCCATTTTTTCCCATGAAGGCTGCAGCTCTAATGCTTGTGTACCCTAAAACAACGGCAAACCATTCCTGACTGCTCATCTGCGATTGCATCAAATGGACAGACATGCAAGCAGAAACAGCAATCATGCATGAGACCCAGGCACAACGGGAGGAGATTACCTTGAGGCTTCCATCAGTCTAAGGCTGCCCTTAGAGCCAGTCCTGCAACTCAGCAGCATGTACGCTTTGTTGAGTACAAGTTAAAGAATGGCTTACATCTGGAGGTCTTGGAGGGAATGATTCATATTCATATCTTTCCTGCCCACTGGGATGCTGATTCATCTGAGACAATGAACAAAATGGTGACAAGCAACATCTATCAACAATCCAATAACAACTGCATGAGAAGCACAGGGCAGTGAGAAAATGTTCGCTTACTAAACAGCTCCATAACACAGGACATGCTCAGGGGATAAATAACCACACAGGGGATAATATTTGGGATAATATTCAACATATCCTAAGCTGGATGCAAAAACTCTCCTTCATTTGGAACAATGACAGGGTCCTCTTGACACCTGCTCATGAGAATGATCTTGCAGAGGTCCACTTCATAACCTAGGGCACCAACCTCCTCTTTGCTCCAACTACCCTAAGGCTGGACAATACCTCCAGGTCAGAAAGGTTGGAGGCAGATGCTAAAATCCAAGCAAGTATCTGAAACCATCTCTTGCACTGTAAGGAAAGACAGAGCTAATGACAGAGTGAGCGTGATTGATCTGATTGGGGCAGAGCATGGGAGGGTTAAACACCCCCAGGGAGCTTTTCAACCAATAGATAGGTGGTCCAGTGGCCTCACCTCTCCTGCTTTCTGACCTCCCCCCACTACTCTCATCCAAAGACTCAACTCCCACTCTCCATTTCATGCTTCTTCATGAAAAATCTCTGCATGCAGTAACAGCAGACTGCCCAGTGTCAGGGTTAGTGCTCCTTTTAGGATAAGCTTCCCTTCCTGCTAGTACATGCAGGACCTGCAAAGAGGAAGAGATGATGGCAGTTCTTTTGGGCTGACTCAGACAAACTGGCTAGGTCCCAGTACATCCAGGCTCTGGCATACACCTGGGAAGCTGGGCTTCAGGGCACTGGAGCCTCCATCACTTCCCTACCAGCTGCATGGAAGATAGCAGCTTCTGGCTCTAAGAGTGTGCTTAAAATGAGGCACAGAGGGGAATCCTGCTTTTGCTTCCTAAGGCTACCACCTCATCTGCCAGAGCATTTGCTGGAAATGCCAGGACAAAGTGGAAGAGTTCTACTGGCTTGATGCTGTGACCAATGAACCTGTTTTGTCTGAGGCATCATTCTTTGTCTGAAATAAGTTGTGCCACTGGGTCATACTGTGCATGGTACTTTGGTGCAGGAGGCTACGTGGGGATGCTTATTCCTTAATTCATCTCCATTGCTGCTTTGCCTTTGGGATAAGCTGGAAGGAAATTCAGACACCATGAAGGTTTGGGTAGCTGTGACACACCACAGGAACTGTTCTGGGTGGTGGGACATAAATGAATTAGGTGTGTGTTGGGGAAAGAACACAGATGTAGTCCTTAGCAAGCAGGGTAGACATCAAGCAGTGGACAGAAAGAGGAAGAAAAGCATTTTAGGTGCTGCCTTAGCAGCATTTTGCTGACATGCAGTGTGGACTAAAACTTTGCAGTAAGGAGCATCTGCCTCATCCTGCTGTCCTTCACACAGGAGTTTCATGTCCCTGGGTCTTTGGGACCTGCTGCGGAAGGCCACAGCCTGTAGAAACAGCAAATGAGCTAGTCCTCTGAAAAATACTTATGGACTAATTCCCAGATCCCTGATGCTTATCACTGCAGACCTGCATCTCAACCCAATGAAGTGTGAGCAACACATGAAACAATGTAGCCCTTTGGCTGGCCAACTTGTTCCTCTGCCCCACTTTCTAAATGCTCCCTTGACTGCAATTGCCAATAAAAACCTAAAGGCCCACAGGGAAGTTCCTTCCTGGTATTAGCAGTAGACACAAACAACAGCTGGCAGAACAAGGAATGTAATAAGACATTTCCTCCCCTTGAGGAAGTCAAAAATGCATGCATACAACCATGTGCAACTGAATCCACAGTCTTTAATGAATGCAGAGATTTGTTCTGGGCACAGGTACATTTGTGATTGTCCCCACGCCCTCTTCTTCTCCCCCTCTAAAAATTATTTTAGTTAGTGAAATGTAAAACCACACAAAGACCAGAATACATATTCACACATCAGAGGGTTTGACATTTTTTCTTATGAAAATTTCACTCATTTGGAATTATTGACTGTTAAGTCCAGTCAGTACAGCAGAAATATTCTACATAGATCATTGGTTGGAATGCACAGTACAACATTTGTGAACACACTGTCACAAAAGACACCTTGATGAACACTAACAAGTGTAGTAGATCTGTCAAACCACAGTGCTAGCATCTGCATCAAACCAGTCTGGAGTGGATGGGAAATAACCAGAATGTGGAACAAAGATGTTAAAGTATATGGGAACCTGTTACAGTCACTTTTCTCTAGAGGCACTGCTGCCACTAAAAGGTCTGGAAACTTGAACTGATGCTTGTCAGCTGAAACTTTGCTTCTGTTTCACAGGGATTGATGTCACACTTTTATTTCCAGACCTGAGTCACTATAATTTTGCTTGAAATGGAGCAAGGAAGAGAAGGGCAAATGCACACACCATCTAGCAGAGCTCACTTCCCCAGACCTGCATGGTCAAACAGCTTGAGATTAGAGGTCTTGCCTGTAAAAAGGCCACAAAATTTGTAAAAAAGAAATAAAGCAGAGCTAAAATAAAACAAACCAAAAAAAACCAAAACCAAAACAGAGATAACATGATTTTATACAGCCTGCAATAAAGCTATAGTCAATGGTACAGTATTGTTCACATTACACTTATTAAGGCTTTGACTACTGGTCTTCTACATGCACATTTTATATACATATAATCCTCTGTGTGTGTGTATAAATTACTTTACTTTTCTTATTCTAAGCAAGAAAATATTTTCATGCATTTGCTTCTCCTAGTATTCACAATACTTGGACCATATTCTATTCAAGGATTTCTGGAGAGGGCTGGGTCTATTTATTACCCATCTGAAAACGCCCTCATCTCCAGGAATGTCGTTTGTGCCGGACCATGGCACTGGCCCCACACTTCTCCACAGTCATACATAAGGGAGGAGGTGCCACTCCAAAGCCTGACAGCACAATGGTTATGTAAACATCGTAATCCTTGGATTATAAATACTTTATTAAAGCTAACATACCTCAGCTTTTAGCTCATAATTGCCCACGAGTGCCTTAATGAAACATTCAGAATATTTTTTTTCCTCCCATATCAACTGCTCAGTTACAGTGGTTCCCCCAAAACACACTTTTCCTTATTTTTTTCTGAAAGAAGCACCAAGCTACCTGTTCTTCAAGCCTGCAGCTAGGTAGCTTTTGTGAGCAAACAAGGACATGTCTGAGCCTTATAGCTCCAAGTGCTCTAAGTCAAAGTCACCATCTCACTTGCACCCTTGCCATGAAGTTAAGAGACTGGGCCATGCACCAGTGACAAATGGGGAGGAAGCAGAAACCAAAACTCTTCCATTCCTAGCCCCATGCCTGCAGCTTGCACACATTTGACAGGTTCCCAGAGATCACCAAAGCTGACCTGTAGCATGGCCTGTGTCCCTCTGCCTCAGGGACACCCTGACTCCCCCTGCCCCAGCGTTTCCTTCAGTGAGATGTTCTGGCCAGCTGAAGTCGCAGAGCACTCCTAGGCTGTAGTAGGGAGAGCAGCTCAGCTATGAAAAGGAAGGGCTCACAGGGAAGTGGTAGTAAGGAAAGGAAGCAGTGCAAAGAAGGCTGAGAAAGCAGGCATGGGTGGAGTGAGAAGGAGAGATTCCTTATTTAACACGGGGCCTATTTAAGACTGCTGCCACAGCCCTCTGAGCTGCCTTGCACGGCGGTGTAACTGGAGCATGCTGTCATCACTCCTGTTACTAAGCTTTGCCACCATCACACAGTAATGCCTTGCACCCCACCACAGCATTTCAGTGTCAGCCAGCACCCTTCCCTTAGGCACTGCATTGAAGTACTTCCATTCAACATATACCATGACAATTACAATTACAAACCAAACACTGGGTCCTTCTCATTCTCTGGAAGCCAAGTAGCTAGGAGCCCCAAAGAGACTGTCCCTGTCCTCTGCCTTGCTCTCCACTCAACAATACGCAAGACAATAAGAGAGGACAGAAAGAGTGATGCAGGCACAGCCATCTGGTTGTTGTCTTATTGCACAGAGTAGTTGGGGCAGGTAGGGGAGAGTGGGTAGCTCACAAAGTCCTTTGAAAAAAATCCTACTGGT
The DNA here is from genome assembly GCA_017589585.1 of Phylloscopus whistleri. Lineage (NCBI taxonomy): Eukaryota > Metazoa > Chordata > Aves > Passeriformes > Phylloscopidae > Phylloscopus > Phylloscopus whistleri. The sequence continues at coordinate 2,479,686 of JADMLD010001001.1, read as the reverse complement.
TGTCTGTCCAAAACACCTGCTCCAGAAAATACGTTCAGACAGCTCACGTGCATCCTTGGGAAATGTCACCTAGAAACAAGATATGCAAGAGACGAAGGCTATTCTCAATTCAAGTTCAGTCTTCATTCAGCCCCATGGCAAGTTGTGCAAAATACAATGTTTATGCCCTGGCAGGTATGATTAAAAGACAATTTTTTGGTGCTGGGTAGGTTAACAAGAAAGGGTCATGCTAATAATTGCAGAGGCAAACCTTTGAGACTGGATTTAGTTTTAGTTACAGAAAATACTGTACACTGCTTTTGGCAAAGTGTACAGAAGCTTTAAAAAAAAGGAGACAAAGATCACAGTTAAATGTCTCAATCTTCAGATGGGGAATGTCTGTGAGGAGCAGTCAAACTATTTTCTCATGTGCAATGCATCCTGAAATTTGGTACTTATGTACTGGGCATGAAATCCTTTCTTGTTGATGGTGTCATCTGTATGGAATCGAATCATAATGGAATCCCCCGCAGAGTAGATTTCTTCCAAAGGCTGCAGAAAAGGAAAGAAGACAGTATACAGTCGCCAAGTATGCAGATTAAATAACTGTCTGCACCCTGATACTAGAGTTTAAGCCCACAGTGAAGACAGATTGGCCAGTAAACATGAAGACTTGAATGCTCAGTACCTCCTGTCCTGGTCTGCCTTTCTAAGCTTCCTTTGCTCTTTATGTTTAAAGACTGATGCCAGTCCACTCTACAATCCCACTTCTTCCAGTTACTTTTTTCACAGGCCTCCCTGAATATTCTTGCCCCAGTCTTAAGGTTTACTCAAATTTGTCACTGTCTTTTGAGGAGATGAGACAATACAAACTCAAACCTGTTCGGCAGCTGAGGCTCACTCAGGGTTCAAATAACTCAGGTACTTATCTTACATGACAATTCCGATTGTGTCCCACACTGTTGTGACCTGCTGCAATCTCCTCGTGCTTCCCTTTCCCACCCATTCTTCATTTGTCCGTGTGAAGGTAGGTAGATTACCACCCAGCTACCCTGAGCTTCTTCACACCAAGCTGCTATGCCTTTGTTTATTTTCCAGACCATTTCCCCAATTTGTGAGAACTTCTTCCACAGACCTGCTCCCTGATTGTTTCTCTTTAAATTCAGTAAGAAACATCTCCATTTCACTGCTGAAGGCCTAGAGAAATCAAACACAGACCTCTGATTTCAAAACTCACACACCATTACTCATGCTAGAATCAGTCCTGGTAACAGGGATGCAGGTGACAGTTTAGGAGACAGCATGCCATCCTAAAGGCAGCAAGCATCACACAGCTCCAAGTCCCTCCACCATTCACCCTTGCCATAGCATGGCCACAGCATAAGTTGGCTTGAGCCAGGAAGCAACAGAAGATGAAACTGGCCTTTAGGAGCCATTTCCCACATTTACACAATACTTCCATGGCAGGGCTGGGGCACAGCAGCGTGGCAGTCTCATGCTGCTGTACACAGTCCTGGGCTAAAAAAGGGCAGTCAGTCTGCAAGAATTTTCCAACACTGTGCATCAGGTAAAATGGCTGTGATCTCCTGTGGGAGGGAAAGAAGAAAAACCCAGCCACAAAAAGCATTCTCAGTACCAGTTTGTGACAGCTGCCCCTCTCCAAAAACGATATGAAGATACTTCCTTGCCACCCTCAGCGATCCCTCTGAAACCACCATTACCATGGCTTACCCCTGAGCCACAGAAGCGTCCCAGACGGGGTGCAGTGCTGTCATAACCATCGTAAATCTCCATGTAGTCGTACCCACAGTCAGCCTCCTCCTCTATCTCAAATATCTGGAATATTAGCTCCACCCCATAGCCATCTTCAGCTACAATCACCCATTCACAGTTGGCTTGACCTGGGTAGTTGTTGTCCCCAAACTGAGCATGGGAATACAGATCCTTAGCTTGTACTTCAGCCTTTAGGAGCCCACCACACTCTGAAGGGAGAAAAGGACACAAAACAGTCTCTCAAAGTCCTTACAACAAAGACTCATCCCACTTTTGGGTCAGTCATGAACAGAGAAGACTTCCAGCTTGAAGTGCAAAAGGGAAGGTAATTAAACACTGCACCAAACTACAATAAACCAGTGAATTCTACAGTCACCCACGAATCCAAAGACCCACAGAGCTTAGAGGAACTTGGGTTTTTTGCTACAGAACACACATGGAAAGAGGTGATCAGTTTAAACTGGCAGGATAGGGCTCTTGATACATACTCTGGGAAATTGTATTGTATTAGAAAGCAATTGTTTTGTTCTTTGCACTTGTCCTGCAGATGAAATTCTGACCCCCAAGTATTTTGTCAGCAAGAAGTAGAAGCACATCAGAAATCTGGGGGCCAAAACAATTCTTTTCTGCCCCAATGCAGAAAAGTAGCACTGTGCTTGTGCAGAACGTTTGCATTTTAGCTGGGTTTTCCCACAGCCAGTAAGGAAGAGGCTTCTTCACCAGTGTCATGTGCATGGCCACTTTGAGCATGTTTCATCTATTTACAGTGGCAGGGATTTCAAAGAAATGGATGTTGGCACAACACACCCACCTCTGAGCTGCCACAGATAGGAGGATCAAGCTGTGTCTGTCCACAGCACAGCTCTGCCTCTACCATAATCAATCTAACATGGACCCATTCTGAGGGTGGGCCAGTACTTGGGCTAAACTGCACCACCTCCTTTTCCAATGGTTGATGTGGAACAAAACGGATTACTGCTCAACCAAATACCTCCAATTTAAACAAAAGAGCCAGAACAGGAATGTCCAATATCAAGAGAATTCTGAGCTGTTATGGGAGCTGGTATTTATGGTATGGCACTGGCAGCGGTATGGGAACTGAATGTACACAACTTTAAATTTAGGGTAAGCTTATTTAGGGAAAAGGAATATCTGTTTTTACCTAGTAAAAAAATGTAGTGAGACTTGATAACATCTTCTGGCACTGAGGTATTGGCAGGCAACCAGCTTACCTGTGCTGTGCTTTGCCTGGAAACCTCTCCTTTGCACAGAAGCATCAGAGTAAAACCTGAGGAACATCTTGTTGGTAGAAGCCACCACAGGGTCTGGTTTCTTGCTGCCACAGAAGCGGCCGAGGATAGGTGACTTGCTGTTGGGCCCATCATACATTTCTAAGTGGTCATAGGCACACTCTTGGTGCTGCTCAATCTCAAACTCATTGAAGGTCTAGAGCAAGAATATGGAGAATTAAGACAGCTGTAAATTTGAGTATGTGATTTAGCATAGTGTGAAATGCCAAGTGAGAAACAGATCAAACGGTTTATCTGTCCCACTCTCCCCACAAACTAAAAAGAATAATATGCTTTTAGACAAGAGTGATCTCAGGGTGGCAAAGATCAGAATTCCGTATCAGTGTGCTGTGCTGCCTCAGCCTTGCTGCCTCACACAGGTGCATGACAACAGTTATCAATTGCAAGCCTTATAACACTTATTTTTTCTGGCTGGAAATTCTGCTCAGTACACCAGATGGGCTGTTCTGCAATATTACTTCCACTGAGCACAGGGATTCTTTTCCCCAATACATGGGCCATCTGCACAGCTTTGGGCATGTCCTGCCATTTGCATCAGGCCATGTTGTCAAATGGGCCTGACACCTCTCCCTCAGAGGAGCTGGGGGCTGGCTCAGCCACCACCTTATGTAGATATGGCCACAACAGAGTGGCTCACAAGGAGGGGTAGGGGTGGGAGGGCATTTATACCATCTGTTTACAGAGGGCAATACTCCACAGTTGTCATGTGCTGGAGTCCCCTCCAAGCTGCCTCTCCTCTGCCTTGTGTCCCCCTGAGACCTTCTGCCCTTTTGAAAGCCAGGGCAGCCTTCTAGGAAACTCTTCTCCAAGAGCCCCAAACAGGACCTGAGGGCATCAGCCTCACACAGTGGTGGTGGGAAGTAATTTCAGCTCCTCACAACCCAGCCTACTTCTTGCCTCACACGCCTGCTCTCTGGTTACTCACTACTTTCACTCGGTGGCCAGGTGTTGCAGAGATGTCCCAGGTGCACTCTTTCCGGCTGGGATACTTGTCAGGCCAGTTGGGACTGCTCATCATTCCCTCTGCACCACTCAGCTTGTGCTCACAACCAGCTTGGGAGAGAGAAATTGCATTGGGGCAAGTCTCACATGGCAACCCTGTGGTGTCCTACATGGTCCTCTCTGCCCACTGAGACCCTCTACAGGGCAGAGACACAGAAGGCTTCAGTCACCAAACAAGACCTTTTAGTATTACTCCATAGTTCTGGTGGGTTTGTCCTATACTTTTTTTGAGCTAACCTGACAGATGGTGAAATGGACCATCACACTCCCCTAGGCCTCATTAACCTAACTTATGTCCTCACACTAATCTATTCTCCTGCTCCTTCACCTCCTCTGCCCTGTTCCTAGGGCCATAATGTCAACCCCTCCACAGTGTTGACTCTGGTGCTATCTCAGCCACTGTTTTGCCAATTTGGAGAGCTGTATCTGCTCATGGAGAGGTCAGACAAGGACAAGAGACCATGTACAGGAAAGCCATGGGAGCACATAGCAGAGATAGGGGTACAAGGAGAAAGGTAGCTTTGGCACCAGCAAGTTGTTAAATCGGCCCATCCTTTCTCTTCTGACTCAAACACAATAATTAAATGAAGCAGCAGTGACCAGTCTAATGATGATGTCCCACAACTGCTCCTTTTGCAAGTCCAATTTCTCATCCCCACCCTGTCCATCCCCTGTGGCATATAGAGAGCAAGACTGGGGAATGGGAATGGTCATATTTCTAGCCAGCTTTTCTGCTAGCTGGGGCTTTTTCAGTGCCCTTGCCTGGTATGCTGCAGAAACCTCCTTTCAGCACAGGGCAGGAAGTGCCCTGATCCAAACAGTGTTTGAAGTAGCTTGGCTTTTCTGAGGGCAGGGGTGGGGACTTTACCTTCTTTACAGTCATGGCCATTTTCATGCAGCATGAAGCCATTTCTGCACTGGCACATATAGCTCCCAAAGGTGTTGATACATTCGTGCTGGCAGCCACCATTGTCTTTGGAGCATTCATCCTTGTCTGGGCAGGATCAAAGCAACAAACACTGAGTTGACAGTGACACAGGCTACCACAGTCACCAGCTGAGAGCCCCATACCCAGGCTGGCAAATAGCAATGCAAACCTCCAACTACTGCTGGGTTAGTCCAGTCAGCTTTTTAGCCCAGATCCTATTCTCATCAACTGCCTCACATCCCATAAAATGTATCACAAATGTGTTCTATTTTATAATGTAAGTTTATTGGTTAAAGACTCCTGTTTAAAAGAAACCTAGAGCAGCATCTCATTTTTTAAGAATAGAGTCCAGGAAAAGCATCACATAAACATTCACAAGCTGAGGTAAAAATCTACTTTATATTTTCAAGTTCTTAGGTGCTCTGATGAGCCTCTATTTCTAAATAGCTCTGCCTGAGCACAAACCGCCAGGTGATAAAGAAGATTTAAGGTATGAGCTTCTCCCTGAAGCTGAAATATGCCCCAGTGGATCTTGACTCCTGTGTGTTCAGGACTATGCATTCCTCAATCTCACTTTCTGAGCACAGGATCTGCTCATGGTTTCCAGTCCAATTTAATTTATGAGAAGTTTATCTCCAATTTTTCTTGGGATAATGCCCTCCCTAGAACTCATTAACTTCATCTGTCTCCTCACTCCCAAATGTATTTCTAGATGAATCATACCCACCTCATCCTTCCTCCTGTTAGATTTAGTAAGTCAAACCCTTAGCCCTGATTCTACTCTGCACCTGTCCTAATTCAAGGCCATTTTGCCTGATCAATCTCCTCAAAAGCATTAATACTCCTAGGACTCTGCTGAAAAGACAGAACAAAATTGAATTTCTACTTCCAAATGACATACAGCTAACCTCCAGAACAGTCTGCCAACATGGTACGTCACTGACAAAGGACTGAGAACAGAGGATGAAAAACTTCCACGAGTACACGCTGCTTTGATGGGAATGACTGCTATATAGAACACAACTGGAAATTTTCTAAATCTTCTAGTTTCAGAGGAAAAGGCTTTCCTTTAATACTCTAGGGACAGAAATAACTTCTAGGGTTAGGTTCCACATTGCTTCCTGCTGTAGAAGGACTAGAGACATTGATGGAACTCATGCATCTTGCTGACACCACACTATGAAACTGGACCATACACTGCACTGAGAACCCAAGATGAAGGTGACACAGAGCAGAGCAACCATGCTTTTATATGCAATGAACCATGTCAGGCTCTGACAGGATGTTGAAGAAAGTTCACCAAAACCAAGAGGTTCAGCTGGAGGAGACAGCTAAGCAAGTGAAAGGATACAGCCACGTACCAGAGAAGTAGTGAACTTTGAAGCCTTTCTTGGAGACCGTGTTGTCTGATTTGAACTCCAGTCTCAAGTTGTTGCCATATGACGTGATTACTTCGGGCTTCTCTGAGCCACAGAATTTGCCATGTAGCTTGGAATCAGAAGCCAGCTCACTGCGAATCTCAACATAGTCATATTTACAGACCTGCCAAGAGAGGAAGAGATTTCTCAGCTCTGTGGCCTTGGAACAGAGCATTTCAGAGAAAGAGGACAGAGACTTCACTGAGAAGGAACAGAAATAACCTTGTACTCAAATGCACTCCTAACTTGCCCAAAATCTCCTCCATCAGTTTTCTCACCCCTTCACTTGCTGCCCTGATCTTAAAGCATGGGTGTGTTTTTCAGAACTCAAAAGGTTCCACTGAATTTAGCAAAAGTAATTATTTGCACCTTATCCAAGAACCTGATAGTGCTGAATGAACTTTAGCAGCCTCTTGAATTATGGAAGTGCCATTGCTCCCATTTACAGTAGGGAAATTCAGACCTGATTGCTTTGTTCAAACTCCACCGTGCATGGCAGAGAACAGACTCTTTTACTGTTATTTCCTTTATCCTTGAAGAACTCTACTTCATTGTTTATTTCTAACTATTTTCCTGCAAAAGCAGCACTGGGGAGGTGGGACACCCATTAGAGATGGAAAATACCTGTAATTACACAAAACTAGTAAAGAAGAGAAGCCCATTGTGCTAGTTTTGGCTGGGGTAGTTTTAATTTTCTTCACGGTGACTGGTACTCAGCTGTGTTTTGGATTTGTGCTGAGAAAAGGGTTGATAATATCAAGACATTTTGTTATTGCTGAGCAGGAGTTGCACAGAGTCAAGACCTTTTTTTGCTTCTTGTACTGCTCCACCAGTGAGAAGGCTGGGCGTGCTCAGGGAGCTAGGAGGGGACATGGCCAGGACAGCTGATCCTCACTGACCAAACGGATATTCCATACCACAGGACATCACACCCAGTATATAAAGTGGGGGTGAGTAGAGGGAAGAAGAAGGAAGGGGAGACACTTGGAGTGACATTGTTTGTCTTTCCAAGTAACTATTACATGTGATGGAGCCCTGCTCTGCTGGGGATGGCTGAACACCTGCCTGCCCATGGGAAGTAGTGAACTAATTCCTCATTTTTCTTTGCTGGCATGCATGGCTTCTGCTTTATCTATTAAACTGTCTTTATCTCAACCCATGAGTTTCTCTCACTTTTACCTTTTTGATTCTCTTCCCCATTTCACTTGGGGAAAGTGAGTGAGCAGTTGTGTGGTGCTTAGTTGCCAGATTAGGTTAAACCACTGTACCCCTCTTACAACAGAACAGCTTTAATCCTTCCACTCTATAGAAAAAGCAAATCCAGACTTCAAGGAGAACAGCCACTGTTATTGAGGTAATTACATCGAGGGTGGGAAAACAACCAGAAGCTCCACCAGTAAGACACAGCCCTCTCTTCCTTGCACCCCAAGGATTTATCCAGTTCTGATTTAGCCAGTAGTCCCACCTGTGAGATGCAGGGACTGGGTACGTACATCATTGCCTTCCAGCTCAAAGACTTCGAACTGCAGAGAGATCCGGTACTGGGCTGGAGCCACCACCTGCCAGACGCAGTTTTTGTTAGTAGGATATTCCTTGGGCCATCCAGGGCTAGTAATGGTCCCATTGAGCTTGGTGATGAAGCCCCCACAGGCAGCTGGAGAGGCAATAAATGAACACAAGTTTTACTTGGTTCTGTTCAGACACACAGATTGGGCCACAGTGTTACTAGCAAATGAACCAGATCCTGGTTTGTGGCACATTTCAAATCCCAGCCTCCAGAACAGGCTTAAAATGCTGGGAAGTGTGAAGACAACAGAAACTTCACCTGCTGTAAATGACCAGTCAAACACACCCAGTGAGGCTATGGCCCTGAGAGACACCATGTAAGACTAATTTCCTTTTTAATCTCTGTCCTTGGGCTTACTGTGATTCAGCTGACTTGACATGCACAACACAGTTGTAAAGGCCAGCTTGGTAAATTCACCTACAGTCAGTGCTACAAACCTTGCTATTGCAAGTTTATCAGTAAAGGAATAATTACAAGATAATGGAATCCTAGGGAAGACATTCCTGACAACTCTTCAGTGGTTTATTATATTTGGACTGCATCTTCTCTAGGGAAAGTTGAAGGCGAAGTCAAGACTTAGCTTTATTATCCCATTTCCTTTAAAAATTTAGGGCATCTCAGCTTCATCCTCTTGTGGGAGGGCAGGGCTGTTACCTCAAAGGAGTAAACCTCAATTTGCTACAAAATTCTATTTGCAATAAAGCAATTTGTTTCTATTTTTTTCCTTGCTGTTTCTTGAGAATAATGAGATATGGCCACATCTTCAAAATCCACAGGGATAAAAGCTTTCTGTGTCTTGTTCCCAGCATCATTTTGCATTAAGAGGACTAACCCAAGGAAGTAGCTGCAATACAAATAGAGTAGCAAGCAAGTGGTTTTAGAGAAAAAAAAGCAATTTACTCTGATGTATATTGATACAGTTTCAAAGACTACCCTTTCTGTTTTGCCCAAAAATTAAGTTTAAAATAGGAGGTTAAGAGTGAAGTTCAGAAAAAACCCTGCCGATTTATAACAACTTAGCAACTGGCTTGCTAAAATGGCAAGAAATGACTTAAAAAAAAAAAAGCTTCCACAAGCCTTTTGCATACACCTGACTGCCCTCACCAAGTCAACAGCACTCTTACCCACACAGTTTGACAAAAGCAGAAGTCAGGGCAAACTGGGTGATGTTGAGAGCACCATTGACAGCATGTGGAGCTCCCTAAATGTCCCTACAGACAGAGTTTTGAGACAAGAGCAATGGATGGATTCTCAGCACACCAACAGCTGTACTGTTGGCAGAGGCAACACTTGTTGCATGAGATTAACTCTCTAGAAAGCTGGCACAAACAGCTTCCATTATAGACATGGAGGTTTTTTCCTCCATAAAAGCAGAATGGAGGAAAATTCAGTATGGAAAAGCCTGTTTTGCATGCAGACAAAAAAATGACATTTTATTGTATGAAGTAAATTCCTTTTTGAAAACAAATAAATTCAGCGTTAAATTTAAATACTTTTGGGCCACTCAGTGATTTGGTTGTAATGCCTACTTCCCTTATGTTGCACTGTGGGAGATCTGGTCTGAACAGCAATCTCTGGCCATGAAGAACAACTGGTTTTAGGGATGTTTAGCAATATAAATCAGAGTATTTTCAGGGTTTTTTTAACCAAAACTTGTTTTTCAACAGAAGATGTTAATAAAAAACCAAACCAAACCAAAAACAAACCAGCTGGGGGAAAATAAAGTGAAATAACGAGGATGCAGGGGCAAGCAAAATCACTTCCAAGACTGTTCAATTCCATTTTTAGCTGTAGTACCTATCCTCCAGTCAGATGGCTCGATCTGTAGGTTACTTACCTTCACAGCTCTTTTTATCAGCTCTCAACTCATAGCCAGGCTCACAGGTACATCTGTAACTGCCCAGTGTGTTCTCACAGTGCTGCTCACACCCACCATTGTCCGGCAGAGAACATTCATCCATCTCTGTCAGGAGAAAACCAGAGCAAGTGGCACTTTCCTGACCACCCAAACACCCTGACAGTCCTCATGCAACCCCTCTGGGCAGAAGGAACAGAGCACTGACTGCTGAGCCAAGACTGTGGAGCAGGCACTGTAGGTGCTGAAACACTGCTAACACCAGAACCATAAAGGACTACCATTACTGCTACTAGCCAACAGTGCTTTTTCTAGACATGAGCAGGAAAACACTCCCTCCTGTAAAGACTTCACTGCCTTTTGTTCTCAGATGCCATCTTTTAGGCTTTGTTTGTTTTAAATTCCTCACAGTCTTGAGTAACTTGAGCTACCAGGAACCAAGCCATTATGGCACACACAGTAATGGAGCTGAGGGAGGTCATTCACCATGGAACAGGGTGCAGCAAAGGAGCTGGCAGGACACACAAGTAGTTCTGCCTTTTCACAGGCACATGGAGTCTTGCTGTCCTAGACTTTGAAGTCAGGTTCTTCAATCATGTCTCAACAACTAAACTGACATTTTAATATAAAGACAGCCACTGGCTTCTCACCCTGACCCCTGATTCCACATGCATCCCTTAATAAATGGTTTTATTAACATGGCTGTGCTGGGTTAGCCTCAGCTAGCAGCCAAACTCCCACCTTGCTGTTGGTTCACTCCCTGGCTGCCACTCCCATGGAATGAGAAGGAAAAGAGGAAAAATAAGAGCAAGAAAGGTCTGGGTTGAGACAGACAAATTATCCACCAATTACTGTTCTGTTCAAACAGACTCAGTTTTGGGGAATTTAACTTAATCTACTGCCAATTAATACAAATATTTGAGTGCTTGTGTAGGTATGGGGAAACCAAAACTGAAAACAAATATTTTAAAACACTGACAGAAAACATCTTTCTGCTTCCCTTTCCTGGCTCAATGTCACTCCAAGCCTCTCTCCCCCTGCCCTGAATCCCTACAAGTTACACTCAGCCCCTTCAGCAAAGCCATGGGTGTGCAAAGGCGAGAGGGGATGGGGAGCCACAGGCAGTACATGATCCTGCTGCTCCTTCTCCTTCTTCTCCCCTGCACCAGGTAGATGAACTAACACTTCAACTATATAAAAATGGGCTTCATTGATACAAACAATTCCTTGCCAAATGAAGATAACTAACAAGAATAATCCTGGAGATATCCTGTGAGATGTACCTGACCAGGTGGACACGAGGTAATTGCTTTCCATATCCTCCTGGCAATGCATCTTGGGTATGACAAATGGCTTACCTCTCTAAGCTGATTGTAGGTTTATTTTCTCTGAAAACTTAGACATTACCATTGCATGTTCTCACAAAGCATAGCATTCAATTCCATCCTTAACTCTGATTTTTTTAGGCTAAGTTATTTTCTTTCCGTGTTGTAAGACATTTAATTGAAGCTCTATTCCTTTCATAATTCATTAAGGCAAAGCTTACCCACTGCTCAATCAGCTATGAGAAGCAGTCTGAAGGGTGCCTGCAGAGCCATCTAATTTGCTCATGGAGTGCCTGGTAGTCACAATCCTGCTGGATATGGAGGTAGAGACTCCAAACTTCAGATTCCAGCTTGAAACTCCACAGGTAGCCTGCAGGTGTATCTACACAGCTTTTGCACACAGATATCAGCTCTGCCCACAGGGCAAGCTGGCTAGAAATTGTGCAGCTATCACTGTGATGCTTGGTTCATGCAAAAACACTTCGCTCCTCAGCTGAATTTACTGACATGGACTTAAAAATGCTCTAACTTAAAAATGCTCTAACCCTCCACAAGCTACATGGTTTCTGGTTCCAACATGAGAAATCCAAGCAGACACTGAAATATCTAGTCTGCCAGCAAAATCTCCATAGAAAACAGCTGTGGCTCCAACTGTATTAGTGTACAGGTTTACACACTTTTACATTAAAAAAAAAAAAGAAAGTATTTTTTTCTGACTCTCTGTATCACAGAGAAAGCACTTCAGGTGTATAACTTCCTTCCCCTACAGACTTGTAAGTGAAACTCAGATTTCAGAGAATGACTTGCTGTGTCTTCATGTAGTGCCAATCTCTGAAAGACATCTCTGCCACTGTCAGCCTGCACTGTTCACTCCTGAAAGGAGCCAAAACATCTTTAGGAAGAAGAATTCCTTGTGCCTTTACGGAACCTGAGAAATTTAAACAAGGAAGTCTAGATACTGTGGGAGTTGTCCAGGGACTGAGATCAAATGTCACAGTATTTGCCAGTGATCTTTTCCAGTGATCTCAAATTTACAGGCCAATATAATCCGTGAATTAAACTTTATTTACCTTTTCTTTTTTTTTTTTTTTCACTTAAGTGCATAGTTTAAGAATGATGGATTATAAATTATGACATTTTATGCCTTGAATAGTGAATAAGTGAATTCATAGGATAGATTAGTCTGAGCTAAGGGAATTGAGCCCTGACATGTTTGTTGTAAGTCTTAAGTTTGTGAAATAAAGTTTAATTCACAGAGTACATTGTCCTGAAAATTTGAGACACCCTTAACGTGAGACAAAAGTTAAGGTAGAAATAAATAAAGGACTTATGCAATCCAAATATTGCAACCATTATTTCTGTACAAGGTTCTGTACCACTGAACCTGAGAAATACATGACTTTCTGCCCCCCCAGCAGCTCCACAGGTATTTTCCCAAGCAGTTAAATATTTGGTTCTTGCCTCTATCATGTCACCAGGATGCTGGTAAAGGACCATTTCTAGGGTCCAGCTCTTAAAAAAAAGAAAAATAAAATTAAAAATCTTAGTCTTACATCTTCCTGAAGAGAATCTCAGTTTAGGAACACATTTGTCTCCTAAAGCTCTCAGTATTCTTTTACTGAGACTCTATTTGCATTTAGATTTACCCTCTCTCCAGAGATTTCTTTTGGAATAGAACTTAAGCAGAGAGCTGTTTTTAACAATCCTTGTGCAGTATTAGTACTTCTTTGAAAATGTCACTGTCCTCTGGCAAGGCTAAATGAAGGTGACATCCAATCCGGCTGTGCAACACTTATGCTGACACCTGCCCAGCAGAGCTGATTTCTGTCCTAATCAGGGAGGAGGTGTTCCTGCCTCAGCATCAATCCCCTCTACACTCCCAAAGCAATTGGTACATAAATTTGATACTTGCAAACAAATTGTACAAACAAATCCAAAGTACAGGTAGATAGAATGATAATGTGTGAATTGACAGAATTAATTGATTTGTGGATGGCAGTAGCTTAAGGGATGAATTGTCCCCAGCTTTGACTGTGAAAGGTATTAGATCACATACCTTTAAAGAAATTTGCTGCAAAGCCTGCTTTATTGATGGTTGCATCAGATGCAAACTTCATCCATACTTTGTTTGAACTGGATTTGATGTCTTCTGGCTTCTCATAGCCACAGAAGTGGCCGAGGAGTGGGCTCTGTTCAGTGAGGCCATCCCGGATCTCCAGGTAGTCGTAAGAGCACGAATCGTGCCATTCAATCTGCAACAGGAAAAGTGTGTGCCTGTACCTCACTAGTAAGAGTTCTTCCAGCCAGGCTACTGACACAGTTAGACAATGGCCACAGACCAGCTCCCCAAATAACTGGCTACATCTAAATACTTGCTGTGGCTGCCACCGAGCTCTTCTGCAGTTGAAACTGCATCCAAGCCCAAGCACATCTCAGCTCTGCCACTACTTCAGATTCGTGGCTGTCTTGAGGTGAAACCCAGTCCCTGACTACCTACACACTGCTTCTGCAAGAGAAGCTGTAAGAAACAGAGCAGAACAACTACAAACAAAAAGGTTCAAGGAATAGCTGTGGGGAGGCAGTGGTGTCAGCCCTTTACAGGACAAGCATGGTGAGTGTACACAAGCACAGGAGCCTGTGGGATAGATATGAATTATGCACCAGCCAAGGTCCTGTCCACTCCTGTCTGTGACTTAACATCAGTAATCAGAGACTAATCACTGGCATGTAGCTAAGGGTGTAAGACATCCTGTATCAAGTAGAAGAAAACTTTTTGTGAGCTCTTCAAAGTCTGTCTGCCATCTGGGAACATGATGTCTCTGGGGAGTCACATCCTGCAATCTGACAAGTCCCAGTGACAGCAACAAGAATTTTTTCCTGGATTGTGACCATTTATTTCCATTTGATCAGAGTGAAAATTTAAGGACCCTTGAGTCCCTATCTAACATCATCAACACTTTTGAGTCCCTTCTAATCCCTTCTGTCTAGAGTAACAGTTTTTGAAAACTCAGCATATTTTAAGCTTCAAAAATCAAAATCTCTGAGCAAACATCTGGTAAGGTAAATGATACTCTGAAGTAGTCAAAAGATACTATTATTATTATTATCATTACTATTATTACCACCACCACTTTCTTTTTCATTTTAAGGGGTTTGTAGAGGCAAAATAATATCTGTAATATAATATGCAATGCCATTTCTCACCTCAAATGCTTGGAAAGTGATTCCTATATGAAAACCCTCAGAAACTGTGATCTTCCAGATACACTCTTTGGAAGGTCTGTAGTCATCTGGGTAATTGGGAGATTGGATCTGGCCAGCATCTTTGTGTATTTCTCCACCGCAAATAGCTTCATAAAAAAGAAACAGCAAACCCACGAGATTGCAAGTTTCCTGCAGGTAAAGCCCACTCCATATGCACCTTTCTCATCAAATCTGTTTCAGTATTACTTGCTATACTAAGGCAACACACAAGTCACAGACGTTTGTACAAATCTAACATTTTGTCTTATAGGACAGTGTCTCCTGTCTTGCTGTGCTAATGTCCTGAGAAGACGAGCTCACTGGGACAGAGAATTTTTATAAATTTGTGTTATTTGTACACCTGCTCACCTTCATATCTGCTTGAAACCTGCTACCAGCACTAAGAACCAAGAAAAGCTGCGAGGGAGGGCATGGGCGGGAGAAGTTGCAAATCTAATCCAGCCACACGATGGCAATATTAACAAGCACAACTTGAGCTGTTCACCACCAGACCATCAGCCTGACTGCTGTGCATGAAAAACTAAGTTTTAGTACCAAATATAAGAGTAAGTTTAAATACTAAAATAGAAAGGTTAATGGAAATCTAGTTTAATACAAAACTAGTAAAGATCTTGAAGACAACAGTAGTTCAGCAAACTGAAATGAAAGTAAGGTCACAAGCTAAAACCTGTGCTACCCATGATGCGTGGCACACATCTACAAAATACGTGAATGTTTTGGCTGTGCCTAAAGTCAAGGAAATAAAAAGCACCAGCAGCAAGTACAAGAGGGATGGTACTGCAATGACACCTGCCACATATCAACCATCCTCACCCTTGCTTCTCCCCACAAGACATTGCATTAGCAATTCGGATATGGATCTCCATGTAGTGTCTGCATTGCATTGGGTAACACTGTCTTGGTCTTGTGTAACCGAGTTAAAAGCACTGCTTCATTAGTGCAGCTAATCTCGTTCTTATAGAATCAGTGCTAGAGCATTACCAAAAAGTTGCACCCAAAGATACAGCTGCAAAGCACAATTTAGATTGCAATTTGAGTTCATATATTCAGAGCCACAAGTGGTGCTTGAGAAAACCTCTGAAGGACCCTTTAATGAACTGTGTCCCCCACCCAACAGAAAGAGGACTACAAGAGCAGAGGACTTTTTTTCCTAAGAGCCATGAAACTGACAGCCAACAAATAATATTTTCTCTATCCACTGCAGAAGCTCACACTGACATACAGCTGAGTGTCAATTATACTTGGAAGAGCCTTACTGAAAAATGGAAAGAACACCTGCTGGTAGAGCCTGAGAACACAATTATGATGGCAAATTTGGGGCAGTCAGCAGTGCTGCATGGCAAAACCATCACCATCTTCCCATCTTAAATCTCATGAAAGAAAGCGAATAGAATGATTGAACTAAGGAGGACACTTCTACTACGTAAACTGTCATTTATTATCAAGTAATTCTACTGTCGTGTGACTGCATGCTTCTGCCTCTTTCCTCCCATCTTCTGAAAACTTTAGGGCCAAGCTTGGAGGAATCCAAATCCAAAAATCAGTCCTCACCCACAGTTTGCAGAAAAGTTCAGATGCATGGGCACTCATATGCACTGTCACTAAAGCAGAAGACAGAGAAGCAGTGCTAAATGTGAGGGAGAAGTTCAAAAGAAAAAGGGGAACTAATGGCAACAGAGAAAGATTTTGGACAAAAATTGATAGAAAATTAAAGACTTATATGCAATCCCTCCTGGAAAGAAAAAACTACCTGTATTGCCTAAGCACACAAGTGACAAAACAGCTGAGCAAGTCACTTTGCAAAGGGCAAAAGAAACCAGACATTATCAGAACTTGCTTAAGAAGGAAATACGGACTAAAGAAGGTTTTTGGAAAATCTCCTACTTCAGCAAATAAATTATGGAGAGACAGGTAGATAATCTCTCTACCTGGTGTTCTGACAAGAGGAGGCTGAGATACCTAATGCTTAAGCATTCCCTTCATCACCCAGAGATAAGAATGGCACTGTGCAATGGGCCATCGCTGTGTCTGTAGTACAAGCTGGTTCACACCAGACATACTCTGTGCTTGCTCTCAGGCATAGCCATGGATTTCACAGCCTTACAATGGGAAACTTCTTGCAGGAAAGGGTTATATAAAAAGCCAGTCTTGAAGAGGCAGGAAAATGTGAATTTGGACTAGATATACATTTTACCTTCAGTTGCGCTATTCAAAAGTCAAGTGAATCAAGCTCATATTTACTGAATCTTTAGGGATCATTTATTAATTAACAGGAAATATGGGAAATTGTCAAGGGAAAACAAAGTCACTTTGCAAAGTGACTTTGGAATGCAGCCAATGTGATTTTTTTTTTGTTCCAATAGCATTTAGCAATATGAAGGATGATGCCATACATGCTAATTTGATCACTTCTAATTCCAACAAACTACCTTAAAGAGGGGGTTACAAACCACATGGTCCAGGCCACAGATGTTTTTCAGGAGAGATGTTTAAAAAAATCAGGCAAGCTACCTCTGTCTCTGGGGCAACAATTCCTGCAGAAACCAGATATTTCTCCTGTGAAACAGATTTTTTAGCCCCAAACTGCTGTGAAATCCTCATATGCTTTATTTGCACTTCCCCAACAATCCCATGTTTGCTTCACTTCCCTCTGTTAGTATCATTACTCATGAGTTTATGGGACACTTGGGCACTGGGCTTCCAGCATTATGCTTGTTCCTGTGGCTGAAGAAAGAAGATGATGCAATGTCGGTATCAATAGAGTCAACCTCAATACTGTTGTACTGTTGACAACACTGCTATTTCTAAGAAAAATGCCTGTTGCCCAGAAAACAATGAGGGCTTTTAATACATTTTAGAATCATTACTAAAAAAAAAAAAAAAAAAAAAAAGGGAAGTTACTGATTTTTAATGACTGTGGTAGTATTGCTCCTCCTCGGAAGTGGTTTCATCATCTCAGTGCCATGCAAGTTTCTAAAATACCTGACCTGTAGAAGATCTGACATGCTAATTTCCAATTTTCTGTAAGTAAAACATGCACAAAGGAGAAACAAAAGAACAATCTTTGCATTTGAGAAAAAAAAGCCCCAACCAAACAAACAAAAACACCCCAAGACAATCTGCAGTAAGTGATATAAAACGTATGATCCCAAACAGAACTTTGCCTGTTAAAATACTGAAAAAAAGCTCTTGCTCCACACACTGCTGCTTAGAGGGGTTGGTTAGAGAAAACAGAACCTGGCCTAAGCATGGAAGCTACTGCTTTGTGTTCCCATGTTGTTGTGCCCCCCAAAATGTGATAATCTGCTTGGAAAATCTATGCCTTGTCTACTGAAACAAGCCACAAAATCTGCCAATTCCCACAAAAACAAAAACACGGCTGTATCTAACCACACAGTGCAGCAGAACTCCTGCTGATCCCATAAAACCCCTGCATCCTGTTCTGTCTGCTCCATATGATGCAGACTTCTAGCTAAGGGCTGTACCTTCATAGACCACAAAGAAGCCTTTGCCCAGGATGTTACTGCTGCTCCGGAACTCGATCCACAGCCTGCTGTCCGTGGAAATTACTGGTTCAGGAATCTTATCACCACAAAATCTACCTAGAAGGCAGGAAAGAGACAATAAAGATCTCTATAATCTCCTGAGGAATAGCACAGCATAATGGGCACCTATGACTCTGGGAAGCAAAGAGTCTTTGGTTAAAGGAGTGTGCTTGTGCAGAACATCCTTTCACTGCCACCACCTGTGCTTTTGAATAAGTTTCAGTGTCCTCCCTTCATTAATTCATATTTTTTTCCATTATTAAGTGAATTACAGTTCTCTTCAGCTGGAAGCAGAATCCAGTATTTACAGATGAAACTGCTATTGCCCTGGTAAATTCAAAAGGGCTCTTGTTTTGATCCCACAATTAAGCAAATGTGCTACCACATGGGGAAGCATCCCCCTGTCCTTCTAGAGATGTGGCATGATGGAATGTCCATTCCACCTGCTAAGCCTTGAAAACTCCTCCAGCACTTTGCACCCAGGAGCAAATACTCCAAGTCAAACCAAGGGCAGGACATGGCCATACTGATGAGAGAAAACTATTTATCTCATTCTCTGATCAACAAACCCCAGTTAAGCTTCTGAAGTCATTTAATTTCTTTCAAAAGAAAGAGACCAGGAGCCATTTTGCTCCATGATTTCCCCAGCTTTGAGCTCTCTGGCATGTACCAGCACTGATAAACTCCCAAATTTTGCCAGTAGGAATTAATCCTGAAACAGAACAGCTGCAGACAGCATCTGCAGCCAGGACAACCTCACCAACTCCAATTTGGTGCTCCCCTATTGAAACCAGAAGCTCCTCACAGAAACAGAGCAAGCATCAAGTATGCACTGATAGGCAGGGACTTGCAAGTGGGTCAGGAGCTTGGACAGAGCAAACATGGTTTTTCACTTCAGCTAACACCAGCAGGGCTATACACTGAATTTAATATGGTCTTGACACCCTGTCCAACTGAATCCCAGTCAGAATCTGACAGAGGCAAAGAGCAGTCCTGCATGTTGAATTCAGTCAGGACAGCAGTGATAGGGATCCTGGCCTTCCAACACCAGGCACAGACATCTTTGAACAACTTCCACTGGGTAAAAACCTGGTTAATGCCTTACCTTCACGACAGCATCATAATTTCCCATTAACTGGCTGGGAATGGTAGTTTCACTACCAGCTTTTTTTCTTGCAGAGTCACCCATCCAAATATTATCTTGGACCCAGCTTTACTCAGCTGCTATTGTGCCCCCAACCTGCCCAGTGCTGTTGGGGCAGTGTGACAGCCCTGCAGCATATCAATAGCATCCCCCATCTCCACTCCCAAAGGGGATGATACAAACAGCATCAGCACTGCAAAGCTTCTTCCTCTAGGGTCACTCAGCAACTTCCTCCTGGATTTAGACTTGGAGTTTAACAAGGGTGTCAAGAAGAGGAAACACAGATGAGGAACAAGAATGAGCAAGCTCCTCAGAGTGTGATAAAGGACCCATTCATAAAAAGTTATACACCATTTAAAGGCTGGGTTTTCACACACTTCCCTGGGAAAATATGCAGCACACATGTATTTTTTCTCTCCACAAGAAGCCCGTGCTTTCACAATTCACACTAATCCCCCTCCTCGCCCCCTGCTGAATTGCCGTCTGTCTGCCTCTTCTGACCTAATTTCATGGGCTCAGCCCCATGCGGGAACCATGGCCACTGATGCAGCCTCTGCTTCCAGATGGAAACACTCCCAACTCCACCTGCACTGGGAGGACGGGGAGGTACTTGGCTTCTGAAGTACCTTTAAATTACTCAGCAGAAAAAAAAAATAACGAGGAGCTAAGTCACAGCTGCTGTAGCAGTGTTACCTGATGCATATGCAGCAGGGAACAGCAGTATATGCTGCCAACCCCAAAATAGGCAGCAAATGGTAAAGCCAACTGCCCCAAAAGGTAGGCCCACTGAAACCTGGGAAACAGCATGGCTTCAGCCTCAGCACCTCACCTGGTACCAGGGCTAGGATGTCCATTGGGGCCAGGGAGAGCACCCAAACCTCCCTAAACCCTCTAACCCAATGCTGACTAGCCCAGTCCTGTGCTACAGCATGGGATGCAGCCCCTCTGACATAGCTTAGGGGATGATGCCCAACTGATTGCTCCTTTCCTTTTAGGCAGAAGGGGCTGTTTGCAGTGCTGCATTTTACATGTTTGGGACACCAAGCTTAGGGGGTGAGGTCAGGATCAGAGGCAGTGGCAAAGTAGGTGGGACATGAACTACTCAAGGTGACAGAAGACTTGCAGTTATGATAGCAGGAGGCAGAAAAACAGAGGATGGACAGGAGCTGCACTTCCTAGAGATCTCTAGGAGCAGGAACAGAGTCAAGTTCTTGCACAACTTGACACAGCACGGTCTAGCAAGTTCTCTGCTAGGACTACAGAAGTTCAAAGTACAGAGTACTGTGTATTTGTAAACACAAATTCATGAGAAATAATGGCAGGAGCTTGGGTCAGGAGCTGTGCATCTTTGCTTCATTCTGACTGCCTGACAGTTCTTCCCTGGACTTAGTAAAGAGCAACAACAAAACTCCAGAGACCACATTTTTAGTCCCAGCCAGGGCTCTGGCTCACTTCCCTCCCTGCCTCATTTCTCAAGCTGGAAAAGGAAGGAACAAAGCCTTTATGACCACAGGGCTTGGAGCATGGATCATTGGGAGTGAATACAGAACACCGACATCTCTGGATGGAGACACTAAGGGATGGCCAGTGCTGGACCTAGGATCCTTCCAAGTAAAGAAAAGTTTGTTTCTGTTTGTCTTCCCCATCCACTCTCCAAAGCACCAAGAAGACTACACAAAATGCAATTAAAATTAGATAGCTACTCACCCAATAATGGAGCCTTCCTCCAGTAGCCATCACGTACCTCCACATAATCATACCAGCAAAGGCGACTTTTAAATAAGTCCATCGATGTGAAATTTAACATAATCTGAAAGGAGAGAGTGCACATTTCTCTTTGGGGAGGGAGTTACTTTAAAGAGAAGATCCTATAGGTTGTTTCATTTTCACTATAGTGCTGCCTAAGTGAGTATGCACGCAAAGACAGTTGGGCCATTTGTAGGGATTTGTATACCACCTTCTCCCAAAAAAGAAAGGCTTCTCAAGGTGTTTTAATGAAACCATGACAGTGTATGACAGCAGAGGGCCCTTTACTATCAACTCTGTAATTCAAATTCAATATTTCCAAGTTACTAAAATTTTACTTAAAAAAAAAGCCCAGATTGGATATTTAAAAATGAACCCCTTTGGTTTGGAGTAATGTGAAAATCATAGAGAAAGACATTGTCACAAACCACATATGCTTGGGGGTCTATACCTGCATATAAATGACACTTTAAGTAATATCTAATTTTGCTCATTAGGTTCCACATTCTGACCATCAGACTCACACCATCACTGTGATGCAATTGCACTCAGTGGCTCTACCAAACAGGGGTTGGCATTAAAATGTTATTATTTTGGTCTCCTTCCTCTCTAAGATGGATCATTGGCCTTGGTCTGGGAAGTCACCTGTGGAGGTCACCATTGGTGTGTACTTGTATTTTTTTTCTGGCAAGATTTGACCTATATTCATTTGCATCCATAGTCTGAACACAGTCACAGAAATGTCTTCACATTAAAATGGATGTTCTCCCCCAAAGTCCTGGCTGGGTGTACAGAGTGCAGTCTGTAATGATGTCACTCACTTTTTTCACGTTTTTGCAGTATTCAGACTTTGGACAGCAGAAGGAGATTCATCTGTTTCTATGCAGATGAATGTTATAAGCCCAATATCTGTTCTCAACTAACACCTCAGTGCAACAACTTGCACCAATCACCACATTGGATCAAACAGGTAAATGGAAGCATTTAATCTGAAATCAATTCTTTATTTTCTCTTTTAACATTAGCGGTTCAGCATTTAGATGCTGGGTCCTTCCCAACACAACTCTGAAGAGGCTGAGAAGCAAAAGAAGAGTTTATAGTAAGATTGACACCATGAAACTCTTGGTACCACAATTGTCAAACCTGGACAGCTCTTGGCCCTCTTGCCCCAGCGATGCTCTCCCTGCAGCTGATGGCAGGAGCTCAGCATGGCATGGGACTGGGCTTGCAGGTGACAGAAACAGGTCCTGGAGCCAGGCAGCTGTTGCAAAACAAACGAGCTCTGCGCTTCTTTGTCCGAGTCTGAGTCTTAAGCATGTCTGGAGGGTGATCCTCAGCAAAGTCACTCTGCCAAGGAGCTCCCAAGCTGGGCTGCTCATTCTTGCAGCCTGGTATATGGCGTGACAGGCCTGAAGGGCTGGTGTTGCTGGATTAAGGAAAGATTTCATTTCTACAGGAAGATCAATAAAACAAAAGGAGCTGGGAGGAAAGCGGACAGAGCGGGTGATTGATGTGCAGCGGGGCTTGGCGCTTCCAGGCGGGAGGTGGGAGTTCCCTGACAGGGACATTATGCCTGCATGACAGGGGCAGGCCACAGATGTCACTCACAGCTCCTCAGCTCCCTTCAGGACCCCAGACCGCAGCACATTTTATCTAACTCATCTGACTGCCTTTGGAATGTGCCCTTGGCCAAGCTAACAGGTGTCAGGAAATGTCCATGTAGGGTTCAGTCTCAAACTGAGGGAGGATCAGAGATCAACACACAGGGGCTCTGCTCCAGCATCACCACTTCTCTCCTCAAAAATCATGTATTCTTGATGCCATCTCTGCCCTGAGTGGTGCTCAGGAGCCTTTCCAGTCTCCATTCCTGCATGCCAGGCATGCAGAGATCTTCTGGCAGGTTCTAACACTGTCATCACAGTGAGGCAAAACCTCACATGAGGGAAGTGCAGAGTACACTTAGTGCTTCTGTGGAACCTACCTTCTCCCCTGGGGTCACCGAGATCCTCCAGACACAGTGGGAATAGGAGGGGTAGCCATTTGGAAAGCCAGGGGCTGAGAAATTACCTGTTGAGTCTTGCAAGGTCTCTCCACAAGCTGCAGGAGAGGGGAAAAAAAACCTATCAAAAAGGAGTGACTCTGAAAGACATCAGGGTCTACCAAGCTGTCTGTTCATGGCTGCTGTGTGCAGGTTGGTGGCTGGTACTCCAACAGTGCTCATTCATGGTACTGGCCAAAGGTTGCAGACCACCTGAGGTCTTGCCAAAGGGCAGATGTGAAATTTGTCAGAGTTTCTGGGATAGGAGGTGATCAGTGCAAGGACACAGATGAAACAGCTACTAAAGAAGCACCCTTCTTCCTTCATCTTCCTTCCTCATGTCAGCACTTTCAGGTTTCAGCTGAGGAATATCTCATTCACTAATCAAACGCAAAGTATTAACCCCACCCCACCTCACACCCCCACACTGCTGCCAGCAAATCTCTTTTCCCTTCATTACAAGCTGCTCAATGAAGTTCTCCTTAGTTACCATCGTAAATTATCTTTTTTGGGCTTAAAACATCCTAACAAAAGCAGGGCAAGTCCCATCATCCTCATGCTTCAGCTGGCCCAGCACCTTCCCAGACACTACACTGCACAGGACAAAATATAAGCACAGCAGCCCATTGCTCATTGCTCTTCAACTTCCTGTTTTGTGGCCTGCTGCAGTTGATGAAATGTAGATCCCAGAGCGACTTTTGGGAAGCAAAGAATACGCACATGCATACGATCCTTTAGGGAACTGCAGCTCCCAACATCTGGAAAAGCTGTGACTACTGTAGTTCTGCTCTCTGAGCCAGGATGTCTGAGCTGGAACAAGGAGTGACCATCCACATCTGCAGAGCAGCTGACTGGCTGGGTGGGAGGACCACAAATATCAAAGCTCCCATTTCCTTGACAGTGCCCACTAGACACATCCAAATGCCCATTGCAAGGAGTAGGGACCTTGGCTTGCCTGCTTCCCAGTTGTTTTTCCAATTTCATAACCAACTGACATTATAAAGCTCCCCTGGACCTGCAACTCTGTTTCCTCAGAGACGGCAAGGCAGCCCCTAAAAATCCCTGATTGAGCAGCAGTGCTTTGAAAGGTCTGACAAGGCCTTCCCTTTCTCATGGAAATGCCAGGGGTTGTTCCTCTGCTCGATGTTATCACACAGCAATTTTGCAGCCATGATTACATTTAGATGGGCGGGTTGGCAGTTGGAGGTGAAAAGAGACTGGTTTCATTGAAAAAGTTTAATATGTTCAAGGAGAAGGAGTCACCTAGACCGGAATTTCTTAATTTCCCTAAAGAAGTTTGATCCACAGCTTGACAGATCAGAGTACATGAACAAATGTGGGGACACAGAAAGGAGTTTTGTAATAGTTTTTTTTGGGTTTTTTTTAATAAAGAGGGAATTCCAGTCCATAACTCACCAGGATAAATAAATGTTCTTTTTCTCTGCTCAAAAATCTATTTCAACAAACATGAAATGATAAAGGGAGCTCTAAATCATGGGAAACATGCACAACATGACCACAGTGACATGAGGTTATTGCCCCTATCTGAACCACAGTGGAGGTTTCCAACAGCCCAGACTTAATTCTCCCAGAGTGCAATTACACAGCTACTGGCCAGACTCTGTAACCATGGAACAGGTACTATTGTGTCTACTTGCAAAGACTACTTTGCAGAAACATGAAAGGAGACCTATCTAACTCTCTGACCCTTGCAGAGGAAACTCCCCAGACACTGTGACAGGCTGGCCTTGCAGCACAGAGGAAAGCAACTGCTTGCAGTGCAGGGGGAAGCACGACAGTGAGCAACACATCTTTGTGGGGAGAGCACAACCTCTTGCAGAGCACCCTAAAAAGCAACACGACTGTACTCCACTTAGTAGCAAAGAAGACAAGAGGTCCAACAAAGCAACTGTTCAGTACTTCTGGGATCAAAGAAACTGAGCAGGTAGAAAGGAACAGAGGTGTAAAGAAATGCAGCAAGGTGAATGCCTCAGAACTCATTTGTAGATGAATCAGTTAGTGACAGGCACTTACAGCTCATCAGCTGGTTACTGTACACTGCATCTCTTTGAAAATACCCAGAGAACTGGAGGAAATTATATAATGCGGGGCCATTCTCAATTTACAGCTTAACCATTCCTGTCCAATTAGCACAGCTACACCAGTCTTTTTCCTTTAGCACAGCACAAGAAATCAGGATGAGCTCTTTTATAGCTTTTGCAGTGATTTTAGTCATCAAATCCTCACCTGTGCAGCCATAGAAAATCTAGCATTAACTACTCTGTAGCAGACTGCATTTGCCTTCCAGAAATTCCTTCAGCAAACTTCATTTGATTTCACCTGCCTTGGCACCAACTTTAACCCAGCAGGCATAAGCTTTGAGGAATTAAGAGCAATTTAAAACAGCAGGGTTTTAGAATGGACAAGCTAAGCAAGCCTAACTGTAGCAGGCACAGGAGCTCCAGTCTAAGGAGCTGGAGAGCCCTGTTTCTTACAACAGGCACAGCAGTTGTCCTGGCTGATTCCAGTGCACACTTCTAACTCATCCTCCACTGTACTAGCTTTTTTTTTGGAGATATTATTAGGTATTCTCAGGTGAAGACTCTCCTTCCAAAAGGGAAGCCATCTGCCACTCAATTTCTGAATTCTGTTGCTGCATTTCATCCTAAAATCCTCAGCTTGACAGCTGAACCAAGTGTCTTCATCCTAAAGTCTCATTCAAACCCTGCTTGAACACACAGACGAAGTCCTTTGGTTTTGAACTCCTTTGCTTTGTATTTTGCATAGGAAAAAAACTTTCAAACTACAGATTCAAATGGCAGATGAAGATGTTAACATCATTTATTGCACGTCTTCTCCTAAGATGCAACCTGTGTATAAATTTTGATGAAAAGAAAAAAAACAAACCAGAGCAGAAAAACAGATATTTGAAAAAAAATGTTTAGTAGGCTTAAATCCCTAATTATTTTGCTGCCTAATATGTTCTGAACTGCAATAACCTCTGTTAAAGCTTTGTGGGGAAAAAAAGTAGGAAAATTCTACTTCGCAAATGGAAAACTTGAGACTCACAGAAGAGTCCTCATTTTAAAGAAAGTTGCATTGTAGCTTTTAGTTAGTACCTCAGGCCAAAGTGGCTTTTCAGCTTGCCTTGAAAAATCTAAATCTGTAATTGATTCTTCCAGCTATGGGAATGAAAAGCCTGGTTGGATTAAGTCTGACTCAATCAAAAAACACAGTGCAAAACAAATTAACCCCTAAACTTATCCATGAGATAGTTTTGCAAGAACAACATTTTATTCAACTAAATCAATTTAGAGATAATGATGAATGTAAAAAGGAAAATGTAATAATCAGGTAAAAAGAACGAAAAAAAAAAAAAAAGGTTAATTAGAACTAACAGACCTAAAAGTTATACCACCCATTATAAGCTAAAAGCAGTAATCTTCAAACATATAGATCCTGAAGCCTTCAGAATTCATACTTTCTGACCTGTAGCTGGATACAGAAAAACAGTGGATTTGCACACCAGCTCTCCACACTTTCCAGGTCCTCAGCCTCCACCATTTTGCTAACTCCTAGCACTCCTAGCCCCTACTCTGCCCGTAGTCTCGTACAATGGTTTAATTTTCTATGAATAGAGCCTCCACTGGACCAATCAGAAGCCCTAAACCTAACGAGAATAGTGGAAAAGAACTAACAGGAGACACATTTTATGCAAGTTCACTTCTCCCCCATGGCTCCAGCCTAAAGCATTTGATAGTCTGTGTTTCCCAAGTCTCTTTCCACAAAGGGATGGTTAAGATGCTCTTGAACTCCAGTGCCTTCCCCATAAGCCATGTGCTTAGATAAATAAAGCAGGCTCCACCCCCCCAAGCCGTGTTTACCTGGGCATTTGTACAACTTCCTTGCCTGGGCGATGTCTCCCTGGCTCAGGCGAACGCGCTGGCCGATGGTCGGCCGGACGCCGTTGTCGTCGCGGCGGGGAAGGATGGTGTCGAGGAAAACTCCTCTGAAGGGAAGGGCAGAGAGACACAGAGCGGTCAAGTAGGGAAAGGGACACAATGAACAGAGAGGAGAGCTGGCAGACCTCCCACACCCCATCCCCCTGACCGTATATCCCATGCTAACAAGCAATAGTTTGGCTTCTAATAGGTGCTAACTATCTCAAGACAGCCTTCTTACTATAGCAGACAGCTTCCAAATGTACAAGGCAAGTCTGCCAAGCCAGAAAATTCCTCTTGGATATCTCAAAATTGCTGCTGCCTCTGTTTGAGGCAGCACGTTCCTTGCCATAAATCAGCAAAAGCAATGAAATATTCCTGCAGACGGTTCATGGCACATCTGGCCCAGCAGGAGCACAGATTTGGCATTTAAGCCAAAGAAGCAGAGGGAAGGGGAGTTTTCCCAGTAGCAGATGGGGTTGGGCTGGCAGTGACTGGGGCTGCCACAGACAAGAGGAAAAGATCATGTGCTCTACCTTTGTTCTGTATGAGCTTCCAAGCTAGTAACTCCACTTGTCTCTGCCTCTTTTTACTTGCTACTATTTCTTCCATGTGCTTCACACTCAGGGGCTCTTTACTGCTCTTCTGATCTCAGTCCAGTGAAGGATTTAAGCTCAGGCCTCACTTCTATCAAAATGCAATCCATGCAGCCAAGCAAGAGCTTGCACGCAAAAAGAGACCCCAGGGGAGCATTAGGACTGTAGGAAAGGAGGGAGGGAATCAGAAACCTGAACTCCAGGTTGGCAAAATCCAAGCTCCTGCAGCCAGGCTGTCCAGTCCACAGGAACCTCTCACTGCATCCCTGAATGCCAAACAGGCTTGGGGATGCCAAGGCTAACACCGAGCTTAACCTTCAGCATCAGCTCAGTGAGGCAGACTGCTCTTTCTGAAGGACAGGATAGAATGGTCCAGAGAGTCCAATGGGAAATCAGGGCAGAAGCAACAACTTTAGTGCTGCCTGGTCCAGGGGTGGGGAGGCAAGGGGGGATATTGTTTTGTAAATATTCAAACTGAAGAAAGAAATAGAGGGAAAGGAATTTAATCTGTTTTGAAAACTGGAATCAGCTGTTGCATGGGAGATGTTGGCATCTTTTCAGCAGTAGAAAAATTCCTGATCAGCATCAAAACCAATACTTAAAAGATCTAGGGGGGGCCCTCAAATTTTGATTTATAAATTCAGTTTGTTATTCTATATGCCAGCTGCATGCCTTGGGCTGAATTTATTTAATTTTATGTATTGAAAATAAATCCTCCAATTCTAGAAACACCACAAGCATAGAAACAGGTCAGTTTGCTCAAAGTAAATTTTCAAGCCTCCTCAGGAGTTCACAGAA
This sequence comes from Phylloscopus whistleri, assembly GCA_017589585.1. Taxonomy (NCBI): domain Eukaryota; kingdom Metazoa; phylum Chordata; class Aves; order Passeriformes; family Phylloscopidae; genus Phylloscopus; species Phylloscopus whistleri. Next base: position 2,451,457 of record JADMLD010001001.1, on the reverse strand, counting down.
CTTAGCATTTGGCAGGGACATACTTCTGTGGCCTCTGAAATGCTTTCTGCAGATCTCCAACCTCAACCAGGGAAGAATGACAGAGTTTAATAGAAAAACCACCACTTGCACATGCAAACTTTTGATTCTTTTTCCCATTCCAGCCCTCACAACCGTGCACTCATAGCCCTCAGCTTTCTGCACATAGTGTATACCTGAGGCACTGCTCACACAGTGCAAATAACCCATAACTTCAAACTACCCTTGTTACCTGCCAAACACATTTTCTTCCAGAAGGCTGTACTCTGTGCTGAGGCACTACGATTTTTGGGTTTGCTTTTTCCTCCAATTGAATTTTTCTCCTTTCACATGCATTGCTAAGCAAGACTCCCAACAACAAATCAGCAAGTACAGTTTCTCTCATTTTGCCATCAAAGGAACCAAGAACAGGTGAGTCTGTCTGGCCCAAACCACACAAGCCCCAGAAGTCTCATGCTGTCCACCCAAACCTCATCTGCTTAAAAACCCTTGGAGTGTAAAGTTGCACATTTGGTGAGTGTCTCTAAAAGTGCAAATACTTTGACTCAAAAGATTAATAAACAACAAACAGACATCATTAAACAGAGCTGCTCAGGAAGTCTAACACCAGAATCATTCTTGAGTAAAATATCTAAACTCTCCTTCCAGAGGTAGGAGAAGAACCCATGAATCCCAGATGCCCCATTCTCTTGCTGTCCAGGCACAGGCAGAACATGCATTAGCAGCCCAGTTGTAAGCCAAGCACAACACCCCACCATTCCTACCAGCTAAGAACAACAGAGTTTGAGAAGAGGCTCACACAAGTCATTAGCATCCACACAGCACCCTGAACATGCAAAGTGCCAGGCCAATGCTATGAAATTATCAACTGATCTCAACAAATGCTGAACATTCATGTCCCAGTAGATAGAATAAAAACAGGCGCCTAAACAACACTCAAGGAAGCAGAAATTCAAGGCAGGTTAAGGACCCAGCCACAGTCCTAACTCTGTATTTATCTCTCCATAAGCAGAAGAGAGACAACAAGACTCTTCATGCAGTAAAACCTGTGGAGGATCTGTGCATGTCTTGTGCAGGATTAAGACAGTGCATTGCAAATATAAGATGCTGTCCCTTGACAGGGAGGCAGTGCTACCTGCACCCTAATTTGAACATGAGCTTTGCAGAGGTCATGTTTTGTAACTCCAGGCTGTGCTGTCACATCTGCTAGCAAGCCACTTACTAAATTAAGGTAACCAGCTACTTGCTTAGGGCTTTGTAAAGGTTTAAACTTTTGTCCTGTTATGTCACCATTTATGGGTCTTGACAGATGTAAAAGGAATTGTTTCATGATATGGCAACATTCAGTTTAGATTTCTGCCATGTCTGTAAGGAATGCACCAGGAAATAAAAGCCTGCAGCCACACTCTGCAAAACAGGCAAATTTCTGACATAGATGAGAACAGAAATTCCAATGGTAAAAACTTGTCCCTGCTGTCATTACAGCATCTTGTGCCATACTCCTATTTCTATTAGCCACAGACAAAAATGAGAGGCATATTCTGCTATGAAATGGAAAGGAGTGACTTTACACCAATCCTCAAAAGTATCACTGGAAACAATTTCCACTGCTAGGATTCATCAAATCTCAGGAAAGCTGTACCTTTCTGTCCTATGTAAAAAGTTTAGAATAAGAAGGGCCCAAGATTTACAGCAGTATTTGACCATGACAAGCACCACATGATTTACTATCAACAATATTGACTGAAGTTAAAAACAAGGTTGTACTAAGCGCCAGTAAGAATTGCTACAAGAGAGTAAATCACAGACATGGCTCTGTGCCCTTCCCCTGTTCACTGACACATCCCATCTCCACTGGTCAGGTGCTCACACCATCTTATGTCAGCTTTCTGCTAATGTATCACCCCAGTGCAGCCCTTCCCCTGCAGGGCCAAGCAGGAACTCTCTCCCTTTCCTAGCCCCTGATCTTAATGAAACTTGCTGGAACTTAATATTTTCATGGACTCTGTGCTTTTGTCAGTTTGGGTTGCAATTGGACAGCACTCACAAACCTCAGTGAGGTGGGAAGGACAGGTGCATACACCCACCAGTCTCTCTGGCTGGTCCATGCATTGCTCCCTTCAAGGGATGTCAAGACAGGTCTTGGCAAAGTAAAAGCCTATTCCCAGCACTGCTTATTTGTGCTGAGAGCACAATCACCCTACAGAGGCACTTAGTGCTCTGTTCAATTACTGCACAAATACTGCAACTGGGGTTAGGGTGGGTCACAGAGACAATGGGCTTAAAGAAAACAGACTTAAAAATCTTATCGAGCACCAATTTAAATCCAGCAGGACTCTTGTCATTTTTTATCCCATTTTGGCCCAGCAGTGCTCTGAAGGACCCTACTTTTCAAGAGACACAGATGCCAAGGCATCTACAATATAAATGGTGGTAATAACTTAATCCTGCTTTTGTGCAAAACAATTCTAACCATTTAGAGTTTGGCAAATGCTGGAAGGGTCCAGCGGATGCCTCAAGAGAAGAAAAATTGTTTGCTTTGGATATCTGATGCAAAGAAATCTCCAAAGTCTGCAAAACAACCTTGCCCAGACACCATCTCCTCCTGCCACAACGAGCAGCATTTCAGCATGTTTGACAATTTTCCACTGGTTGGTGTGAAGGTGTCAAAACAAAAGGACAAAACAACAAGCTTAGCCCTTCAATACAACTGGGGAGTAAGAAAATTTAATAAGTCCCAAAGATATTTTTAATTTTTGTAACAAAAATTTTCTAAGAGTGTGAATACTTGCACTGATACCTTCCAACTCCTTTACTTGCAGTATGTAGTGACAGAAAGCTCTTGGGAAAGAGCAATAGAAGAACTTATGGAAGAAAACTTCTAATAACGCAGCAAAATGAATCTGGTCATCCAGTAACTCTCATTCCAAATACAGAACTATGTTTATATCACCTCTCTGTCCAGTAGAGTAGTTTAATCAGAAAATGGGCTCCATCTGCAGGTATGAGATGGGAGTCAAGGACAAACAGCCTATGCAGAAGCTGATACTTGGTTGGGGCAGGACTGGTAACTCCTCCATGAAAAAACCCAGTCACACAGAATCATGTAGCTGCAGAGGCCATGATTGAAAGCTCATGCATAAAAGGTTAAAAAAATCACCCAAATAATTAAAGATCATGATCTAGAGTTAAACTCTCCCTTGGCACAACCACTAGAGACTGACAGTTGTATTGTGACTCCAAAGTATAAGCTGGACAACCAAGACATTCAAAGCCTGTTTTAGTATTACCCAACTTGCACATGGGCAGATATGCACACAGATACACATGTATCTGCCTGGGAAGGCTGCAAAGAATGCTAGCAAGGCTTTGGAAACTCTCCAAATAATACTGAGATAACCAGTATTATTCCACTATATTTACTCAGTATTACTGAGTAAATATAGTGGAAAGGGGAAAACGGGAGTCCATCATACTACACCCACTTTGCCTTTTCAAATATTTTTTGACATTTGCAATACAGCAATAGATCAGAGGTCTCCTTCTATGCTCTATATATCTCATAGAGTCAACTACAACTCCCAAAAATAGTCCTAAGGATGTGTAACCTTGAATTATCACCTGGAGAAGGTGTTCCTAGCATAGTGCATGATGCTGTCAAAGTCATAGGTCTCTCCAAGTGAGTTCACTTCCCCAGCTTCCATCTTTAAAAAGTTGTACTCCTGACCTGTGATGAAAAACAAAAAGGAAAAGAAACAAACCACTCTTAGAGAAAAAAAGAGAAGACCTCTACCTGTGGAAGCCTAGAATGAAATGGATATACTCCTACGCTCTAACAATTCCAGCTGGACATCCAAAATATCTATTCATATAGCTATTTTGAGCCTTACTCTAGACAAGGACAGCAATATTTCTTCTTTTCCATCCCAATCCTCAGACCACCAGCATTTTCCAAAAGTGTAGCAAGAAAGGTTTCTACCCAGCCAAAAGCCAGGTGGAATAACTTGAAGTGTGATTTTACCTTGCTGTATGTTCTCTCTGATGATAGTGACATGCTGGTCCCTGTCAGGCCGTGTGTGCTCATGCCAGAAACCCACCACATGGCCCAGCTCGTGAGCCACAATACCAAACTTGTCACAGTTCTTTCCAATGGATATAGCTTGAGGGCCCCCTCCTCGGCGACCCACGTAGGAGCAACACCTGCAAAAGGAAACACACAAACCCGTGCAGCACATCAGTGACTTCAGGAACTCTAAAAGCAGGAACAGAGGATGGCAGGGTTCAGGACAGGCCAGCAGTTGCATACACTATATCTACTTACACATAAGTACAAAGAAAACAAAGAAAAAAGTGTGTATCTATAAACACACACGTGTACACCTAAGTGTTACTCCAGGAAAAGAGAACTCAGAAAGGCTTAGCACCTTCTGAGCAAAACTAAACCATCCTAGCAATCCTCACTGAAAGTGATCAGCTGCATCTCTGTGACAGATTCTCCAATGTAGCCATTGGTCTACTCTAGGCTAGACCTACAAAGCCATGTGTCACTGAAAGTGCTGTTTGCAATAGAGAGCTGCAGGGAACGTGTGCATCACTCACCCACAAGTTCTGTAAGTGAACACAATGAAGCTCTCTTCATCAGTTCTCTCCACGAAGGTCACACAAGTGTGTTTCTCCCAGTGCCTCATTGCTTGCTTAAAGATAGCTCTTTGGGTTCCTGGAAAAGAAATCAAGAGGAGCAAACAATGAAGGCCTGACTTTCAGAAAACCTTTAATGGGCTTCATCTGGATATGGGAACAAACAACCTTTCAAATAGCAAATCTCGTGTCTCTAGACACCTCTTGGACTCTGGGGCTCACTTCCAGCTATAGCATTACCTTCCTGTATCATCTCTGCTCTCCTTGTGCCTGATGAATTTACTGCTCTAATTAAACAGGTAGCAAATTTTACAGATTAAGTACATCAATATTGGTGAATATAAAACATGTCTCCTCCCTAGGTATAGGCCATTCTGGCAGAGCTGCCAGGTGTTCTGATCTGAACACAAACTACTAAGTGATGTGCCAGATTTGCTCTCATGACATGAGGCAACAACCACACACATCTTTCAAGATCCAGGAATCTCATGAGTGTTACAGATGCTCCTCAAAACTAAGGCAGAGCTATTGTGAGGAACCCAGAGTACTTCTGCTCCTGCTCTTCTAACAGCAGGGAGGATTCTCTTCTGGAAAAACAGGGGGTGAGCACAGCTCACGGGTGCAGGCCTCTAAAGAAAAGTGACTCAGTCACTCAAATATTTCTTAGACTCCAAGAGAAGAACCATCTTACTGCACACCTCAGCTTCAGGCTTCCACAGTGCACAGCTCCTCGTGCATGCCCACCCTACCTTAGGAGACAGATTCCCAAGGACCTGAGTCACTTGTGGGAGATCTCTGCCCCAGGGATTCCCCACACAGTTAGAGACTCAAACCCCCTGGCAAACAGCAAGCAGTGTTTTCAGTACTGACCAGTGAAATTTCCTCCGATCACATAGGGGATGACCCCCCCTGGCCAGATCCTCTCAGCCCTGGATGTGGTTGCCCTCCGCACTCTGGGAGAGGAGTGTGTATCCATCCCAGACTCATCTTTATATTCCTTCCTCTGTGGGCTCCTTGCAAGCGTTGTGTTCTGCCTGCCGTCTGCAAGACAGAGTGGCAACACTGTTTAAATCCTCTTTAGTTCCATGTGCAGCCCTCAGGTAATACCCTGGAGCTTCAGAAAAAGATAAAAAGAAAAAGAAAGGTGTTAAACCAAACCAGAAGTCACAGCCAGATTTGACAGTGGTTTTTTTGGGACTTTGAGACTGCTAATCTATAGAAAACTGACCCTCCTTGTTCTGGAGCCTCCATGTGCACTATGCCAAAGCTGTTTTCCCATCAGGATGTAAAAGCAGCTCCTTCCCTGTTTCTAGCCACTCACTCTCTGCAACAGCAACTTCACAGATGAGGACACAGGACTTAAATAAGGGGAACAGGAGGTGGGAATCAAGCAAGCCTTGATGTCACTGTATATTCTCAATATGCCCTACCTATCCACTCATCTGCAGAGAATGGTTTGTTCTATTAGGAATAGCTTCACAGCAACAACTACTCATTTGAGTTGGACTTGGAAGAAGGTGACAGACTCCTAACCCTGAAACCTGTACTCAAGGCTGAAAAGTATTACTTTGGTTTCACATACCAGGTCTTGGGTGGTTTGGGAATCTATAAAGATCAGACAGTCTCTGTTAGGGGAGGGATGCTTAGGATGCAAAACAGAAGCACAAATCTCCATCCATGCTGAATCTCTTCATTTTAATGAAAAGAAGCAAAAATACAAAAGGCAGTGCAAAACACATCTCATTTCTTGTTACAAAGGGTAGAGGAGCCCTGGCTGTGTGGTGTTCAGCGCTGGTGTTAAGATCTGCAAAAGGATTCATACAGGCTTCTGGGCAGACCCCGTACCTTGCCCTGCATCTCTGCTGCTGCAGCTCTGCTCAGATACTGGTTATACCTACATGAGCTGCACCTTTAATGTGGTGTGAGTCTGACACCTTTACTCAAAATATCCTTTACTCAAAACTTCCTGGTTGTTCATCCCCTAATTGAGGTGCCACGGACAACTCAAACCCTCAAAGCAGCCACGGTCCGGCTGAGCTTTACAAACCTCTGTGTGCAGACATCACTTGTTAGATAAAATCCCTGTGTGGCACAGCCAACTCATCAGCTGGACTAGGGCAAAGGAATAACAGAGTACAAGGATTTCTGTGTCTTCAGAGAGTGCTGGCCTAAAGGGTCACACCAAGGTGAATACCCTTGTCACCTTGAGGAGCTGCACTGCTGATGGTGGCTCACCAGTGGACCACTGTGAAGCCCAAGAAGATAGCAATTTATATGTAAATCAGCAAGACCAGCTTTGCTTTCTAAGCCAGGGAGATGGGCTGCTGGGTTATTAGAAAGCACAGGTCCTGCTAAGACCTTCCTCTAGTGACCAGGGGGCTGCTAAAAATCTCTTCCCCCATTCATTCCTCCAGCTGAAGCACCAGTAAGCAAATCACTGCTGTCAAGGCTGAGGGGATCAATACAATGGGAAGGAAATCCAGGCACCATAGGAGAATGAAAAGAATGAACTTTAAACCCTCCCTCCTGCTTCACCAGGTCAAGCCCTTCCTGCTGAAGACCTTGCTCTGAGCTGCAGGACAAAAACGGGAATTTGCCTTTTGTTCCTCTTACTCCTAGGCACCTTTCTGGCATTTCAGAAGCTGCCCCATCCCCAAGCCAGCTGCTGGATCCTGGAAGGCAGATGCTCTGAGGTTGGGGTTCTCCCAACAAAGGAAGAACCACCCTCCTGCATACACCTGGCACTGCTGGTACCAGGCACCAGCACAGGCACTGGCATTAAAAGGGCCACAGCTAGAAGAGAGGGTCTTGAGACAGAAGGGATCTTGTCTTCTAGTCACAAACTGCTCCTGGGCCTGCCCAAAATCTCTGTGGATTTGCACATAGACAGCTGCTGAACCAAAGTGAGGAGGTGTCTGCCCTGAGCTCTCCTGTGCCTGGTGCAGCAGGAGCTCTGCACAGGGGACTCTCTCCACACTTCTGTGCCACCAATGCTTCCATTCCTTGCCAGCAATACACAGTCTTGGGCAAATTCTCCTCACCAATCCTGCAACTGCTCTGGACTGCTCCTAATTCCTCCTACAGTTTTCTGCCTTTAACAACTGAAATTTGTTATATTGTCCTCCCTGGAGAGGCCTGACACATTCTTCTAGCAGGGGTTGCTTGTGGGTGGGGGTGAGCAGTTGGTTATTTTTCCCCCTTTCATTCACTTATTAAACTGTCTTTATCTCAACCAATGGGTTTTCTCACTCTTGCTTTTCCCACTTTCTCACCTCTTCTGTTGGAGGAGGGGAATAGTGACTGGGTGCTTGGCTTCTGGCTGGGTCAACCCACCACATTACACAAGGCAAACCCACCCCTTCTGAGAGTTCACCAACAGCAAAAAATGCCTGTGCAGGGCTGATCTCCCAGGCACAGAGGTGCACACATGTACAAAACAGTACAAAAAATGTTTTTACAGGGGGTAAAAAAAAGTAAATAAAAGATACCCAAAGGTCTGGGTGGGGTACCACATTACCCTTTTTAACTGCTTTGTCACTATGGTCAGTTGAAGTGGCATTTTCACTGGACACCTCTTCTCCCAGGCCTCCTGCAAAGGAAAAAAGAGCAGAGATTCATCTCCGGTGAGCTGGCTGGCAGAGCTCTGATGTGGAAAGGAGAGCAGCTACCAGTAATGCCAGTTGGGGGTCTGCTGGCCACAGAAACTGTCTGCTTTCCCTGTTCAGGAAGCAGTGACTAAACCCTTGATAAAGCTAGGTGCTTTTCCTGGATTTGTTCCTAGCCTACAGTGACACCTTGCAAACTCATTACCATACCACCATGCCTAAGGTTCTCCATATGTGGAACAGGCAGAAAGTCTCTTCTAGGGAAGGCTGATTTCATGGAGATTTAATGAGAGCAGGAGCTGAATGAGCTGATCTCTGTAGAGGTATTGCAGGAGCAAGTTTCTGTTGTCTTGGTGGCAAGATAAAGCATGAAGATCATGGCAAACCACCACATTCAGAAAAGAATAAATACACTGTTGGTCAGACAGCACTGCTGGATGAAGTGTGGACATTCCCAAGAGGGATGTCTCACTTTCAAGACAGCTGGACATCTTCCAGTCACTGAAGCAGTCCTGCCTTGCCAGCTGGAAAACTCTCCTCTGCTCTGGAGCTGGCTTCTAGCAAATCCCTCTCCAGCCCATCCAGTGGGGCAAGGACAGGGGAAAAGGTCTCTCTCTGACACCCTGGAGAAGGACTGAGAGGATGGTAACGAATCTCCAACACTACACTACTGTAACTGATATGAGTATCAGGAAAATTATGATGAAAGATAACAACAAAACAATTCAGAAGAAAATAAAATACCCAGATTCTCAGCTGGCCATAGGTTAGAGCATTCTGGTCCAAGAGACACAGTAAATCAGGGGTTTGTCTCCCAGAGGAAGTGCCATAGTTTAACAGAGCTTGGCTGGACAAAAGCCACTAGATGTGTGAACAGGAACAAGCCTGATTCAACAAGATGGATTGCTCTGAACTCTATCACTCTTTTCCAGCTTCAATGTCCCATCCTAAGATTTCCCTTTGTTTTCTTTCATGCCCAGTCCTCGTCACTTCCTTAAGCCCAAGCTCAACAAAAGTTCCTCTTCTCAGTTTTACATCGCCAGGACTTCTCCCACCCCCACAAAGTATGCTATTCTTCACACAGTATCTCATTCCATTTAAAGGAAACCACAACTGGCCATTCATCACCAGAATTATTAAGGCATGCAGTCTTTGCTGAGGCAAAGGATAATTTTGTATTTCTAAATAAATGCAGCTTGCTTCCAGTCACAAACAGATTGCTTCTTAATTGAACTTAGGAGGTGAATTATATGGTGAATTAGGGAAAAAGAACAACTCTGTATTTAGTGAATTGTTCTCCTATGAGGGAGCTGCATGGGATTGAATTGCAAATGATGGCACCAAAGCCTAGAGCCGGGCCCCTCTCCTGTGCCCGAGCTGCTGACCTCTGCTGTGCCGCGGTGCCATTCCAGCGCTCGGCTTTTCCAAGCTGGGAGCACATTCTTTCCCAGAGATCAGTGCAGGCCTGGGTTTCTTATGCAAAGAAGAGGTTTGAATAAACTAGTGTGACTAATGAAATCTACAACATCTTTGCATATTTTGTCTTATTGTAGCCCATGAAAAGGGAGAGCACTACACAAAGGCCAGATATGGGGATGCACATATACCAGATATTTTCAAACTCTAATCTCACTCATGCAGACAGGGAGCACCCACAGGCTTGTGTCCCACAAGGGTGTTTGGGATCAAACAGGACAATTTTAGAAGATCCTTTTCTGATTCGCTTGAGTTTTCAGACATTTCCTATCATGATGATGCCTAAAGATAGTCCAAAAATTAAAGTGACTTGACAGACATTTAGTCCTCTTCTGAATCTTTCCAAGAGAGGGCTAATGTAGGATCCCAGAGGAACTGATATGCCATTAACAATAAATAAGGAAGCCAAGAAATGCACCTTGTATCTGGAAGCAGCTGCACATAGGTTGCAGGTAATGTGTAGGTCCTGTTGTCCCCTCAACACATTCCTGAAGTTGTACCTCTCTGTCAGGCTACTCTGTCACATCCAAAAGCAGAACATATCCCACTGCTCCACGTGCTCCAGAGCATGAAATGCCCATGTATGAACTGAAGCCCATTAGCACTGGAAACACTGAAGAGGAGAAGGGAGATTTTCAGTTTGACATCGTGCTCTGTGGAAAGCCAACAAAAGCAGGCTTGGTGTCCCACAAAGACATGACACTGACTTTAATGGATATCCAGCAGTTAATAAGCTCCCCAAGATTACTCTGTACTTTGTACGCACTGCTGTGCTAGACCAGCACTTATCTTTATTCAGCCTGACTGCTTCTCCCACAACCAGCTGAAGATACAAAATTTGTTAGGTCATGTCTCCATGCAGAGAGCTGTACTAGATCTCCTAAACCCTCTCAACCTCCACATTTTTGTAATTGAATTCTTCCTATTTAATTGAATTTGTCCTATTTAACAGCTGCAACTCCAGCAGAACACTGCTGGACCCCCTAACTAGGTAACTTAGTTTCTGTGCATGACTGGCAGAGACACAAACGAGATTCTCTACCCAGGCTGGGAAATATTTCATCTTCTACCTACAGTGCACTTGTACAACAACTTGTTTGTCTGTTTCTCACAGACAAAGGGACCTTGGGTAACTGAAGGAAATGTCCAGTAGCTTGAAAGCACCACACATCTGAGATAAATCCACCATGCCTGCAAGCATGGCTGAAGAACAGGTGTATAAATTGTTTTCAGGAGCTAGAAGCAGCCTTAGGTGCTAAGTAAGGGTCCAGCAAAGCAGCAAGCAGCAGGCTGGGGCATTGTTGGGAAAGAAAGCAGTTTCTCTCACTCTCCCAGGAGAGGAAAATGAAAATCTAATTTTGTTAAATGAAGTCCAAGTTGTTCAGCTGTAACCAAAATAAAGGACAAGATATTGAGAGAGAGTGCACAAAACATGCCACCAAAACTATACTGTTTGCAGTTCCCTTGCACCACTAGCACAGGCAAAAATGTGAAACCTGAAAGAGGAGCAGGAAGCAGACTCCATTCAGTACCCTTACTTCCAATAAGAGAGGCTGGGACTTGGAGAAGTAGTAATATATCAGACTTGAAAATGTGTCTTCTACAAGATGCCATTTAGATTGAAGGTATTTATTGCTGTGCGTGTTCTGGTTAGGTTTTTCTGCTTAAGCTCAGATATTCTGAATCACCACAGAGGGGACAATCAGATCTCTTGCTAATTAAAGCTTCTGTGCTTCTTCCACTTGTTTATGGACCATGAAGGGGTTCTTGTCTGAAACAAGAAGAGGAAAGCCAGGCAAAGCAGGGAAGCAGCCTGCTCAGGTGGATCAGAATGCATGTAGTTGGCCCAGAAATACCTACCGCCCTCCCACTGGGTCCATTTAAGACCTTAAAGCTGCTTGAGGAGCAGCTGACCCTCAAAACATTTTAGCACCATCTGTCTTTGAACCTTCATCTGAAAACACTACTCTGAGGCAAGATTAGTTACCCAACTAAGAGCAAAGGAGAAACATCATCTGACTCAAGCTCCATTTTCAAACGATGCCTATCTATAATGCTAGTATAAAACCCAACTAGTGACAATAGGAATTGTCTGAAAAATTGCAGTCTGAGAATGTAGAATATTCTTACATGGGAAATTGGATGGGATGAAGCTTGCAACACCTCCCTTTTTTCCAAACTGTAAAAGTTCCCATTAAAATCAAAACCATTTTCACAACAGGTCCCAGCCAGGATAATTCTCCCTCTCCAGACCAGTGAAGAATCTCTTCATGTTCAGGGAGTTTTCCTCTCCCTTTCCTGGTTGCTGTCCACACAGGGAAAAGGTTCCACAGCTGAAGTTTGAAGGCAGCTACCACCCATATGCTCATCACCTCTGCTGAGGACAAAGGAGTCCAGAGTGAGCACTGAGGACTTTGACAGATTTTCCCAGTTTTTCTAATTTAGCAGAGAGTAACTTGGCTGTGCACATAATTATTTGCTCTCAGGTGAATCAAACTGCAGCAAGACTTTTTCTAGTATATCTTACCATGGAGAAAAGGCCATTTCAGAGCTGGGTCACAACACAGTGATTAAAAAAAAAAAACCCCAAAAATTACCAAAAAACCAAAAAACTTTTGAAAAATTATTAACAATTTCACCTCCCCCACCTATGCCTTAGAACACCCTGCTTTCCTAGTCTCACTCAATATATAGGCTGTTCACATGCCACAGCTTAGAGACTGGATTTCAAACAGAGACTGCAATGAAGCACCAACAAAACAAAGTAGTGCAGTCAACATTGAACACTAGCCATTCTTCAGAGTTTCAGTTCTGGTGAGTTCTATCATATTATGACCACCAAAGAAGCTCTTGGAAAAACAGGATAAGTCAAACAATGTTAGATGCAGTTTTTAAGTTCATTAACCAGTGGTCAAGAACTGTTTAGGATAGGAAAAAACTTTGTTTCACTGAGTTTTCTAAGCACAGAAAAAGTGATGATTTTATTAAAACAATTTCTGCTGGGAAAATGCATTCAGAATGCAGAACAGATGTTTCCTAGAGCTGTTGGAGAGTCTATAGCAAAAACCTTTCATAAACCCCCATACCCTGGAGATCTGAGCAAATGATTTGAGATATATCCTTCAGCATTTCCTGTCAGTGGAATAGCTGAAGTTCCCTCAATTTACTTAAAGAAAAATAAATTAAAGAAAGGAAGAATTCTGAACCCCAAATTCCCTGCAGGAATCTGTTTTTCATATTCAGAGTAAGCTGACTAGCTGCAATAACTCAGGAGAGTCCCAAGGTCCAGAGGCTTGACAGGCAGATGTGTCATCTCCACATCAGCTGTGAATGCTTGTGCAGGGAAGGAGGACACTGGCCTCACAGGGAACTTCATGGGAGGAGGAAGGTGAGTACAGCTGAGCAAACCCAGGGCTGCCACAGACATGAGCTGCAAAGCACTTAATGGACCAAGGTCTTCTGCTGGCCAGCTGTATTTGGAGTGGTACAGCAGGCAGAGCAGAAGTGCAGGCAGCACCATTCCCAAACATTTTCCTGTATTTTCCCTGAATACTCCCTGCTCTCCTGGAAGTGGCAACATCACTTTTATACTCTGATGCACCTTGTTTTCAAAGAAGGCATTTCAAGAAAGGGGACAATCTGACCCAAACTCTCCAGCAACTTTTCAACTTAGAGTTAATGCTTAAGGGGATCAACATTCTCTGGATAAAAGGAAGGACTGAGAAGACTGAAAGAGGTCTTTACTTGTGGGCTGTAACAATCACTTCTGTTGCCTATGGTAAAAAGATGGATAAATTAGAGATAAAAGAAAGGACAAAGTTACCTACAACACATGTCATTTCACTGGTTTATTCCAGTAGGAAAGAGCCCTGCAAGTACAGTGCTTTTACTGAGGCAAATGAAAATGAAAAGCTGAAGTGAACACATGAGTATTCTGGCCATGTGCATGTCTCTGCTGTTCAGCCAGGTCCCCACACATGGTGTAAGACTTCTCCCCTCCCAGCATATACATTGAGTAATGAATAGTACCAACTCTCCCCATCCCCTTGCACTTGATTTCTTGTCAATCTGATGGACCAGGATCTATTCCTTACAGGTGTCTGACTCACTATTACATTCCTCTCAATTCACAAAAATCACCTTCCCTCCCTGTGTCTCTTTTGGAAGGAAAGAGAAACAAGTGAACTTGCAGGCAATAAGGGAACTGTTAAGAGCTGGCTTGGGTTCACCCATTGCTATCTTAGTAGACAGTACCAACCTCACAGCCTGCCCCCCTTGGCTGACATTCCTTTCCTTCTGACCTGCAGAGTCTAATTTCTTCAGCCTCAGTGCACCCCAGGCTGCTCTGGAGAGCGCCATGCACTACTGCCTGTGCTGCCCTGCAGCAGCTCCCTGCCCTGCTCCAGCTGTGGCTTCCAGGGAGAGCTTGGGGCTCTCCACAACACAGCCAGGCCCCTCCTCCCCTTCAGCCTCCCTAATCCTCTTGTTTTCCCCCCCACCTTGTTTATACTGGATAAAAATTAACTCAAAATGAAAACACTTACATGGGAAGCTAAGTTATGTTTGAATGGAATTAAAACTCCTTCCATGGAGAATGTTTTGTGCCACTAGAGAAACCTTTCTTCCACTTTCTGCCTAGACATTCAGACACAATTCTAGAGCTTCTTGGAGAGTTTTTGATACCTTCTTATGCCCTGGGAGCCTGAACCATGTTTAGTTGAGCAGGGTAAGCAGATATAGCTGAGACACCTCATCTGCTTGGTGACCTACCAACTCCACCACAGCTGATTTAAAGAGCACCTGAAGCCAACTGCCAAACCACGGAAACTGAGGCAGGAGCCAGCACTGAGGCCAGACAAGTAGGACCTAAAACACTTTGGGAGCACAAGCCAAAGGTAGCCACTGTTAGGTAACCTTAGACCATCTCCTTCCCCAAGGTCTTCCCTGACTCCTTGGGGAAACAGGTGCCCAAATAAACCCTTTGCTGTCATTGGGAGAGCCATGGGGGAGCTGAGGACTAAGGGCAGAGGCACTCTCTCCTCACTGAGCAAGCTGCCCCCAGAGGTGCTGGTGGAGCTGCCCTGTCCTTCCCAGGGACAGCTGCAGTTTGCAGGGGGAGTGAGGTCACAAACCCATTCTACCACAGACTGACTCCAGGATTCAGCAACAACTGAAGAAAAGGGGTGGCTAATCCCCTCCCTAACACAGCCTGATGCATCTCACACTCCCTTTTCCTCTCTAGGAAGTGGAACTGCAAAATAATCTGAATATTTCCTTTTGCTTCTGATCTTTGCCCTGGAGAAACTTGTTACCCATTCCCCAGGGCTGTCCAAGTCACCATCTGGCCTCAGAAATACAACAGCAAACACAGTGCAGTGTTCCAGCCTAAAACTAATTTGCTTTCTTTTCCCACTTGACAGCTGAATAAATACTTTGTCCTCACCATTTGAAAAGGGGAGCCACAGCAAAGGGGTTTTATCCACTGCAGCTACAAGCATCAGCCTTGCCTCCAAATTAAGCCTGAACAAGTGGCTCAAAGTGAGCACATTTATTCCACAAATGTAACCCCTTTCTGTTCAGAATCAACCACGAGCAGTTTACAACTTCTAATTTATTTGTTGTTTGCTATTGTCCAACAAGCCATTTTGGCAATTGATTGTTCCCTGGACCTTCCAGACATTCTTCTGACCAGTGTTAAGTGACTTTTATTTGGTGGATACAGCAACATCCCTGCTTGAAAGTAGAGAGCCTGAGGGTCAAGACAACTCAGCCAGTCTTTCAGAGTGACCATCCTTCAATGACTGCTCTCAGAACTTATCAGACCCTATTCTTTCATGGACTGTTTCTGCCTTCAAACTCATTTGCCTAAAACACTCTCAGAAATGACGAGGCAGCTTATGCAATTGAGGCAAATACAATTTTTCATTTGAGCAAATATGCAAGGAAATTAGGCATTTACCCAGCTCTGAAGCACAAATGCATGATTTAGTCAATTCCACAGTTATTGGCTAAGCACTGTCGAATTTTACAATTAGGGTAATGGATTTAAGTTTCAATGTGATTTCCATATGGATAAACTGATCTCCTCAAGTACATTTGCCCATGTGTTCCCTTCATCACAGTTAATTAATATAAAGCTATTTAATAACCTCCACTTAAACACAAAAGACCATTCAGACTCTTCTGGCATCAGTAAAAGGAACAGCCTCCAAATGTGATACACCAGCTGTAGACGAGAGCAAAAGAAAATTTAATTAAGAGCGATCAAGAGCACGACAGTTGCAAACAGAAATCAGATGTTATAAATGCTCCTACACAGTGATAACCCCAGCTCCTGAAAGGGTTAAAAGTGCCAGCCAGTACTTCCAGGTACCTTGGATGTGCCCAAGAGACTTTTGGGGACGAGGAAAGCAGTGGGGCTGGGAGCCAAAACCTGGCAAAGTTAAGTGGGGAGCAGCAGGGATTTGGCATCATCTGTGCAGGAGCTCTTCAGCAGCCATGCCCAAAGCTGCAGCTATGCTCAAAGCTTATGGTGGCACCACGCTGAATAGGAAGAAGTACAGAAACAGGCTGTTTGGAAGCAGCTTCAACCATGGCGTCAATGGATAGCTTCTGCAGATGTTTTTGGGTGTTTAAATAATGTTAATTGCTCATTAACAAAATCCATGCTATTTAATTTCTGAAGTGCAGCATTTGACAAGAGTAATACTGAGCTACTAGCCTTCCTGGATGATTTCTGAAAGAAGCATATGAATTGTGACTCACAAGATAATCACAACTAAAGTTTCCACTAAGAATGATTAAGTGGCAGAATTTGAAATAGCTGGGGATTTTTGTTACAATCGAGAAAGCTTTATTGCTTGGATGGATTCATTTGTGCAATATTGCAGAGCTCATAAAACCACTAAGAAAACCTGTGTAAGGCTGAACATTGACTGCACAGCAGAAATCAAACCACTTATTTTGACAGGTGGAAGGCCACTGTCCAGAAAACTTGATTTCAGGGAAACGTGCATTTACAAAACAAACTTTGTGGTGCATGTCACCAGCTGCCACTGGGAACTTAGACAAGAAGAAAAAGAATATCTTAGTCCACAGGAAATGTGGAGCAAGTAACAGGGCTGTGCCATTCAGGCTGTGCTCTGCCCATCCAGGTGTACTCAGCACCTACTGCTTGGGACTGCCTTTACCCTGCCCTGCAGAACCTTTGTCACAAGCAAAGGAGAAAAAGGAGAGAGATTTCATTTCTCAGTTTGTCACAAGTCTGGAACACCACAGCCAAGTGTGTAAAGGAATACTGCAAGCCCACTAGTCCTACCTTGTTTCAAAGCAACATGTCACACTGAAAAGTTGAAAGAAAATCAGAGCCTGCATATCTGTTGGTGGGATGGGTGGAGTAAAGGCTCTAGCACCTCACAGATCACAAGCAGCACTCACTGCACAGGAAGGCACTGGACAGCCCCTGAGAACAGGCAGATAAGGCCAACAATCCAACCTCCCTGCTCCTGACAGCCGTGCTGTCCTGCCTCAGGGTTTCTTCTCCAGCCTGACAAGGGAGATCTGTCCCCTTTGCACAGAGACTTGCTCTGTGCTTTAGCATCTTGACTTGATCACCTTCTCTCCCCTCCTACCATCAAGCACTAGACTGGACTTTTTCTAGTCCTGAGACCAGAAAAAGTGCATCCATGAGATCAGAAAAATCCCTCTCAATAATTTCCAGAAAAGACTTCATGCTGGCCCTCAGAAACCCATAAAGAAAAGCATTTGATATGAAAATATCAAACCTAAAGATAGGTATTTTCTAGTGGAAGAGTCTTAACTACAGGGGGAATTAGAAGGTTCATCAGCTAAGGGTATGAGATTTCTAGACAGTTATCTTTATGCTGGAGAAAATCGGGCAAGTCTGAGAATGTTGCAATAGGACTGTAAAACTCTGGGCTCGGAGAAAAAAAGCAGAGTATCTGCTTTTCTGCAAAGAGAAGATCACTGGCTTACTGCACAGAAGTGTAGATTTGGGACAGGGGATAACTCAGAAAAGCAGTGCCAACAAGAACACTCACAGCCTAAGAGGACTTACTCAGTTCTTCCAAAGGGGAGCTCCTGCTTTGCCTTAGCAAACCACAGAACTGTGGGAAATTCATTTCATGGTTGTCTGCTCTGGTAAAACCCCTGATTGAATCGACTCACAGAGGTAAACATTTGGGCTAGTCCTAGGAAAATCATTTGGCACAGCTAACCAAACCTCATCATCCAGCCAGGCTCTAGGCACCTACCTTTCCACTCTTGAGGCTCCTCTTCCTGTTAAGAATGTGCCTGGATTGCAAAGAGACATCCCCAGAGTGCATGTCATGTGTTGTGGAAAACGGAAAGGAGGTATGCAGACAGCTGGAGAGAGCCCTCAGACAGGTCTGTTGGAACAAAGATGCTCCTCTACTCACAGAGGAGGAAGCAAGCTTCACTAAAGATTTCCCAGTGAAAGAGCAGACCCCTGCAGAGAGTTCACAGATGTGGGTTATGTTACAGCACGTACATAGTTACTTGCATTGCTCCTGGCCAATCATGGCAATACAGCTCAGGTTAAGTTAGCACAACCCATAGACTTGCTCTAAGCCTAAACAAATTAAAGGTTGGGCTCCAAGCAGCCCTAAATGCTATGACTCTGTGGTTCTGTGAAATCCAGCAATGCTGAAGTCCATTCCTTCTACCCTGAACCAAGCGACATTACAGTAGAGCACCAAATATGAATTACAAGGGGAAAACCAGCTGAGTTTGGCAAGCACGTGTCAAGTCAGCTGAATTTAATAGTCTTGCTTTCAAATCCACAAATCAGATCTTCCCTGGAATCTCAGTTAGCCACGGTCTAAATCTCTGGATTTTTCAGTGTTCAAGAAGTATCTTTTGCACCAAGTCAAATTTCACTAGAAACACACGAGTAGCATTCAAGAAGACTCTGATGTAACGTGCAGCACTGCTACTGGCCACAGCCCCTACACTGAGGAAGCTCTCACAAAGTGAAACAGCAGAAACTCTGCTTGTGACTGCCACCAGTACCTTAAGTATTCTGCCAGAGAAGTCTTGCTCTCCACCCAGAAGTTAAGCAGCACAACTCTTAGCAGGAAAGCTGCACTTCAGCAACTTGTCCAGCAAGTAAACCCAGCCTACATGAGAATCAATGCCTTTCCTCAAGAATACAACCAGAGACAGTGATCATGAGCATCTTGAAACAAGAAAAAGCATCCTGTTGCAGATAGGCTCTTGTGCAGATGTGGTGAGGCAGCAGAGTAGCTGCCTGTATTTTCACAGCACACGCAAGAACAGCAGAGCTGCTGCCAATGAACCAGGTCCCTGCTCTTAAAACAAGGTTTAATGCAGAACTCCTGTCTGCCTCATTTGTCAGAGAATTAGTTGTATGAATTTGCTGTCAGAGCCTCCAGCCAGTGACAGCAGCCTCTGTCTCCCCTGATGTCAGCAGAGACCCTGGGTTCAAATATATCCCTCTCCCAGCTGCCCTGTTATCTGAAGCATTACCCTAGCTAGAAAAGGTGCTCTTTCAATTTCTTCTGCCAGTCATTTGTGGCAGTGTGAAAGGCTTATCAAGGCCTTCAAGCCATGAGCCTAAAAACCTCTCAGGATGAGAGATAAAGGAAACTTGTTTTGACTGTTCTTGAAAAGCAATCTTGGTGACAGTGGGATGTGGAGTCAGCCTCTTAGCAGCAAGCCCAGCACAGCATGGCATCATTGAGGGCAGCCAGACCCCCCTGGCTTCTGGTCTGCTGCTGCCAAACCCTGAAGAGACAAACTTGCCCTTCTTACTCACAGAGGTGCTCTTCAGGACTGGAAACAGTCTCTATGATACAAAAATCAGGTAAAGGGGTAATGTATCAGAAAAGTCCTCACAATCCCTAAAATGCCCATAAAAACTTAAATCCTAGCCAGTTAGCATTAAACAGGCACATACCTCTAAGAGGCATGGCAAGAAATAAGGTCTTCTTCCTCTGTGGCTAATGCTTCAGTAGAAAATCACCATGCACCAGTGGACTCATTTGGGTCCAAAAGAGGTGACACTGTGCAATTTCCCAGCTTGCCTCTGTATTCTCTTGTTTGCAATTGTAGCAGATGAATCCTCAAAGCTTTCAGTCAAATTTCTTCTAAACTAAATTGTATTGTAAAAGCAAGTATTTTCACTAGAGTTAAAAAAATATGAGAAACTTTTCAAAACTGCAAACTTTTGGAAAAATCTTTCGTCAAAGTGATTAGGAATTGGAGATGCATGGGCTTGCTGAGATATCACTCACTGGCAGACCTCCAGGTAACAGATTAATTTCATTATGTTCTGAACAATTACTGTCTCTCTACAGGTCCAAATCCTAAGGGTATCCATTTGAACACCACTGCATGAGAACACCTGATTTTCATAGTAAACATAATATCTAATCTTGATCCCACAGAAACAGAGATAGGGAGGCAGCTAAGACCTGCATTTTAACAATATGCCTCATTGTTTGTCCCTTCTTCCAGTTGCAAAACACCTTTAAAGAAGAGGAGAAATTCCTTGTTGGAATTTTATATGGTATTACAGGTATGGTGATGGCAGGATGAGCAGGTGATGTGGAGGACATAGTATGGTCTGCAAAATCTCTTAAAATACAAAGCAACAAACAAAAAGATCACAAGGAAATCTCCGAGTTTAGGACTCAAGTTCAAATGAGAACAGCCAATGAGGGAAAATAAAAATCCTGATTCAGAAAATTAGAAAAATCTTATCTCACCTCAAAGAAAGGTCAAATGTTCAACTTTAAACAGCTCTTTTGCCAGGTCGCTGATTAGAATAAAACTGGGTTTCAGGTAAAAGGGAGCTGAGGTTGAGAGACCTGTGGAAATGAGCCCAGAAGCCATGTAACAATCACAATCTAAATTTGGGTTGGAGGACAGCACTTCGGAAAAAACCTTCAGGGAAATCATGAAAGGGTCTTGACAAGAAATTAACTAGTTGGTAGCTCTAAGGCCTCTTGGAAGAGCACATCTCCTGGCATTCACTCAGTTAATCTGCACTGCATGCAAATACCCTCTACTAACTCACACAGCTCAGAGCTTCAACCAAGTCCACAGAGATCAACATGCAGACATCTAAGAACTACTTTGATTAAAAGGGCTCCCCTCAGCCACAGACCACCATCATGCCTGCCTTTCCTTCAACAGGGCCTGAAGAAAATTCCACTTGTATAAATGCACCAGAGAAGGATGTTTGCACACAAAATGCTATTGAAAACCTACTGCACTTTTCAGATGCTTGACCTGTACTCTTCTTGATAAATTTTTAGAAAGTAAGTTCCTTTGGAGCAGATGAGGCTGCTTACTTGAATAAGGACTATCAGGTCATACGCTGCACTCCAGAAGGCTTTAAGTGCATAACACAAGTGCTGCAATTCCCTGTGTAATGTCAACTCCCAATGTGACCACTCACACAAAAGACTCTGGATATACCGGACAGAGAAATCCAGACAAAGCCAAAGAGTAACATCATTGCTGGAGCACTGAAGTAAGGTACCAAGGAGACAGCCACCCCTGAAATCCACATGAGTAGTTTTTGAGGGGACTGCCAGAGAGCTCTGAGCCAGCATTCCTCAGAGGGAAGGAACCATGATCCTGCTCTTTTACTTTACCAAGGAGACAATCCTATTTGGTCCATTGGTTTCAGTTACTAGGAATAAAATACTAACTCCAACATTTGCTGAGAAAATACTTGGAAACACTGAACTTCAAGGCACTCCACTCTCAAGCAGGATCACAAATTTTTAGTTTCTGAAAAATGACCATGGCATTTCTGCAAGCAGGATATTAATGGAGAAAAAAAGCCTGAAGCACACTCGTGCTGTGAAATTAAGCTCAGGACAAAGATCTGTGAAAGAATCCAAACAGTTCTCTGATTCCCTGCCCCTCTCTCTCAAGGACCCAGAGAAGTACCTAGCTATTTTCTAGACAATGACTGGGAGAGGGTGAAGAAGGGGAAAACTTGAAACATCTGACAGCCTCTGTCTTTACCAACCAAGGCAAAGCTTTCCCTCAAGCAGTACAATGCTGTTGGATCCAGAGGACCGTGTCTTCCATCACTCCCAAGTACATGGGCACCTCAATCTTCCTGCAGAGCCTGACAGCTGCAGATGCTCCACACAAGCTGTTAGGGTGCACACCCATAAACAGCCCAGCAGTGCCAAATAGCACAATTTTCCCTTCTCCTCCCAGCTGAACAGCATTTTCTGGGAACAAGGGAACACTAGGCAAGAAGAATGCCTGGCCTAATAACATGTTCAGAACTGCAGCTCCCAGATATGAGGAGCCTGTGTGTCTGTATATAGGTATTAAGTACTTCCTCCACTATACAACTAATCCGATTAACAGCTTTAGGAAACTCTGAAATGTTATAATTCAAGGGGTTCCATTCATAAAGGGTCTTAGGCTGTTTCTGTACAGAGGTTGCATTCTTCCCACTGGAAATAAAACAGGGAGTAGGATTTTCTCCCAGGGAAGAATGGAGCCCAATCCCCACCATGCTGAAGTAGGCCACCCTCTTACAATTCACGAGTGTCAAACAAGCCTCATAAGAGAAAAATCAACCCTTCCTGCCCCTGCAGAGAGCCCCTCACAGGGCAGGTGACCACAGAGATCCCCTGTGTGCTCTGCAGAAAGCATCACAGTCATGGGGCTACCCATTTGTCAGCTACACTTCCAGGGGGACAAATGAAACCTGCTAGAGATAAGGACAAGGGAAAGTGAGTGAGGTGACACCTCCATTCACCCAAGGCAAAGCATCGTGTGATGCACCGGTAAAAAGTGCAAAGAAGAGACTGGTCCAAGCACACCACACGAGCCATGGCTGTAAGAGACCAGGGCCAGCATTACATGATACAGATGTGAGTTATAAAATCCAGGTCATTTTCCAGATGGCATGGGTCTGGCACCAGTGGCAAGTGAAAGAAATGTGCTAGACATGACAACTAAAAGAGTTACCAGAGAAAACCGATACCTTCAAACATCACCTGACTTTGCTTTCCCAGTAGTGTCTTCATCTAACTTCAAGAGTCAACAAAGGGATGTGAAAGAGATTAATGCTGCCTGTCCCACCTAGTCCTCATTTTCTGCTAATAACTACCACCTAAAGAATGTGTGACAGCCAAAAGCACAATATGAATGGGCCAAGTGACACGGCAATGCAGACAATAGCATTTCAGGGAGCTACTCATAATATGAAGAACTGGACAGGCCTTCCCTATCCAGAATTTCAGTTACATTGACAATTAAATATGCCTGTGTTGGATGTGTCATCTTTCACACTCATCCCCAGAACCAGACATACATGGTACTTAGATGCTCTGAAGCCAAAGCTAGGAAGTTACAAGGAAAGAGAACCAGCCAGCAGTGCTTTCAAATTATATATATAAGCTGAGTTGCACAGGGGTCAGGTGAATATACAATTTCAGTGATTTTTGCTCTACCCACCCTCTCACCCTACTTGCTAACCTAGAGGCAGAACAGCAAAGGAAAACAGAGTAAGTTTGTTCTGTCCCTCTGGTACCTCCCAGAACTCAGACTTCCAGCAATTTCTCTCTTGCAGCATAAAGTGAACTAGAGGGAAAAACACTGTGGGGAGACCTCTGAACCAGTTTCAGAGACTGTTAGAGCTGGAGTGCAGTCAGAGCTCCTGAGTCAAGAAGCACCTTTAGTCTGGCATGAGACTGAGCGTACATTAGAGTTGCATAGAGGAACAGAAATCAGCACATGCTTTACAGAACACCAACACAATTGTTAACCTACTTTGATTAAAACATCACTTCTAAGGCAGTCTGTATGCACGACTGCAGTGGGTTTTACTAGGTAGACAGCTGGAAAAAATGCGTTATTTCATTAGATCATAGTGAAAGAAAAAGGAGCACAACGAGAATCAGAGCTCCTGACAAACTGAGTGGCCCAACTTCAAACACATTTCCTTCCAAATTAGCAAAAAGGTTATTTCCTCATAGAAAGAGATCAGTGCTATAAATCTGAAAATCTCCCCCTGACAAGATAGGATTTGGCTACTTGTGACTTGTTTTTTATTTAACAAATAAATCAAATTGTGACTTGTTTTTTATTTAACAAAGTTCAAAGTTGGATCCCACCCTCAATGCCATAACCAAGCTCTGCACGCACCGCCCTGGCTGTGGGAACAGCTTCACAAGTGAAATGGAAGTCCCCCTTACCTAAGGACAAAACCAGGTGAAAGAAGGCATCAGCACCCCAGAGCTGCCCTTACCTGAAGTGTGTCTGGCGTTGCCATCTGAGTGCTTTGTTAAGTCAACAGTTCTGTCTATTTGAAACAACTTCAGATCATCTTCATCTAAAGCAATATCTCCCCAAAAGGCAGCTGGAGAGAAACAAAGTGCAATTAGTTTAGTTTTTGTTTTGGAAAGAAGGTACAGTTCCCATCTGGCTTGTATCACACCTAAAAGGCAATGACTTCACGGACCAGAAAAAGGTCAAAGGCTGCTGCAGTTGTAAGAGTACAAGCAGTGGACATCAGTGGAGGCCAAGTGACAGCACGTACATTAAGTCACAGAACAGATCCTCCAAAATGAGAGGATTAGCTGGGATTCCTTGTGCCACTCATTCATATAGGTGTGACTCTCAACCAGGTGGTGTTCACTCCTCATTAAAGCCTGTATGAGGAAACCACTAGCATTGTCCTATTTCCTGGAAGGAACTATGTAAGTCACAGCTCAGATCCATACTGAGATGTTGCACTGCATCATCCCCAGGTGAACAGACTGGAGGGCAGCAGTGAAACACTCAAGCTCAGCAGTGTATATCTAAAGGCTACAGGCTTCAGGACCTCACACACCCAGACATACTCTGCATTGGTCCCAATCCAACCTGAGAGCCAGCCTACCATTTCCACTTTGCTAGAGAAACACCAGTTATTTGTCCCCTTGTGGATCAGTTCCCTGGATTTAAGTTTGCAGAGTTTTAATTTTGTAAAAATCTTCAAACTTCTGTCAGAAGTCCTCAAAATAAGGTAAACAAATGGATCACTTGACATTCACAGCTCAGAGAAACAGACTAGAAATCATCTGAGTGGAAAAAATTATACCCCTGGAGTATCCAGGCTGAGTTGATGCTGCACAGTGTGTAGGTACCATTTTGAGAATTTGAACAAAATAAACACAGGCAATGAGGCAGTTGACCAAGCCCAGAAGATCTTTCAGAAATAAACAGATTACAAGCAGAGCTCTTAAAACTCATACAAGAAGCTTGTATAGGCTGATGAAAAATAAGAAAAAACAGAGCAAATTAATTAATTATAGAGTTGAACAGAACTCAGTCAGACAAGGAACAATGCTAAGGCACTGTCTGCAACAACGACCAGATTTGATGAAATTTCTTTTTTACTTGTCTTGTTAAGTCAACATTTACAGTACTTGAGAGGAAAAAACATCTCATTGCTATGCTAGGAACATAACTGATGAAAACATGTTAGGGCTGAGAAACCAACATGCCTTACCAATCATCTCACCTTCACTGCCAAGACCAAAGGGAGTATAGACCTTTGCCTGAATATCAGAAACTTGCAATCAGATCTGTGACAATTGAATTAAGAAAGGCTAACTCTGAGTTTTCTCTGGCACAGCATGGTACTGGTTCTGATGCAGCACTTGATTCCTCTGTTCTGCATCTCAGCACCTCAGTCAGTACAACAGCATTTGCCAATATCATTGGTCTGGTGTTGTAGTGGCCCTCTTGTTAGAGGGTAGAAATTAACTGAGACACAGACTTCTGGTTTATCACAGCATGCAAAGGGTCCTGGTTCATTCCTCTTTACAGCTCAGCCATCCTGACTCCAACCATTCACTGACTCTGCTGCAGCAGCTCCTACTGTAGGTTTCCCTTGCAGCCTCTGACTGCTGGTTATTGTCTGCTGAACTCTTGACTGCAGGAATCAGTTTGCAGACTCTGAATGCAGGTTTTTACCCAGCTAGACTGTGACTGCAGGTTCCAACAACAGGCTCTAACTGCAGAGCCAGACCAACCTCACAGCAGTGATTCTTTCCCCCCAGGATCCTTCTTCTTCATGATTCTCTCCTTCCCTCTTCCTCAAGGTTCCTCCTCCTTCATGATTCCCCTCACCAGCTAACCCACTCCCTTTTGTCACACTTATTGGATACAGCTGTGACTCATCAAGGGCAAGGCTGTACTGGGTAATTAACACAGCTGTTACTTATCAGGGGCCAGGTCACCTGTATTCCCTTCTCCTGCAGTCTGGAATGTGGGCACAGCAATAAATCTTTGCTTGCTACTGCCTGCTACAAGCAGCAGAGCCCTGGCATGAGTAGAGGGTGACTCTACTGTTTCTTCCTTTCCCTGGGACAAAGCTGTCTCCCCTGTTCATCTGACCATGGCAGCCTCAAGAGAGGCTGGCTCCAGCTTTTTGACTGGGTCTCCTTAAAATTGCTACCAAAATCCAGTTCCAGAAGAGGACATAGTTAATGCAGACAAATCTATACACAGACTAACATCATTAATAACTAGGGCAGACCCTCCATTTGCTACACAAACACAGAACTCAGGCTCTCCCCAACTTCTGGGTAATCCAAGCCACCACTCAAAACAGAGAAGAACACAAAACACTGGCAGATGCCCACCAGGTAACAAGCCTACCAAATCTACAAGGCACCAGTGCTGCCCAACATCCCAGGCTCATTGGGATGAAAGTGGAAGTGGAAGAAAGCAGTGACATAGGTTCCCATGACTGCAGTTTGAGGAGAAGACATTTTATCCATCCACAGAAATTACTTGCCCAGAGCAATGTGGCAGTCAAGAGGCAGAGATGCAGATGGCATCCCATGCCATCCAATTACCCCCCAGCCACCTTTGGTAAGTCATTACTGTACTGGCCATCTGCCACCAGCATTCCCTACCCTCTTGTCAAACCTACTGTCCCAACTAATTGCCACCACCCCGGGCTCTCAGAGGCTGTTTTCCACTAGTACCACACAGCCTGTTTCTCAGGCTAAGGTAGCCCATGCCAAAACAGCTTTCAGGGCAAGCCTGCGGCGTGGATTTACACCAATGGAATTGTTACGTTTTCCTTCCCAATGGAAGGCAGCAGTTTTCTCCCCGTTCTAGCAAAGGGATCTCTTTCTGTTACAAAGCCATACATCATCCTGAAAGATAGCCCACTACAAAAGGAGAACTTCCCCAGCATTTATTTCCAGCTCTCTGCAGTCCCAGCGTGCTCCAGGGGAAGCATGATTTATCACAGTCCCCAACCAGCTGAACAATTTTCCTTGCTGGAAGTCCCGGCTGAGAATTCTACACTGCAACTTCTCCTGTGCTGTCAAAGGCCCCTTCCTAGAGACATGCAAGCCTGAAAGCCTGCCTCCACCCAGAGGGAGCTGTCCCACAGGAAAGCCCAAGTACTTTATTTTAAAGGGTCACAAGTTCAGAGACTGCTGGCAAATGAAGCATCTCAAACCATCCCTTCTGGTTTCTTTTACTAAGTTCTCCTTTTTAATTTAATGTGGGAGGATTTCCAAAAAAAAAAAAAAAAAAGAGAGAGAGAGAAAGAAAGAAACAAACAAAAAATATAAATCTCCAAACAGCAGGCTAACAAGCTTGGAAACCAGAGTTTCTCTTGGCAGAGTTCTGTAGTGTACACCCAGGTGCAAACTCTTAACACACAGTGCAACAGCATGCCAGCTTTTCTTTGAGAAAATGCATTAATCGCTCTGGATAGTAAGAACAGAGCAGCTCTTATTGAGCCTGATGGAGCCAATATGAGAGACTTTGCTTCTCTGCTGGACTGGTAACCTGCACCAACCACCTGAATGCTGAACCTCACCACCCCCCAGCATATGCAACCAGAGAGCCTTTGTCTGCTGGGCAAAGGGGAAGGAGGACTGTGTTTAACAAACAAATTCAGCACCAAAATGAAAAAGGCAGCCTGGCAAGCTGTCTGCATTCTCAGCACATTTCTCCCACAGGAAAACAGCCCACAGGCTGGCATCTGAATTGTGTGCTGAGCACAGAGGTGCCATGACACCAGGAAAGCTTGGCAGGTGGCACTGGGAAGGAGAACCTTCTGGGCAGGGGACAGGCTCAACAGTTTTTCCAGGTGCTTCCCCCACAACCAGAGCTCAAAACCATCAATGTCCTTACAGTCCTCATTTTCCACAGTAACATTTTGGAGAGTCCCCAGCAATGTGACAGCACAAAGTGTCTTCTTTCTAAAAATTTCACCATTCTTCCCTGCGAATCACCTCCAACTTGCTTTCCCCCTGCCCAACACCACCTTTCTCCTATTCCCCACTTGCATCCCTTCCCTGGTTCTGAGTAGCACAATATTATTTCAAGGGAGAAAAATAATTTTGCTGTCCCTCACAAGAATTCAATTCAGAAGTGTTCACAACTGTTTAAAACTTTCATTTTCCATGAAAAGTGTGCTTCATCCAGGTTTTTAAAGAAGAATCTTGTACTTTCTGGGTTTTTTTCTCTCCTTCAAAGACATGTAAGGAAAAGAATGAATCACCAAAAGAAGCTTATGGTATTCAGACAGAAAACTAAATAATATTGTTCCTAAAAATACATCTCAACCCCAAATGTACTGTTGCAATTTGTTAAAACCAAACTTATCTGTAACACTTCAAGACAAATTCCTGGGGATGGGTATCCTTCACCCTCACCCCAGTCAGCTACAAGCCTCTACAAGAACATGAGCCACTTGAGCTGCCAGAAGAAAAATTTAACTCCATACTTGAAAAACATCACCCAGTGTCTGTGCTTGAACTGATCTTCAGCCACCAAGCTGGAGCAACACTTGCCTGCCACAAACTCTTGGCAGCAAGCCCCTATTCCAGCATCAGTTTAGGCCACAGGTTTACCTGATGACAGGGATCAGCAAAGCAGTCACCCTCTGTGTGCTGTGGAAGACCACTGCAATTTTCCCTCTAGCACTTATCAGAACCAGCTGTGACAGAGATTGACAGAAAGAGAGACTCTGGAAACTTGTACACCCTGCCTGCCAGGAAAGCACTCCACCTCAAATATAGACTCACCACCTGAAGTTTTTATTAAAAAATGGCAGGTTTTAAGTGCTGAATGGGATCTGAACCTAGACTGAAGACTATGTCTTCCAATTTGTGTCAAAGGGGCCCTCTTTCTATGGGGTCACACTAAGCTCTGTATATCACCAGCTCAAGGATCTTCTCTGCACTTGCAACTAGCTGGCACAGCTCACACTGACAAATTTCCTTTCAGTCCTTCTAGCAGAGTTCTAACTCAGTTTTGCTGCTCTTTTTGAGCAAGTGCCCCACAGGGCAATACAGGAATGGGCAGGTTAAACAACGGGCAATGTGAACCCAAGTAGGTGCCTCAGATTTGTTCCATCAAAACTCACAACTCAAGCTCAGTTTTCACTAGCATTCCCAACCCCTGTGTGTAGAAACAGCTGGGTTCCAAAGCAGAGATACCTAATGACTTGTGCCAGTACATAATATAAAAGCAAAAATGCTTGCACAACTAACCTTGATATCTCCAATTCTGTGAGCATGACAGGCAGGCAGCTGAGACAGCCTGCCTGACAGAGACTCAGCTGTGTCACCCAAGGATGAGCCACACCCTCTGTGCCTCACAGGGCAAATGTAGGATGTGCTCTGAACCCACCCATGAGATCAATCACAGGTGCATTTCTAAGGCACAACCTCTATCCCCACCCACATCTCTGCTGTCCATCATGCACATCATGGAAAGGTCCCAGGGCACCACTTAGTTCCTTTTGTTCCAGAGCTGACTGTACCACATCCAAATAGCACAGAGAAAAACAGTGTCCCTCCCACCTGAGCACCAGGAGCACCTGGCAAGGAGTGCTGGGCATATGCAGACATGGTAACACATCCCACCTCCTGGCAAACAGCAGTATAGCTCCTCATGCACTGGAAAAACATGCCAAGTTATTTCTGACCACTTGCAGAATGCTTCCCAACCTGACAGGTCTGAGTGGTGGGAGGTTTAGTTTTCAGGGCCGGCCATGCTCCTGTTAGGGCTGACACTTTGCAGTCTAACAATAGGAAAATAAATCAACAGATCAAAGCACGTTCCCAGCACCTCCACATTTCTTTCCTCGCAGGGAGACGGGTCTGTTCTGAACCTCCTGCTGGCACAGGAACCAGCAGTACAATATTCTGAAGTATGCTAAGATTTATACCTTAGAGAAAAAACTCAATACATTCCTCAGGGCAAAGTAACAGCTGTGTCAGAGGGAAAAGCAAAGCCCCAAAATAGGGTAGAAACCAGTGCAAGAAGACAGAGAAAAAATCCCAGACCAGCAACTTGGAAATACGGCCAGATCATGAGCATCAAACACTCAAGACAAAGGAAGATGGGAAACAAGCAAGTAGTAAACAAAAAGCATCAAAACTGCCACATTCAGCCATTGTGTTTTCATCCAGATCAGTTTGTTTCTCCTCAGTAGGAATGATCAGGAGTTTCCCACTGGCCAGCTTTGGGGATAAGCTGCTGTGGAAGCTCTGGTGGTAACTGGCTCCACTCAGCAAGGGTCTTTGGAGTCAGAGCTGGTGTCCGCATCAGTGGAGTTTTCTGGCAACAGGGACTTGGTGATTCTCCCTTCTGTGAGAAGTTCCTCTGTCCAGGGAGCACATTTTGTTTCAGAAATTGCTGTCAGTTTGTGTAGGAATGCCTATGAACATGGTCTGCTTCTAAACGGCAACAAATATCTCAAAAGCATCAAAATCTCCTGGGAATCAGAGTCCAAATCCCTATTCAGATTTCTGCAGAAACCTAAACTGCCTGAATTATCATGTGTAGTGCTCCCAAAGCACCCTCTCTTGGGAAGTGATCTGTAGGACACCCAATTAGGTCAGAAATCCAGATTCATATTTAATGGATTTCCTATCCTGGAATGTGACAATGCAGGAACAAAGAAATACTTTGGGCTTGAGTTTGTTCAAAACTGCAAACATACATGTGAGCCTACACAATGCCCAGCTTTGCTGTCCCTGGACTGAATACCATGTTATTTCAACCAGGAACCAAGCAACAGAGCTTGCCAGAATCGGGTTAGGAGAAAGGTATTTTCATTTTAAAATTCACAGCTCTTCTGCTGCTGGTTACTTCCTCGCTTCATCTTTTTCATGTCAGCATGGTGATCGCGCCAACCTAAAAATCTACGGCCCCATTCCCTGTAAAAGGAGCAGCGCAGGAGGGCAGTGTGAGCACAGAGAGCTGGGAAGCCGTGCCAGGCAGCTGGAAAGCCATGGCACAGGCAGCTGGAAAGCCATGGATGGCACAGGCAGCTGGGAAGCCGTGCATGGCACGGGCAGCTGGAAAGCCGTGGGTGTCACAGGCAGCTGGAAAGCCGTGGGTGTCACAGGCAGCTGGGAAGCCGTGGCACAGGCAACTGGAAAGCCGTGCCAGGCAGCTGGAAAGCCGTGGATGGCACAGGCAGCTGGAAAGCCGTGGGTGGCACAGGCAGCTGGAAAGCCGTGGGTGGCACAGGCAGCTGGGAAGCCGTGGGTGGCACAGGCAGCTGGGAAGCCGTGGGTGGCACAGGCAGCTGGGAAGCCATGGATGGCACAGGCAGCTGGAAAGCCATGGCACAGGCAGCTGGGAAGCCATGGATGGCACAGGCAGCTGGAAAGCCATGGCACAGGCAACTGGAAAGCTGTGGCACAGGCAGCTGGAAAGCCGTGGATGGCACGGGCAGCTGGGAAGCCGTGCATGGCACGGGCAGCTGGAAAGCCGTGGGTGTCACAGGCAGCTGGAAAGCCGTGGCACAGGCAACTGGAAAGCTGTGGCACAGGCAGCTGGAAAGCCGTGGCACAGGCAGCTGGAAAGCCGTGGCACAGGCAGCTGGAAAGCCATGGATGGCACAGGCAGCTGGAAAGCCGTGGATGGCACAGGCAGCTGGAAAGCCGTGGATGGCACAGGCAGCTGGAAAGCCATGGATGGCACAGGCAGCTGGGAAGCCATGGATGGCACAGGCAGCTGGGAAGCCATGGATGGCACAAGCAGCTGGAAAGCCGTGGGTGGCACAGGCAGCTGGAAAGCCGTGGGTGGCACAGGCAGCAAAGCAGCTCCCTCTACGGGCCCCCGAAAGGTTGAACACGGCACCGTGCTCAGGGAGCGCTGCCCGGGGATGCGCGCCTGCTGCCCGGCACTCCAGAGCGCCTCTCTAACGTGGGGGCAAACCCCGAGCAACTGGCTTAACCCTTCGTGTTTCCATAGAAGTAAAGTAAGCTGTGGGAGCTTCATAACACTCTGTTTTCTGCTCTAGGGATGATGCAGGTTCCACGGCAATGCTGACATGAGATAGGGATCTGGCTGTGCATCTCTGAGTTTTTTTCCCTGAAAGCTGTACACAGTCTGCAGGAGTGCCCCTTGGCCACATTTTTTGTGTAGGCAGGAAACAGACTTTAGGGAGAAGTTATCATGGACTCACAAACACATGCAGTTTGAGCTCTGCCCCCCAACACAGACAGATAAATGTCCTCAAAGCCACCCCAAAAGCAGGTAAATTCACTTGGAGACCTCACTGCCTTTCAAGTGAAACCAAGCTCAGCAACTCACTTGGCTTTCCTGAGCAGGCAACCCTGGCCCCCTCTGGCACCTGAAGGACACAGGTATCCCTCCTGGATTCTGTCCATGCCACCATGGCCAGGATTCTCCCACAGCTTTTGCCTTGCTCAAAGTTATTTTGGTTAAATGAAGGCAGCAGAGACGAGACCCAACAAACAGCTTGGGAGATGCCTGCCAATGCCTGCACCCCACAGTCCATACAGCTCTCAACCTTGCAGAAGTGGGAACCAGGAAACAAAGCCAGATAAAAGGATTTTGTGGTGTGATCCTAAATGATAAGACCCATAAACAGCACAGTGGCACTATTTCACAAAGGAAGCCCTTTCTCCAAGGGCCTATGAAGTGACCCTTGTTAGCTCA
The DNA here is from genome assembly GCA_017589585.1 of Phylloscopus whistleri. Taxonomy (NCBI): domain Eukaryota; kingdom Metazoa; phylum Chordata; class Aves; order Passeriformes; family Phylloscopidae; genus Phylloscopus; species Phylloscopus whistleri. The sequence goes on along the minus strand of JADMLD010001001.1, from coordinate 2,418,737 downwards.
ACCTGCTGTCTTGGAAATCCAGCATTGCTTCAGCTGCCCTTTAAGAGCAGGAGATGGCAAGGTTCTGGGTAATGAAACCCAAGAATGCTTTTGTCAATTAATTATGGAGAAAGCTGAACTACACAAGCCCCATCTCACCCCCCTTCATCATTTTTGCTGCTCAATATAACTTTAATTAATCTTTCCTTTGGCAATTTGAAGGAAGGGTGAGCACGCTGCAAACACCCACTGAGTATTAAATTGATTTTCTGTTTTATAGTCCTCTTTCCCTCCCTATTGGCCAAGCTGTGATTTGTGCCCCTTCCCTTGGAGGCATTTTTTCCATGCTAATATAATCCAAAGCCCCAAGCAACAATAGCATCCAGAAAAGTAAGACTTTGCACAGTCCATTGCTTCAGCACAGCCTCCTCGAGTACAGAGAAGATTCTCTTTTGCCCCTTTTTCCCCCACACCACAAAAATTCAAAGCAACCACCTCATTTCCATATCTTCTTCATTTTTGCCTAAAAAACTGACAATGTTTTTGCCCTGAGTGACTAACACACCAGGTCCCTGTAATTTCCTGTCTGCCATTTGTAGCAGTGCATCTCAATTACCAAGGCATTAATGGAAAGCCTATTCTGTGTAAACACAACCTCCCAGCTGAGGTACCAGGCTGGTTTGGTACTGCAGGTATCTGCATCTAAAAGCAGAAGGCAGGAAAAAAAGCTCAGCTGAGGTCCCTAATAACTTGACCTTCTCTCAGCAATCCCACCTTGGGCTTGTGGGGCTGCAAGCAGGATCTTTAGCAGCAAGCACACCCCAGTACAAGGAAAACCAAGTGCAGCCCAGCTGTGCAGCAATGGAACAAACTCTTCCCATGGGACCTTCTCCTTTGCCTTGCAGGGACCCCAGGCCCTGACTGTAACCAGTCAACCACTCAAGGATGAGAGTAGTTAGGGATCACCTTCTTACCCCAGCATTGGAGACTGGCTGCCAGCAGTTTCTGTCTCAGGAATTCTTCATCACTACTGGTTTTGGTACCATGAGTTAGGAGACCTTGACCTAAAACATTGCATGTCCCTTAGCAGCTGTCCCACAAGACTTTCTGGACCTTATGGCCACCAGTTAACAGTCTTCTGGGAGGAGACATCCAGGTCAGACCTTTTCCTCAGATAATTCCCATACCATGAGACTTGCCCTGGATTTATTCTTCAAAATTAAGATGAGAAACATAACCTTAGAGAAGACAGAAGAAAATTTGAGACTAAAACTCTTCTAATTTCATTTGGAATGGTTCAGTGGTTAAGCACTGTCCCCCAACTGAGCACATTTAATTTCAAATTTCATCATTTGGGGAGGGATGTTTTTCCTTCAGGTGGCCAGACACACACAGGTGTCAAAACCTCACTGTTCTCACCCCAAGCACTGCAACAGGGGAATGGGTGATCCCAAATAGGCAGAAAATTCCCTGCCACCTGCCCACCCATGGAAGAAATTGGCTTATGGCAAAAATTAACAGAAGCAGAGCCATGAACTGAGCTGCATCCTCAAAAAAGGAAGGTGGCAAAGCAGGCATGATTGGAGCAAACTTTAAGGCAGGCTGACAATTTAAAACCACATGGTCCTGGATGAAAGGAGGCAGTTCATGATAGATCACATCTATTCAAGGGCCAGACAAGGAAAGCAAACATAGGCTCATTTTACTCATTGTTCTTTATCCACCAACACCAGGAGAGGAGTGTTGCAGCACCATTGGAAGAGAAAAAAGCAACGGACAGCAGGCAGGAAAGAAATGGGAGCTATTTATGGAGGATAGCTAATTTGAGCTGTTTACAGACTTTCCCTCTGAAAGCTCGGGGATGGGAGGGTGGGCAGGGAGGTGGTTTCAGCCATTAAAAATACAACGTGAGAATCCATTAATTTTCCATAGAAACAATGTCGTCACAGAAGCGAGACAAATCCGATCAGTCATGCAAATGTGCTGATGTTAAATTCTCAGGCCTGGGTGGGGAATTCGGGTTGCCAAAAACACCACAATGAAGAGATCAGAATGAGATTAGAAGCCAGAGTGACTGCAGCACTGACAGCATGGTGGGGGCATGGGATGTAATCAAAGGCACCCCACATTACAGCAGAGCTCGTGCCTTAAGACAGGCACAGGTGTCCCAGCAAAAAAGAAAAAGTCATCCTTGCATGAGATCTCAGCAGCTGGGCAAATGCCACATTCCTGCTCTGCAAACCAGAAAGGACCACAGCTCACTCCAGGGAATTAAGGTCTCAGCAACCCACAGGACTGGGCCCTCACAAGCTGCAAAGTCACAGCATCAACCAAAAGCAAAAGGTGATAGCAAAGGAAATGGGTGAGCAGAACACAGCAAAGCACCAGGCAATTCCAGTTTTGGAGAGAACTGTCTCAAGTTGGCATCAGCACTGTCCCAGGCACATGCTGAGCTGTGATGAACTCTTAAACATAGCACTTATGTTGTCTTAATAAGGGGCAAAATATAAAAAAAAGTTTATTTCCCCTCCGATAAAACAAGCAGATGAAAAACCCCCTAAATGAACTGCCAAAGACAAAACAAAAAGAGACTGACAGACTTTATCTCCTTTCTTCAGTCTTCTCTATAAAAATCAAGCTTTACAAACACTCCCTGGAAGGAGATACTACACGTGAAAAGTTACAGCAGCACTCTCAGCAGGAGCAGTGGAAATCACTCACCCTGGCAGGGAATGCAGCCCTTCTTTGCTGTCCAGTCACCATCCTGGACTGGCCTCACCACAAATATTTAGAGGTTAAAAATAACCTTGTAAAATGAAGTGTTCCATCCCCTATAATACACAAAACATTGCTAGAGTAACACCTGAGACAAGGATGCTTCCCAGAGAATCTCACCAGCAGCAAAAACAGTCCAAAGAAGCATAAGTAAAAAAAAACAACCAAGAGGTCAAAACACATCACAAGAAATGTTCCACCCAGGTTCATCTGTCAGACAAAGTAGCAGTATTTGTCCTCACAGACAGCTGTTTGGTTCACCTGTTCATTTTGAAAATGCATTGGTTTTACCTTTGAAGCCTTTGATGCTACAGCCATGGGAACCCCCTCCACACAAGGGCTGCTCATGCTCATCAGGTGGCTGCTGGTGTCCACAGGCCTGGGGAAGGGCTCAGCCCACCAGTGTCTGAGAAGGGGCACCCACACCACACCATGCACCTCAGGAAACTCCCTGTACCACCAGCTTGCCCAGAAACAGGTGTTTACCACGTAATTCACCTTGGTCACTGAAACCTGCCCTCCAGTGTCATGTGGTTCAAAGAGGGGGCTTCCCCAGAAGGGGACAATCCTGCAGGAGACAGGGGTGCCCCAGAGGGGTGCCCCAGAGGGGTGCTGTGCTGGCAGCTCAGCATAACACAGCCCAGAGCACAGGCTGCTGAAAGGACTCTTGGGTTCAGAGAGACACTTGGTTCTAGAACCCCTAAAATACCACATGCCCCTCTGGTCATTCCCTGTCTGTTTTAAACTCCTGCAAGAAACCTGAAAAAAAGGGTGATTGCCTCACCATTTATACAGTGTAAACAGGATCTCTTGCATCCCCTTCTGTGGCTCATAAGGCTCACCAGCAGCCTGTTCAAATGCCTCTTTGGAATGGCACCTGTAGACTCACAGCAGAGGATGGAGCCAGCCTGCTCTGGCAGGCACTCTTCCAGTCTGCTTTGCAATAGCGAGCGCTGCAAATCTGGCAGCAGCACCCCCCCATAAATACTGCACTGTGCAGACACCCCTGTGCAGCACACAAAACCACAGTGCTGCCCTCAGGACAGGCCTGCATCCTGCTGTGGCTTTCCTTCAGATGCTTCTTTCTGACATCCCAAAATGTTCACTGCTTCCTCCCCCTTTCTGAGTATCACTGCCATAAATGCTCTGTTCTTGTTTCAGTGATACTGCTCCACATCAGCTAAACTCAGCCACCCAAACAGCTACAGCAACAACCACTGATTTCTCAGTGACTCCCACCTGGTCTATCTCATCACAGTTGGCATGCACAAAGTCAAAGCTTTCAGTATTCAAGGGCATTTTTATTGTCACAGCCATACACACCACAGTGAGCACCTCCCACTGTACAGAGCTCCACACAGCTTCAGAGGCTGTTGTAGCTCCAGTTACAGGAGCACCAGTTTGGGGTGCAATTTCTCATCATACAAAACTGCTCTCAAGATTCACACCCAAAAGTCACAGCAGTCACAGTTTTCTGTTTTCTTCAACAAGATCTCATTACACTCTATTTGCTAAGATTGCTCAGAAAGGTTTAGAATTGTGATCTGATCAGACCTTGGAGTTTTAAATCGATTGATGATAGAACAGCATACAAGTGAAAGATGCTAGCAAGGAAGTCATGCACCTTGTCTTCTTTTGACACAACTGATCCTGCACCAGCTGTGAGCAGCCACGAAAGCAGTGAAAGGTTAAGTGTCATTACCTCCACTCATATTATTTATGCAGTAGGTACCCATGAGAAGTTGGTTTTTATTGATACATTCCTTAACATGCTAGTTCTGTTTCACTTCAAGCACTTAACTACATCTGGGTGAGGACATGTTCTCACTTCCCAAGCAAGCCAGCTGCACCCTTCACTCGCTCAAACTTCAGTGATAAAAGCCTGCTCAAGAACATGCATCTGTTTCACGCATGGCTCATATGGCTAATTTAAACAGTTTCCATATGTTACCAAAGAGCTGTGACCAAATGCCACTTGCAAATAAATGGGAAGATTGTCTGGCTTCCACAGAGAAAAGTTTCATCTTGGAGCAACAGCTCTTTGTTCCCAGGTCTGCCTGGGCTTCCCCAGCCCCTTCCACAGTCAGATGTTGCTGACTGATCCAAACACTGCCTCCTCCTGGGATCATGCCACTGCAGCAACAACTTTACAGATCAGGGTGGCTGGACTTTGGAAAAGACCTGTGATGAACACCTCAACATGTGGAAATCATGGACTCATAGAAGGGTTTGGGTTGGCAAGAACCTTTAAAGGTCTAGTTCTGCAATCAACAGGGACACTTTCAACTAGATCTGGTTGCTCAGAGCCTCATCCAACCTGACCTTGAGTGCTTTCAGGGAGGGGGCAGCTGCCACCTCTCCAGGCAATCTGTTCAGTGTTTCCTTAACCTCTATCAGGGTAACCACCTCCTGCTCCTTGTTCCAGAAAAAGTTACTTAGTCACAGAACAGCCATGGTTTTTTTGCTAAGTCCTTGTCCAGATGTTTCCATTGAGCACCAGGCTTGGAACTGCTCAAAGCATAAATGAAGTTCTGTGGCTCCATATAAGCTATAATTTCATATAGCTTCCAGTTTCTACATGTTGCTGTGACACCAGAAGCTACCATTTCACTTCTAAAGTATGCACAGTGGCTTTCTTCTCTATTCCAGCCTGCCACGAGGTCACTTGCCATATTACAGCTAGACCACATCCAAACTCATGGTCTGCAGATGTGTAGATGGGAGGACTGTCAGTAAGGCCTTTACCCAAGGTTACTGCTCTCCAAGAGGTAGATCCGGTCAGGGAAGCATACAATAAATATCTCTATTTGGAAATGGACAGGAAGCTATTAGAAGGATTTAAAAATTCAAAGGGGAAAGTAAACGGATGCCATTATTTTCCTTGTCAACAATGGCACATTGTACTTGCACCCCAGGGAAGTGCAGTGCAGAGCCTGTGCCTACTGGAACTGGCCTTGCACAGTAAAATCCACATTGTCTCTTCAGACAGAGCTTGCTGGAGCAGGCACCAAACAGGTGCCTCAAATAACCATCCAAAGATATGTTTCTCAGCCTGTCCTGAAGAAGTGATTATTTTATGGTTACAGAATCCAGGATAGAGCTGGATGTCCCAGATCTCCACCTCAGTGCTCCACTATTAGACTGGACATTCTTATTATATGGGCTGTCTCCTGTTGCTCAAGGTAAGGGGATCCATGCTCACCAAAGCTATCCTGCTCTACATCTAGAGGCCACCTTGCAGCATCTCCTCCCTCTCTGGGGGAGTTGTTGGGGATCACAGCCACAGTTAACAGAAAATATCCCTCAAATCTGATATTGGGTAAAGCACATGAAAAATTACTCATGCAATTGATTCACATGGTTTCTGTCATTCAGAAATTCCTGTGCATAAAGGGGAGACGTGGGATTTGCACATAACCGACTCAGACAGCTGCAGATTTCCATAGGCACTAAATGTCTGCAGGCAGAAGCCACTCCTCATGTAATCCCATTAAACAGCTGGAATGAATGAAAATGCTGTGCAATTCAGCATACTAACAGCAGCCACCCCTGCTTCCTCCACCATTAGTGCAGGGTCCTCTCCAGTTCAGCCTCTTCCCATGGGTCCAAATTACAGGAGTTATTTCATGCCCTAAACTTTGCAGGAAGCCTGGAGCACGTGAGCCTACAGCAATGGAAGCTTACAGCTTTCTGGTGTCAGAAAGCACTCAGAACATATCCAGCTCTCCATCACAGTCTTCTTCACCTTTGGGGGCATCACTGCAGAACATACAAGTCTTCTCATGAACAGAAATCAGTACACTGGAGACTGGGAATAGAATTAAAATCAACACACCACCATCTCCAAAGGCAAGATGGTGGAACTCATACAAAATAGAATTGCTTGTATATTGCAGGAATCAAAGGCTCTGGAATCAGAAGGATCTCGGGTGGAAGCTGTTTGCCATTTAAAGGCCTTTCAAGGCATTTAGCACTGTATCACACTACAGCAGATGTGAAGAGCCAGCACAGAAATACAGTGTTCAGCAATTTGACGGAGGCACCATTAATCCTTCACCTCCCAGAGAAGGCCAGAGCTGAGCTCTGCTCCCTCAGGTATCCAGCAGAAGATGATATTCAATAGGGCTTATTCTTCATGCATATGCAAATATCATCTACCTCCAAATATCATTCACACTGCCATTAACTGCTAATTCATCCCGAGTGCTTTCCAGTCATATTTGATTGTCAATACATGAAATCTCCTACATGGAACTCCATGGACTTCATGGAAACTGTAGGGTCTCTCAGGGAAGGTTAACTACAGCCACGACTCTCCAGACAAGCAGGATGAGACAAGCATATGCACAACAGAAACACCATCAACTGTAGCTGGTATGCTGCTTGCAGAACTGCTCATTTACACTCCCAGAGGCAGCTGGGGTTTTATCTCTTTATGTCCCATCTTCCTTTAAAATCACTTGTTCCCATGGTCTTTCCTGTGTTACCACAAGCATTCAGAGGACTGGAAAGTAAAAAACCTTTTGGTTCTGAGTAAAAACCAGATCAGTCCCTCTTTGTGCTCAGTTCCTACAGCTGACTGGTACTGGGAGAAGGAGGATGAGATGGAAGAGCATGTTCCTCAACAGCAGCCCAGCTTTACATTGGAATGAAATGGCCATGACTGCAGCATCAGTGGACATGGCTGGGTCAGAGAGCAGTTGTTGGACCCTTGGGCAGTGGTTGGACTTCTGCCTCAGTATGCCCACCCCTCGCTTTCCAGCTTTGTCCTGAATGCAAAGCATCAGTCAGAGATACTCATCCCAGGCCTTCACAAACATTGATAAGCTTACATTGTAAATATTCAACTATATAAACATAGAAATCATTGTAAATTACATTGTAAATATTCAACTATATGAACATAGAAATATAAATCATAAGTGTTTCTGCTGGCCATCCCCCTCTGAAACACCACAGCTGCACCCTGTGCATTAGCCTAGTCTTTGTCAAAGCTCTGCTCCCCACTTTGTGACAGCAAGTACTTGGCACTTTTGCAAGTGATCCATATGCTCCTTTGCCAAACACTCAGTAAAGCACAAGACTAGCAAGGATCTTTTTTCATCCTTGCCCTGTGTGTGCCTCTCTGGCTCTGCCAGAGAAGAGAAAGGATCTCTGTCCAAATCAGTGCCCTCTGCCACACCACTGGATCTATTCCAGAAGCAGTGCTTATCATGCAATCACATGATTAACAACTATCACAACATGTAAGCAGGGCAGGCTTGGAGGTATAAAAGCAAACTTCGATTTTTACATGTTTCAGCTTTAATAAAATATCATTACACAGACAAGTTCTTCCCCTGACAAGCTGTTTGTGCCCTCTGGATAGCAAAGTCTTGTGTCAGGAGTGTGTCTGTCTTTGAATTGAGAGATTGCAGTTTGACAAAAGCAGGGAGCAAAGGCAAGAGGGACCAGAGCTGCTGTGAGGCAGTTGCCAGCATTTAGCAGTGCCAGCACAGTCTCTGTGCTAGCCTTGCTCTGAGACAACGAAGCCCTTTTTTGGCTCAGGCTTTAAAAACACTTCCCAGCCACAGGCAGACTAGTCAGGGAAAATTCCAACCCAAAAATCTGCAAAACAGAATCTAATTCCTGTCCCACAGCTTTAAGCCAGGCCTTACCATGAGCAACTCTGAGCATCAGCAGCAGGCAGGGTCACCAGCCCTGCTGGAAAAAAAAGGAAGGCAGCAAAACAGCAAGTGGTTCATTTACTGCAGGACACTAGTCCTGGGTTAGAAAGAAGAGACGGTGCTCAGGTGTTTGCTCCAGTGGCTGCTGGTTTTCAATCCCTCCTGCTCCTCCAGAGGATGCCATGGACAGGGGATCAGCTCAGCAGGAGAGCCTGAGGAAGCAGCAGCAAACCCCTTTCCCTCCCACCATCAGCACAAAGGATGAGGAGCGAGATTTGCCTCTGGCTCACCCTCTCAGAGACAGCTCTGGATCAGTGGAAAGCAAAATGCAGGCACTTTCCAGAAGGGCTGCCCCCACCAAAAAACATTCCCATTTCTTCAGCTACTGTAACAGCCTAGCAGTAGCAGATCTGCTCCCCCTTGTCAGTCATCCCTCTGCAGCCACATCAACACCCATCAAATGCCAGTGCTCCCCTGCATGGTACACAGTTTGCACAAGATTAAAAAACACCATAAAGCAGCATGGCCTAACATGGAGGTTTTCAAGCTGTGCTTTTCCTATTCCCCTCCGGATTTTGCACAGACCTGCAGTACTGTGGGGAGCAAACCTTTATCCACTCTTCACATACCTAGCTGCAAGAGAGGATGGAGCTTCCTCACCATTAGACACTGAAGAGCTGACAGCAGGAAAATCCACTGCTAAGAAGGGGTATTACCAGGGTCTAGCAGTCTGAGGATGTTGAGAAAAGTAATATTCAAGCTGGCTCAGAAAACATAATTCAGTCTCCAATGTACCACATTCCTCAAACAAAGCAACTAACATGCTGGTTAGGCAGGATAAGCTCAGTGTTCTTTAACATCAAAGGGGTCCCTACTGCAGCACATGGCATAGCTGTCACACAGGAACTGGGTGACAATCCAGCTGGATTGGATGTGGAACCATTATTTCCATGGCTGCTGATGGTTTTACATGCTAGGCCTGGCTTTGTTTCCTTACCAGGTGTGACTGCACAGGAAAGGTTGCAAGTGTGGTACAATGGGTGAGAGAGCAAGGGAAAGGGGGAACACAGCAGTGTATTTCTCTGGGCTTGTTGCTAACACACCCTTTTACACCCACACACCTGATGTTGAAGATCTGTTGTGACTCATGTGAATCCTCACCTGCTCCAGTAGTCCTGTAGAGAGTACAAGCAGCCATTGGGAAAGTTTGGGAAAGAAAACCCAAGAAACTTCACAGATCTGAAACAATAAATAAACCCCAAAACATTCCCCTGAAGAGGGAAACCAATGCACTACACTAAATACACATTCTTCTGCCATCAGCAGGGAATACTGAGTATGAGCTGCCCAAAGGACTTGCACCACCACTTCATGCTTTCCAGGTGCCAACAGAACGAGGACAAGTTGTGAACTTTCACAAGCTAAGAAGTGCCCCTATCCATTGCTCTTAAAACTGCTCTACCTGGGTCACCCCCAGCTCCTGAGTAGAACCCCAAAGCAGCTGAAAGCTCGTATGATCTGCTGCAGTGTGTTGCAGAGAAGCACTAAGTAGTTCCCACAAGATGTGGAGCATGGCTGCCTGCTACTGCCCTCAATGTTTCCCCTCCTTTTCCACAGCCAGTGCCATCTCAGACTTCCTAAAGAAAGGAATTTTCCTTCAACAGCAAAGGATGAGCATTTTCTGCTATTAAAAACAGCTGAGTTCCTCTGAATCTCCCCAAGACAAGAGCCAACATGTGGGGAGCTCTGGTGTAAAAGGAAAAAGGGAGGCAACACTAACTAAACCTCTGAGACACCAGATGCTCTGACTCCTCTACAGGTGAGTAAGAAAAGAGCACAGGGATGCTGCAGTTAAGCTCTGGCACTTGTTATTCCAGCAGGCTATGGGTGCTAAAGTCTTACACAGGTTCAAAAAGAAAGCAGGTGGAAGACAAAGCTATCCAATACCATCAAAGACAATGAGCCACCTCTGGACAGGGATTGTGGAGTCTGTGGCAGTCAGGGAGACCTTCTGGACATTCCACTCTGTCTTACCCTGCTTCTCCACATCTCCTTTGCCATTTACCCCAATGAAAACGGGTTACAGAGCTTGTTTTGAGGCAGATCAGCCATTCTTAAGTATTAACAGTTCGTTTCTAAGGGATCATTTTAGCTTTAGCAAAGCTCTAAATATAAAAGAACAGATTAATAAAAAGCCTTTAGAAAGTATTTTCCAACTGCTTATCCATGCCTTTTGGCTCCCAACTAACTTTAAAATTCTGGTCTGAATTGTCTTGGTGAAAAAGGATAATTTTTATAGAGGGTTTTAACAAAATAGCAGGATGTAATAATCTCTCTGGGATGACACTTCTCTTAGAGAGAAGTCACAGTAAAACATGCAGCATGTTGGACGCTGAATGACAGGGCAAATTTTGTACCCTGGTTACCAGCTGGGAAACTACTGAAGATGCAGAGCCACAGACCAGTCTTCGTGGCTGGAAATTCCCAACTACTTCCCCCAGTTCCCACCACTTACAGTTTTATTCTAGCCCAGCTCAGAGAACACTAACAGGCTAAATAATTTCTGCTAGCCCCAGAGCACCACAAATGGTTTCAAGAGTGGGAAGGTGTTTGGGGCAAAGATCTTGCTTTGAGGGTGCAACTTTGAGGCAGCAAGAGAGGGAAAGGGAAAATGCAAGGCTGAAATCAGCTCAGACACATTCAGCTGGGCCAAAGCCTCCAGCAGTGGGATTTATCCAGAGCTTAAAGCATTTCTCTGGGACTCTTTGTCACAGGAGTGTAGGTACAAACAAACGGTAGCTGGGACAAAGGGAGGCAACACACATTTTATTAGTAAAAAGTTAATCAGCTTAAAGTGTGCAACTAAATAAGCAAAGCTTACATTAAAGTGACCCACCAAGAAAAGATGCCATGGAAATAAAGTTATACAAAATACAATATAGTCTCTATGTTCTTTTGTAATCCATCACGATAAATATTCATGATTCTGGGTTAATGGGGTATGCAGCTCTCAGCCACAATAGTTTTTTGTTTATTCTCAAGACCATGAACTTTGGAACCATGAACCTGAGTTTCAGGACTCTGTATTCATGCATGTTAGCAAAATTCAGGGCAAGGCAGGGGGATGGAGACAAGGCCAGGACCTTGGCTGTGACGACGTTACAGAGTTTGCTGCAGTTTTTGACAATGAGTAACAAGAGCCCCAGGATGCACAGAACTTCTGGTCTATCTGTCACCCTTTCTTCCTCCACACCAGCAAGAGGAGAAAAGAGGCACAACCCTGTCCCTCACTTCCAGTCCATTCAGGACATGGCTCATTGCAGAGCCTCCCTCTTCAGAAGACAGTGGCATCCTCAGAGCAGCCCTCAGCAGCACCACAGAGCAGAGCAGAGCAGAGCAGAGCAGAGCAGAGCAGAGCAGAGCAGAGCAGAGCAGAGGTCCATTCCTCACACAGGAGGGAAGATCTGCATGGCCCTGAACACAACCCTTTGAGCCTTCACATCAACTGAAAGGACACTTTTGCATTCTCAAGACAGTCTTGAAGGAAGAGGTCACCAAGCTCCAGTCCTGCATTCACTGGATAGGACACACCATTCCCAAGCCTCCCCATCCAGGCCCAGATCCAGTTGTTCCTTTGATGGTGCCACCCTCTGCTGACAGCAACATGACCAGCCTTCCCTGTTTTGCTGTGAGACCTTCCAACCTCTCTACTCCAACTTGCATTAACAGGGCATTACAGTGCCCCTTTCAAGGCATGCTAGGAGCCTTTGGGATTAATTAAGGACATGTAAAAACTTTGAAAAAAACTTTGAAAAAAACCAACCAAACATAAACAAACAAACCCCAAAAACCACGAACCACCATAGACTCAAAGTTCAAAGCCTTGAAAGCAATAAGAGGAAAACAACTTTACATGTTTGATCAAAGGCATTCTAAGATACTTTAGTTTGTTGGGTTTTTTCCTCACAACTGCTTACAACTAACAGCAAAGACTATCACCCAGTAAGGTGTTCAGCAGATTTCTAGTGTATTGAACTCACCAAAGTACACATCTCCTTTCCCAATAAAAACTTCCAATCACCTTTTTCCTCTTTGCCCACGGAATGCAGTGAACCATGAAAGCAAGGCTTCCAACAGCCTGGCACCAGAGTCAGTCAGTTTTGCTGAGAGCTGGGAGCACAGCTCTCTGCTCTGCCCCACTACGGATCACTCTGCTCCGTCTGCAAACAGAACTCACACCCCTTCACTCACCCCTCGGGTTTGATTGCCTGTTTTAGGGAAAGCACAGCTAAGATCTGTAAATAAATAGGATCTATACCTCATGCACCTTTCTTTAGGACAATCTAGATGACAATCCTTGCCACACAGAGCTCTGTTCCTCTGTTTGGGCAAAGCTGATCACTGTGATCAGCTGAAAGCGAGCAGCACTAGGACCAACTCAGCAGCACAAAGACCAACCATGGCTGCAGAATGCACTGTCCTGTAATAATGCAAAACTCTAAGAGAAACAACAATACTCCCTTAGATTTTAAGCCTTTGATGCTTCAATTGCAATCGTTCAACAAAGGACCAGCACAGAACATTCATATATAAAGAAGAGGAATTTAGCAAGAACCATAGAAGTTGAGAAATTAACAAAAAAGATGAAACTGTACTTTTGGAAAGGAAACTATTTCTCCAACTACTGAAGTATCTGCCTTGAATCACAGAAAGGCTCCATCTAAAAATCAAGTACATCAGAAAACAACAACAGCCTTCTCAAAACCAAGGTGTCTTGCTGAGACTGCATGTATTTAACATTGTAGTATTTGTAATATTTTATCTTTGCAATACCTGCAATAGCACAGATATGGCTGTCCAGAGGGAGAAATGCATAAGTGTGCAGAGTAGGAGGGGAACTGGTTGGAAAGCAAACACTTTTCCCATTTCCTGTGTGGAATTTTGCTCTGAATGACACCTTTCTGAAACAGGGGACACTCCCAAGCCCTCCCACTCAGATCCAAGGAGACGCCTCTTCCCCACACACTTGCCACAACCAATCTCTGCAGCAACAAGCCTCTGGGACAAGACCAAACCTGGCAGCTCCTTCCATTTCACCACAAAAACACTGGGATCCAGCCACTGCCACGACCCAGGAGGACAGAAAGAGCAGGGACACGTGATGGTTTGAAGTCTCCATTTCATGCATGCTTGCAAACCCCATGGCAAATGCGTCACACCTCTGCCAAGAGATGAGGGATTGTACAATGGGCAAAGAGAGAAAAAGATGCTCTTTTCAACATCAAAACAAAAGAGGGCAGCCAGGAGGTTTTACTCCTCATGTCAACATCCTATTACCAACCAGCAGTTTGCCTTGACAACAAAGCTTTCCAAGAAAAGGCAGAGACGTGGGCACTTGAGCGATGGCCTTAGGAGATCCCAGCTCTTTGCCCAGGAAACAGCAAAAAAAAAAAAACAAACCCAAACCAGCATATCACATATCACCTTCCTACTGAAGCATGACAAAGAGGAGAATATATGGCAAAAGAGGCCAACGAGGGGAAAAACAGAAATCAATAGGATCTAACAGAGCGTGACGGAAAATCACTTCCCTCATAAAAAGAGGTTACTTACCAGGTTAATGAATCTTTTCTGTTCTGTACTTAGACACCCAGGAAATGGAAGGGGTCACAGGAGCAGTGTGGGTGGGAATGAAATCCCTAGAACATGCTTTCAAGAACAATCAAAGGTTAGAGATTAAATCCAGACAGCGGCCAACTGCACAGCGTATCAGCAGCTTGGTACAGGCGCCAGCTGCAGCTCAGTGTCACCCAGCAAAACACTCTTCCACCATCAACAGCACAGCAAACAGCAGCCTCCTCTTCCAGGGCAAAACCTGACAGGCCACTCCTGCCCCCTCAAAGGGTCAGCCCCAAGAGCCAGAGCATCTCTGCCTGCTTGGGTCAGCAGTATCAGCACGGTCAAAACAAAGTGGTCTGTGGTCTCTGATGTGAGTAACTGCAACAGAACCATGAAAAACAGACTGCACCAGAAATCACACTGTGCAAATCACAGACAGCTCTTGGCCCCATGGCCAAAACTTCTTGAAACTCACTTTATATAAAGTTCTGTTCCTTATCTTTATTGGAAATGCACAGGCAAAAAAAATAAAACAAACCCCACAAACAAACAAAAAACCAAAAACAATTAAAAAACAAACAAACAACAAAGAAGCATCTGGCAATGGCAGGGTACAAGATCTGGTGATAACAGAAGGCTGAATTAGACCTGAATACCAAACACATCTGAAGCCAGATGCATTCTAGAGCCCTACTGGCAGGCCCCACGAATAAAGCACAGACCCTTGCTGCTTTATCACTCCCCTAGCCACATCTGGTTTGAGCTACTGACAACAAGTGACCCAAGGAATAGATCTACTTAGGTCTGAGGTACCCAGTGAGGGAAATGCAGGTGCAAGAGTTCCATCTTTTTTCAAGGCCACTGAACTTGTAAGTCACTATATTGGGTTCCCCCACTGCCTGCAAGAATTATTTACCAACGGATATTACTCAGTCTGGATCATCCTGACTCCAATACAGCTCAAACACCTCTGCCATGCAGCTGTACAAGCTTCTCCTGCAGCAGCTGCCTTGTTTACCACCCACTACCCAATTTCTGCAACAGAGATATGGATAATGCAGCCAGAAATCCCCTTTGTTACTCATATTTAACGCAGTCTCAGGTTAGATTTCTTTTACAGGATAGCTGTTCAAATCAGTAAAAAGCTGATCCGTGTCACATCATCTGCCTTCATGCCAAAGGAACTAAACCACAAGCTCCAAAGCAGACCTAACACTGGCATTTCTGGGAGTTTTGACTTTGCAAGTCTAGTGAGTTTAAGGATTTTTATATCTGAGGAATTTCAAAGCAAAACCAATGCCTTACTGAACCAATGCCTTCATCACACACATCCTGCCAAGACACACAGCAGTGTGGACAGTCCTTCCTTCACAGAGATGTCTGTCCCTGGAGCTGGGACAAGCCCTCCTCTCAGGTACAGCCACTGCTGGTGGGAAGAAGGGCACAGTCTGTAATTCTATCTGTCTGCTCTTTGAAATGAACAACCCCCAGCAGGTCCCACCTGAAACTCAGCATGCAAAATGCCAACCAAACCAGCCAATTTTGCCAAAGTTCTGAGCAAATGAAAGCACTGCTGATTAGGCAATGCTGTTTGCAGACAATGCTAAGTTCAGGGTCACACGGATGGAGGAGCGTGAGACTGGCTACACCCACGATGACATGAGAAGTGGAGAAAGGCAATTCTCAGCACCCAGTGCTGTATCAATCAGTCTCTTCTAATAAGGAGGGAGAGGCACCCAATTGTACTCCCAAGAGCAACTCTCAGGAAGAGATAAGGCACTCAGCAGACTTAAATTTCTGTCTCATAATATTGTGGTATGGTTTGCTCTGTGAATAGCATTGGGGTTTGTGGATAGAAAAATTAAAGAGATGCTTTTATTCGAGTGCTGACATTTACATGAACACAAAATGACTTGAGAGGACGTGAATTTCCATTTAGGTCTAAAGTTGAGCTGATTCATGGGCCAGCAGCAGCAGTGGGTCTCTGACTATTTGTACCACTCAAACCAGAGGCTTGAGAAACCAGGATTTACCAGTTGCTGGGATTTCCTGGGGGCTTCCTTCTCAACATGCAGTTAGAGATTTCTCTCCATTGCAAGCTAGGCTGACACAAACTGGCCAAGAAGAGGCAATCAGTCATTGAGAGTTCTTTAATAAAGGGCTTCCTTGCACGTTTAAGCAGCTTCTATTGACAGGGAGCCTTCCTGTTCAGGAAGTGCTAGAATGGGAACATCAAAGTATGCCTGGAGATCAGCACTTCTTGAAGCTCAGCTGCAACAAAGGAGAAAAAAAAATACAAAAACCAAACAAACCCAGAAGTCCTGGTAGCTGAATCAAAACAACAGCCAGTTTCTGCTTAGTCATCTATCTCTTCTGAGTACTGAAATCACATTTCAGCACCAGTTGAAAGTGGTTTTGTTGTAGCTTAATACCTGCAATACTTGATCCAGGACAACAGAGTCATTCAGTGTCAGAGGTCCCTCCTCTCTGCCAAGCCTGCCCATCTGCAAAGCAGCACACAGCCTGCCCTGTCAGGTCAGTGTCCCCCCAGCCCCACCGTCACCTCCTGGGCACAGACAGCTCTGCACTCTGAGTCACAGCAGCCAGCCCCACATTCCCCTCCTGTTTCCCAAAAGGAAGAGGAGCTGGGCAGAGCAGCCCATTTATTACAGCAAACAGCAAGCAGCCTGTTGCACAGAACTGGCTGATCAAGTGCAGCACAGCAGATTCACAACAGAGCTGCTCCTGGGTGAGCAAGGACAGAAGAACCTACTGACCTCTGGGAGTTACTGCCAGGACCGGGGGGAGATGCTGGGAGAAGCCTGGGGGAGAAGGCACAACACCTGAGGCAGGAAGCAGAGAAGGATCTGGGCAATCCTCCAGGCAGGTTTTGGAGAGTGCTTCAGCAAAAGGGAGACGGGGGAACACCTGAAATAAATCTGTAGGAAACACACAGGGAAGCAGGCAGAGAGCACAAAGGTCTCTGCAGCAAAGGCCGGGGGAAAAAGGAAATTAAAGTATCAGGGCAAGCAGGCTCGAATGTATCAGTGTGTCAGGCACATGGCACTGTCAATTTCCCAAGGTGTTCTAATGAGCCTGAGCAGGTTGCAGTGAGAATCTACAGCCATACAGCTCTTCCCCAGACTGGGCCAGAGGCCACTCACCTGGGAGACACCCATGGCACAGTTTTAGCAGCAAGAAAGAGCTGGGTTACCAGTAAATGCAGCAACTTCCTGTCTCAACCATTAGCAAGGTGCACTACACAGGTTTGAGCAGGAAGAGAATAAAATCTCCAAGCACAACTGCAAAGGTGTAATGTAACTACTCAAATGCAAAGTGCCTCCAACCAAAATCCTCAGCTTTGAGGACTTTTAAATCCTGGAAGACTTAAAGCACTGTTTCTAAATGCCTTTTTCTGGGACTCTGGGATTTACTAATCTTATGCTACAAAGCAGCTGAAGAAGCAGCTTGATCCCACCTGTGCAGGCTATGGTCGAGGGCAGACACCTGTGAACTGCACCCAGACTAGGAAGTTCAATAAAAGCTCTGGAGAAGTATCCATGACAACTGCAAGCACCTCTTCCCCACCCTACCAGGCTTTTTTAAAGGAAAAAAAAAAAAAAAAAAAGTCCTCTGCCCTAAATTTGCACATCTTCTGTCCTGCCCACTGCTAAATCCCAAGGTGTGGGTATAGCACAGAGGGTTACATCTCCTACAGGCCAAGCAGATCCAACACACCCCCAGAAGTGTCAAAGATCAGGCATGATTTAGTCAGATCCCAAGAAGACAGGTAAACACTGGAAGGACTTCAGACCCAGATCTCAAGTTGCAGTGATCATAAGGTTTTGCTCTCCAGGCCATTGACCTTCCTACTGAGGAATCTCAGGTGCAATAAAAGGGTTGGTGGTTATTATTTCTTTAAGCCAGAGCCATTAGCTTGTGCTCAGCTAGGATTATAATCAAAGTCACTTTAAACCTTCCCTTTGAGGAGGAAACTTCTGCTGCAGCTCTACCTCGCTGCAAAACACCTCCCCAATGGCAAACAGCTGCATCACTGAAGAGGGACTCCAGTAGTTTTCACCCACCTGTTTTCCGTTCTGTAACTGCTGTCATCTCCCCAAAGCAGGTAAATTAGAGACTGAACAGTCTGGTCTCTCATTCTTTCCCAGACCACCCAAAAAGAGTCAATTTCCTCCTTGAGTATTTAACCCTTCCTGCAATGTACCAGGGAAAAAATGCAAAGGGAAGGATTGCCACTGAGAGCTCTCTTCATCCTCTATAAAAGTTTCCATCAGCTCAGCACCAAAGATTCCACAGACTGGGTCACGTCCCAGGCTCTTCCCTCAAAGCACTCCTGTAAGCATTGGTGGCAGAGGAAGGAAGTTTCCTTTTCTGGAAGGCCATATGCCTTCTGAAGTCAGGAGAGCAGCACTCAGCTCCCAGCACGGCCACCACCACAGTGACTGCCCTGGGTAAGCCATGGCTCCCACTCTCTTCTACAACCCACATCCCACACCAGAGGTACCTTCACCCCAGCTGCACTGACACTTTCCATACAAGCCCAGAGGCTTAAAAGCTGTAAAAGAAAATCTGTAAGATGGAAATGAGATTTTTTTTCACAGGATTCTGTGATTCCCAAGCAAACGGCAGTTTGGCACACACTCTGCCAGTGCTCCCACCACCGCCAGACTAAATAGGATCACTTGCAAGATTGCAGGAAGGCTCTTGTCAAGAAGTGATCCGTGGATCTCTTGTGGATCATCCAGTGGGCTGGATCCACAGCACAGCCTGCAAAGAGCCTTCTGACTGCTCTGCTAACATGACAGATCCATGCTTCCAACAGGAAAACAGCATCTGCATCCCACTCAAAACCCAAGCAGCATTCAAATGACCCAGACTTTATAGATGCTGTCTCCCCTTTCTCATTTGATTACCCCCTCGAGGCTTTCAGTTCCTAATAGCAAATTCCTCAGCTGCCCACAGAAATGTCTGCACCTGACTTCAGATGTTTGCACCACAGCCCAAATGAAATGTGCAGTCTCTAGAACAAAAGGCACTGTGCCTTTACAGAGGAAGAGCTGTGAAGAACAGAACAACAACGAAGCACAATTTACAGCTCTCAGGACAGCACTGTGTGCAAGAATTCTAAATACAAGGGACATTTAGAAGTTAGTGGATCAAATCAGCAGGTGGAGCAGGAACAAGGATGCACAGCAGTATCCCGTGATGGACAAGCAGTATCCACACTTGAAGGAGCCTTGGCTTGCAGGAAAGGATGATCTATCATTGCCAAACTGCTTCTCTAACAACTTTTCTAGTGATAAAGAAACAAGAGATACGGAATTGCTGGTCAGTTGATGCCCCTTCACACCTCTTGCCCCAGTTCTTCCCCTTTTGAGCCCATATCCTGAGAACTCCACAAAATCCATGGGGACTAATTCACTTTCTAGGTGCTCTCTCCCTGCCAGAGCCCTGGTCTGTTTTGCAGCCTCCCCAGGCCAGGCTCTGCCCGCTCAGAGCACTGCCAGCAGCAGCCCAGAGCAAATGCCAGGGAGAGATCAAAGTCTCACAGAAAGAAGCTGAGCTCGACTGCAAGGCTCACTTGTACCTATAGGCAACTCCTCCTCAGTCCAGCCCTCCTCAGCAGCACAAACCCTGCTGAAGGACACTTGAGACACACAGAGCAGCAGGAGCCCCTTTGGCCTGTGCCTGAGGAGCACATGGCTGGGCAGGCAGCTCTGCCAATCTCCCAATGCAACACCCACGCAGAGAAGCACTGCATTTGGCCTGGGAGTCTAGACATGTAGGTTGGCCCGTGTCAGGACTTGGTCAGCCTGCAGTCAGGACATGTCACACCAGGATGAACTGCCCAGAGCAGAGACAAACAGGACTCCAACACAGAACACCCTCAAAGGACCCCTCCCTGGAAGATGAGCAATTGCACTGCACCCCCAGCTCACAAAAGGTGGGCAGTACCACGTTGGGAGACAAAGAACCCAGGAATCAAGATGGTGAAACCAAACTGCAGCTTTTTCTCCCCACCTGACAAGTGGAAAATAGCCTCACGGCAGGTTTGAGCTGGAAGGAAGGGATCATCAAGCCTATACACATCCAGAGGATAAGTTATTCAGTGCCCAGCTCTCCCTCCTATTTACATCTCCCACCTCCCCTCGTTGACATAAGTTGGATGATATTATTCCCAGAGGTCACTTTGAACCTCAGAGATTCTGCTCTTCACCTCAAATTAAAGTTTGTACAAGCTTGCACCCAAATAACTACCAGAACAAATTACAGTCTATTTAATTCCTTTGGTTCCAGTTTGTCTGAGGAGTCTCATAAGGACGTGTTTGTTTTGTTTAGAAGGCATCCATGGTTCCTCCTGCGGCCTGTCACAGAGCCTCACTCAGACCTGCACACTGGCCTGGGTGTCCTTAACTGCATCCTCTGAGCAGCAGGTCCATCCAAAGCACATGTGAGGCTTATGACATTTCCCCATCTATTACAGAGCAGTTCTGGGCAGGAACCTTTGTACTGTTCCCTTTGAAAAGCTCCAGTGACCTGCTACAACACTCAGCAAAATCCACCCCACAGAGCCAGCACTGCCACCTTCCCTGGCAACTCGAGCTGGCAGTGCAGTGCTGCCTCAGCTGCCCCTTGATCAGCCATTCAGGAAGCTCCTTGCTTCTTTCTGCCTTACAAAAAGGCAGGAAAGCAGCCACACTGGGAAAAGAAAATCCTGGATGGGTAGAGTTAAGAGCTTGAGCAGCAGTGGAGTTATGGCCCATTATGAGCCCTGGTAACTGGGCACGTGCTGATACCAGTAGCTCAGTGGTTGCAGTGCTTTAGGAGGTTACTGCCCTGTGCTGTCCCTCCTGCCTTGCTGCAAGAGATTATTACATCCTCCACTAATGCAACAGAGAGGAGCATGTGCCAGGCTTTCCACTCCCAGTCTAGCAGAACAACCATCAACAACAGTCTGCACTCAACCTCAGGGCATGAGCTGCAGGGGTGAGGAACTGCCAAGCTTTCACGTTGTAACCAGCCAGATTTAAATCCATCACAGCTTCTGGGCCACAGCCATTAGCCCACAGGAAATTAGAAAAAATAAAAGAAGATAATAAAAAGAAATAAGTAAACCATCATAGTTTTAACAGCTTTGGAAACCATGTAAGAGGAGCAGCAGCAGCAGCTTGTCTTCACAATGGGCTAAGAGCCTGCACACAACCTGCAGCCACAGGACCGTGCACAGGAGCCTGTGCCCACGGCAGCAATGGAAGCATCACCACCAGTCTTGTAGCTGTTTCCACAGACCACCTGTTTCCCCTTGCAAAACATACCAGACACCTGAGCATTTCACAGCAGGTCTGCAGCCACTGCCCTCTCCAGTCATGCTTCTTGACAGATCCCGACACTGTCCCACGAGTGGAGGAACTCAGGCCTGAGGAAGTTAAGAAGACTTGTCACTGCTATAGTTCATCAGGAACAGAGTGTGATAGACTTTCCATACAGGCATTAGACCACAGCCCAGACAGGCCCTCTTGGAGAGGCAACTCTTAACTGTGTCTTCATCTTGTTTCACCAACAGAAATTGATCACTTATTAATCTTAGCTCAGCTAACCCCTTGAGATGGTGTTTGCAGCAGAGAACACCAGCCTGGCTCCACTAGGTGCTGATGGTCTAGGACAGGAAGAGAAAAAAAGCTGTGAATGCAAGACAGGGTCTAACACAGGTCTGTGTAGTACAAGCCTTGTTTGGTTTGTCTTGGGGCTAACTTTAAAAATTGGAACTATTCAGTACACAGAGAGGTACACAGCATGTAAGGAGTGTCCTGTTCTCTAAGTGCTCTGCACTTTAGGTGGACACAGCCACATGAAGAGAAACTGGATCAGAGAGCCTGTAAATACAGCCAGTCAGGGCACACTGAAAGGATCAGAGCCTCTTTCTTCTACAGAAAACAAGACTGAAACTTGAGAAAGCTGGTAGTGGTGCTCACCAGTGCAGAAGGCTGCAGCAAAGCAGAAGGCACTGTACTGCCCCTCCACACATGCACAGACCAGTGGGAAAGGCAAACTCAAACTGCAGTACTGGGGCCTCAGGTCAGGAGCCAGAGCAGTGCTGGGCTAGGCTGCCTGGCAGCCCCCACCACAGGCAGCTGTGTGCCAGCACCACCAGAAATACCAGCCTGCTCCTGGGAGAAAAGGAATCACCTGTGTGACCTCCACAGATCTTGTTCACTCCTCCCTTTCTACTGGAAAGAAGACATTGGAAAAGCATAAAAGGCAAACACTGAGAAGTCAGAAAATAAAGATAATGTCTGTGATTGATCCTGCCTGAATTGAATTAGCAGGAATAACACATACAAAGTTTTTCTGTCCACCACAAGAAGAGGTGCTGATGGAAATGAAGGGAGTCCTTGGCTGTCCAGAGTCTTTTCTGTGTGCATGGAGAAGTGAGAGGGAGAGAACTTGGGAAATGAGGAGACTGCAGGAGAAAAAAAATAAAAGGTCCTGCAATAAAGGCAGGCAAAAGGAAGGCTGGGAAAATAGTTTTTTCTCCTTTTCTGCTATAGGTTCCCTGTTAGATGGAGAGAAGTCAAATAAAGTCAATGTTCTCTGTGTGGTCCTTAAAGGAGAATTCCTCATCCCCCATGTACTTGACCCGACAGCAGCACCCAGCAGTCACAAAGGCAAGTGAGGGAACAGAGATGGTGGTACAATTTTGAGGAGAAAGCAAGGATAATACATTTTCAGATGGGAAGGCTGAAGCACTGTACCTGTAGCTCTCCAAGCCTAAACCATATCTGTGCCACTAACAACTAGGTTCACTAGAAAGGGAGATCAATTCATTACCATTTAGAAGCAGACACAAATACCATAAAGCATGTTTGGGCTAGATCCCATATTCATTACAAACAATTAACCTCCACACACACCAAACTATATATCAAATGACAGATGACTTGCTGATCAAGGGAATGTTTCGTGCAAAAAATACTCTCTGGAGAGGACTGAATTTTGCAAGGAAACCCACCACACTCAGCCTACATACAAAGCCAGCTAAACTTGCTGTACCAGGCAGAGAAGCTCTGTAAGACATTACATTGATAGAGCTGGTCTCTGTGAGCAGATACGGCTGCAAGGACCGAAAAAGCAGCAGGAGAGAGCAGATAACCAGAGCAGCTATCACCAAGGGACACTGAGTAACAGCGAGGAGCACATTCAGGCCCCAACTCAAGGGACCAAGAACACCACACACAAAAGAACACCTTTCTTTTTTCAACTCCTACAGTATTAAGAAAGCAAGACTTCACACAAAATTATCTGCAAATGTAACACAACTAACAACTATCAGTTGCCAATTTCTCAGCAGAGAAGCAATTCACAAGACTACAACATTCTCCAATAGCTGGAACCAAAACGAGTTACACCCACCTCAAGAGTACCTCCTAGTTTTCCAAAGAGAAAATCTGGGTCCATATTCTCTTTAAATTAAGGGAATGCAACACTAGGGATGACAGCAGCTCTTTTTCGAACTCAAATACATAAAAAGCAACGAGCTCAGAACCAGCAGAGTGCAGCCTGACGAGGGAACGAAAAACTACAAGAAAGGGATGGAGGGAGCAGCTGGAGGCTCCGTGGAGAGGATGTGGCCACTAGCGCACCGAGCCCCCCGGAGCACCTGGATGCCCCGGGAGGCCGGGCCGTGTGCCGGGCGGGTGGCGCCGGCTCCCTCCCGCCCCGGGGAGCCCCGCAAGCGCTCCCGCCGCTCCGGGGCACGCTCCGCAACTTCGGGCCGGACACAGCTCGGGGCGAGTTCCAACAGCTGCCAAAAGGCTACGAAAGTGCACAGAAAATTCTTGGGGGCCGGGGGGGAGAACCCCCAACCCCTCTACGCAAAGCACGGCCGGGCATTTCCGTGGCTTTGCAGAGGGGAATCGCGCGGGAGGGAGCGGCACAGGTGGGGAGTGCTGCGGGATGCGGGGCGATTTACAGAAAAAAGCCAGGCACAGCCTCCCACCCGGGACTACAGCCCCCGGGCAGCGCGGGCAGCGGGGCGCGGGCTGGAGGCAGCCAGCACCCTCCCGCAGCGGCGGGCCGGGCCGGGCCGGGGGCAGCTCGCCCGGTGCCCGCGGTGTCCGGGAAGGCAGCGGGATGCCGGGGACGCTCCCGGCCGGGCCGGGGGGCTCCCGCCGCCGCCGCCAGGTGAACCTGGGCACGGTTCGGCCGGGCGCACCCGGGGTACCGAGGAGCGCCTCGCAGGGACACCTGTCCGCCGCCGCCGCGCTTCCAAACTTCTCCCAGAGTTGCAGCCAGCCCGCTTCCCTACCGGCTTTGCAAGGGTCGCGGTACTCCATCGGCTCCTCCGCCGGCTCCGGTTCCCCCAGCGCTAAGGAGGCTCCGGGCGCGCCCGTCCCCGCGGCAGGCAGCAGGAGCAGGGAGAGCAGCAGGCGGCGGAGCGGGGCGGCCCCGCGGCCCATGGCGGCGGCGCGGGCGGAGCGGGCGGCGCGGCTGCCCGGGGTGCGGGCACTGCGCGGCGGCGGCGGCCCCGGGGCCGCGGGGGGCGCCGCCGCTGCCACTCACGGCGCCGCCAGCCAATCACGGCCGCGCCCGCGCCTCGGCCCCGCCCCGGCCGCTGCCTCCCGCCGCGCTCGGGAGCGAGAGCCCCGACAGCAATAATAAAACACATGGAACAGCAGAAATCACCGATATTGAGATTAGCCACTACTGCCGTCACTTAGTATTATTTTCCCTCAGTCGGTACTTCAGGGGCAGCCAAAGAGAATTAGCTGATCCGCCGCCGGGAGAGTCAACGTTTCGCATCGCAGCCTTAAAACCCGTGTGTAAGTGGAGTTGTTAGACCGTGGATGGAGAACGATGGGGAGGGGGAGAAAAATCACTCCAAACTAAAGAATGGGAGAAATTAAGAAAGATGGGACTAAACATCAAGATGTGCATTTATCCCTCTCACCTCCTTTTCACAGTAGTTTTCAGGGGCAACTAGGCTGTTGTACTGGAAATTTGGGGTTTAGGATGGTCCATATACAGCAAAGCCTGGGAAATCAGGAAGATGGATCACATGCAAGATGCTCAATTGCATCCAGATCTACACCTTGGTATCTGATCTAGTGGCTGGCTGAGCCTATGCGATATCTTGGACTTCTCTAGCAGCAGAGCATGGGCTAACACGCTGGAAAGGATCATACTTTTAGGGCTGCTGCCTTGTGATGGAGGTAGATCACACAGGCACGATGACTCTGCTGTTTGCATAGTGACAGGGAAAGGGCAGATGCCCAAAGCCCAGCCATCTCACTAGGCACTGAGTTGTCTTTACAAATAATTCCACAAAGGCCAGCCAGGTGCTTCCATACGAATTCAGCAGTGCCTAGCACAGCCTCTGGTCTGACAAGATGCTAGGCTGAGTCTGGAGCAATATTTCCAGCTCGGTCATCTGTGCTCACGCTGCTCAGCAGATGCAGCATCAGGCAGAGAGGGTACAGCTGCCACCCCGGTGAGCAAAGGAGAGCTGACAAGGGTACAAGTGCAGTGGGGTGAACGTGGATACCACCATCTCCCTGTGCCAAAACTGCTCCTTCAGCTGTGTACTTCCAACCTCCCACAGCAGGATCATCCAGCAGCATTTCCCAATACAGCACGGGCTCCATGCCCTCCCTTCACTCAGACAGATAATCATTTGCCATCCATAAATTTGTCCCTTCTCTTGCAGCCTCCAGCCATGAATAACTCAGCAAAAAAAGGGCACAATATGATTCAGTCATCTCCTCAGCAGCAACTCAGTCTACTGCAAACTGTTCTTGACTGTTGCCCCTGTCTCTCATTTAATATTTAAAATTGTCTTCAAACCTTCACAGAAGCCAAAAAGGCTGCATCAAACTCTGACATGAAGATGACACTGAACAGCTCTGCTAATTAAACACTCTGGAGTTTCCTACAGCTGGTGCTCAATGAACCAAGGAAGATCTAGGTTTCAGGCAAGGTTTCTAGCAGTAAAACAGGAAGTCCTAGAGCACATTGCCATCTGAGAACCAGGTAGTTTCCATCACTGTAAGTTTTTGAAAAGGAGTGTAGAAAAACAGCCAACAAGACTAAACTTAGTAAGGTATCTTTATCCATTTCTGGAGTTTTATACTGCCCATTTACACACTAACTACTTTTTCTGTATTAGGTTGCTACTTTCTTTGATTTTGTCAGATGGAAGAGCAGCCTAATGGTTATTTTAAAATGAAAAGCTGATCACCTCTCTGTGTTTCAAACTTCCAGCTTTTATGGGATGAGCACTAGCTGCTCTTTTCTCTCTGCAAAAAGGTCCTGGCAATATAACTTTCTGAGGGTATGGAAGCTGGAAAAAAAAGCTTGAACCTTTGTAAGGGTGGTCAATAGCTGCCCTGATCAGCATCATGAATCCTTGTTACCCCTGTGGAAAGCTGGGCTGTCACCCACTAAGAATAGTCTTTTGACCACAGGAAACTGCTTGTTAACCTCTTCCAGTATGACAGTTTATGCTGGGGAGCCCGGCCTCTTCTGCACACAGAACCTCTGTGATAGACACGGATGGATGTAGAAGAGGACATCCTACAGCTTTGAAGGAGGAAGAGAGCAAATTAAAATATGGATCCTTAATTGTGCAATTAGAGAGTCTGTGAGGGAGTTCAGGAGTCTTTCACCATTACCCACACTCACTACTACCCACACACAAAAAATAATGTTGCCCTACTACGGGGAACTCTGGAAGTCTCTAACAAGAGAACTGCTCAAACCTTCCAGAAATAGTTCTCAGTGACAACCATGGCACTTTGCAGCTGGCAGCCAAAGCAATGTACCCAGAGCAATGACTGCTACCTGGTGTTTAGGGGATAAGCCTCTGTCATCTTGATTGGCAGGGCCACATCAGTGCAACTAGGGAACACACAAAGCCCTGTGAAAGGATCTTTTTCATCTGAACTGTTAGAGTCAGTGAAGTCTCACATTAGCAGAGAAACTCATGACACCAATAGTTAATTATCTGGAAAGAAAACAATCCATATCCATTGCTGTCAAAGGATGTCTGTCCTTTGCAGAACCCTCTCCTGCCCAACACAAGCAGACAAAATCCACTGTCCTTTCAAGTCCTGCTGAGCAAGAATGCATACAGCCCTTTCTGAATAGCATCCATGAGTAAAGCTATGTGTGAACTACTCAGTGCTAATGGAATATCCCTGCACACAGTATGTCCTGAGGCCAAAACACACGCAGTTTGTTAGGTCTTCCACAAGACCTGCTTCTTCCCTCTTGCCAGCACTTGGGGTCCACCCGTTCTAAGGAGGTGACTGAGGCACCACTCCCTTGGAGACTGTCCCACTGCTGATTCCACAGCTGCCACCAAGTTTACAAAAAACCAAGCACACCAAGGTATTTGCATCACCAGTACAAGGCAGATAGAGTCCTGGAGAGATGGAGCATAACTCTCTGAATCCAGAGCATTCTCTTTCTTCTTCCCTCTGCATTTCTAATGCCCCTCACTTCTCCTTTAACTTCTTCCACTGCTTCTTTTTATGGTAGGAAATAACTCCTGTTGCAGGTGTAGCCCAGTGAGCTGTATCTCTCCCTATGGGCACCATGGGGCCCTCTGCAGAACGATCACTCTCCCTTTGCTTCACCCCCCTCTAGCAAAGGCCCATTTACTCTTAGTGCTATTACAGACTTCCTACCCTGACAAAACCTCTTCACTTCCCCATCTCCTTTTTTCTCTGACTGGTTTATATCCAGCAGTCTATTGCTCTCAACTCCCTTACCACTCATAGTCCTGACCACTCTTGGGATGTCCCTTCCTCCCTGAGCAGTCAGACAAATCCAGGTGATAAAATAACTATCAACCCTTGCTCTCCCTTCCTTCCATCACCCATTTTAGTTTCTTGTGCAGTAAATTGGGAGTGGGTAATTTTTTATCAAGTTTATTGCATTACCACCCAGAAAATACCTCCCATAAGGTTGAATGATTTGCTACCTAAAAGGACCTTAAGGTGCTGACACATTTGTGCTTAAATGTGTTCCAGGGGTTCTGAAATCCACTGTACAGAGCTCACTGCTGTCACAGGAACATTCACCTGTGCATTAACAACTCAATGTATAATTAACAGCCTTGTCATAACAGGCAGTGACACTTTGAGAAACTAGAAGTAAGCCATGGTTGGAAAATTCCTTTTTGTTCACCAAAGTAGCAGCAGGAAGGATTTGAAGTCACCCCACATAAAAAAAGCACCGTTTCCCCATCATTAATGCAATCCTTGAACTATGTGAGAAAAACCAAGATACTTCTGGGGTAATTTTGAATTGTATAGGGACAAGCTGTGGGAGGCAGGGAGAGAAATCTGTCTTAACTGGAAGCATGAATTTTGGCTTGACCACTGTTTCCCAAACTGAGGCATGTCAAACTGATGTTTCATTACTTCACTTAAATTCCATTTTCAGGGTTCACACAGGAGTCAGTTATGCTTGGAAAGCATTGAGCAAAGCTGGTGGTTTTGGTGATCTCTGCTGCAAGGTTAAGAAGAAGGGCATGGGAACATCTTTGGAAAAGCATCTGCTGTTCAAAATTTGAAGAGCTGAATCCATTGGTTTTTCCAAAGTACGTTTTGCCATAGGAAAAGTTTTCCTTTTTTTTTTTTTTTCTGCTCTTTATGCAGAGGAATAAATCTGGGAAAGTATAAACATATCTCCAATCCTCTGTTATGAGATGAAGATGAGATAGTTACATTCCCTGTTCACAGGCAGGCATCCTTTACAGAGGCTGGAACATATGCTACCTGAGTTAAGGCTGTTTGACAAGTGGGTAGAATTTAATGAATCTCTCAGAAAAGATGTTGCTCCATCAAAAATTGCCTTAGAGAATTTTCCCAGTTACAGCTTCTCCACAGGATTTCTATACAGAGATTTAACTATAGTAATATCTTCATCCAAATGACAGAGAGAGAACACCCAGGTATTTCCTCTTCTTAGGTAAGCAACACTAAAAATAGGTTCATCTTACAAGTCACTCTTTAGATCACTAAACCCAGGAACAGTGATTTCTCTTTTCATTATTTTGATAATTAGATAATACAAATAATTAAAATACACATAATTTAAAATTATGGTAATTTTAGCTTCAGACAAAGGTGGGTGTTTGATCACTTTCTGGTAGAGAGGTAAACAGAAAAAAATTCTCAACAAAAATCACCTTTTACTTTGCCAATTAAAATTATTAAAAATCATTCTGCAGAATCCAAGTGTAGAATTTAAGTAATCTAATAGTATTTCTTCAACATTTTATCATACAGGTCTCCAATTCTTGCAGGTAAATGGGTGCCTGACTGTAAAACTGCCACATCTTTTTAAAGCAAACAGTAGGTAATGTTCACTATTCACCTGCTAATGTCTGGTCACACATAAAGAAAATAAGGAGAATATTTCCACCCCATTCTTGTAGTTACTCCTGTGTAACAGAGCAAGAGAAGCCTCACACTAAGTTAATTACATAACCCACATTTCTCAGCCCAATAAAGTGACAAGTGATTTGGAATGAAAGAACAGCATAAAATGAAATCTA
This sequence comes from Phylloscopus whistleri, assembly GCA_017589585.1. Taxonomy (NCBI): domain Eukaryota; kingdom Metazoa; phylum Chordata; class Aves; order Passeriformes; family Phylloscopidae; genus Phylloscopus; species Phylloscopus whistleri. Next base: position 2,389,115 of record JADMLD010001001.1, on the reverse strand, counting down.
AAGGAGAATTACATGCTTAGTAGACAGAAAACCACTGTGCCTTGCTTAGTGTTTTAAGTCTGAAATTCCTGACACAAACCTTTGGAAAATGAGAATGAGCAGCCACAAAAGGTTCCTTGAATTCAGCCTCACATAATGTTCTCAGCCCTGTTTGGAAGCTTCTCAGAAAAAGTTACTATAGCTCTCAAAACATTTCTGAATCCAAATAAAAGCTTGTGACACACAGGGTTCAGAAAAAAAAAAAAAATCACTGTGTGGTGCCCAACTGTAGCATGTTTTTCTAGGTCGGGCAGCTTGTTACACAGAACTGCTGGAGACTGGCCTTTCTCATCCAGATCCAGCATTTCCAATTTACAGGACTTAGGTCTAGGCTTTGGTAAACTGGAATCTATCTAGGTAACCACTGCATCATATGGGTAAGCATGCCCCACAGTATTAGGAGAACCTGAAAATAACAGTTCTGTAAAATTAGGTATTTTTAAAATTGTACATAAATTCCCAATTCTACAAATGCATGTGTTTTCTGGAATGCTGCAGTCACCCAATGCCAGCTGAAGGATAAGCACAAGCTTGTGGAGGTATGTTTTGAATGCTCCAAGCCCATGGTCCTGAAGGAGATGTATCTAGACTGTAAGCAAAGTTCAAATGGGTTTGGTTTTCATAACAAGCCTCAGCATGGCAGAACCTCCAGAGATACTGGACAAATGGTTCTGTATTGTCTTAAGAGCTGGTGAGAAAATCCATACATTGATAAGCCAAAAATGCTGGTAACCAGGCAGTATCACCCCCGAGTTCATAGCAGATGAGTCCTTGGTTTTTTGCAAAAGCTTTGCACTGTGGCAAACACACTGATGAAAATAGAAATGCTGTACAGGGCTGGGAGCAATGACATTGTTAACAGCATATCCGTTTCAAGGTCTGCCTTTCAAATAGGTTAGTTCGCCACATAAAAAAGCCATTTTCTTATCCTTTTCCCAAATGAATTTCTGCCCTTTAAAGTGATTTTCTCCAAGAACTACACAAAGCCTTCCATATTCATGGGTCCTCCCATCATCTTAAGAGTTTCCCCGTACAAGCCAAATCCCCAAAACTGGAAGAAAAATTTCAGAACCACTGAATGAAAATAAATATTGAAAGTAAGGAAGAACCCCTTTCCTGAACTGAATATGCACTCCTGGATAAAAGCACGCTACTTGCAGAATGCACATGCAGATGTCTCCTTTGCAAGTTTTGAGAATTTTCTCACTGAAGCCATTTAGCAGAATGAAAATGTTCCCTTGAAAGGCTTTGGAAAAAAATGGCACCAGAACTTTTTTTAAAAATGAGATATGATGCTCCTGAAAATGCAAGCCATAAACACACTGCTCCAACACTTTCGAGCGTGGCTTTATTCCAACAGAAGTCCAACAACAGCAGGAGCTTTCATGATTTCAGGGCTAACCCTGCTACGAGACACTGATTTTAGATAGCAGCAGTGTTAACAGCTATTGCAGGGCTGCCCTGCCATAGTGCATTAACCTGGAAAAGATCCAAGGGATCCAAAACTGGAATTCTTTGTCAATCTACAGTTCCAACAAACTTCAAATGAACCATAAGCTGCAGAGTCAAGAACTCATTCAAGATAACAGGAGTCCTAAACTCCAGCTCCAATTATTCAGTTTACTTGTCCACAGACTGGAGAGGAGACCTGTCTTTTCCTGAGCTGATGCTTTCTGGACACATTCCAGTGGAGAAACTACTGAAGCACTCACAATTACAGGATTTTGCTGTCTTCAGTGAAGCTGTCTATATATACTTCATTGGACAAATTTGGCTAGATCCTGGTGATGTTGAAGTTAGAGCAAAACATAACTTTTCCATTTGGTTTAGCTCTGCCGAAATGTGACAGTGACAGAACGTGCTATCAATTTTACTGCTTTAGTACCAGAAGTGTAAAAAGTGTGTGTGTTTTGGGTTTGTTTTTTAAACTGAAACTTGTTAAAGAAATACACCTAGGACTATCCTACAAAAAACCAATTTGTGCTCCCTTTGTGCACTTTGGAGTGTAATTCTGGAGAGGAATTAATAGACACTGTGGCTTCAAAACATTCAGACATCAAAAAGAGCATAATGTAATGATTATTTGCAGTCTCCATTCCCTCCAATCCAGCATTCACCATATATTTTCATATATTAATTACAACAGGCATTTTCTATGTTGCACTCTGCCTCAACTGAAAATATTTACAATTCTATTTACTTAAAACATTTGGTGAAGACTGGCTATTGCTTATGCAACTATTTACCCAAATCCCTGGCCCCTGTACCAATAAATGGGAAGTACTGAGCAGCCAACTGAAGAGTTATCAAAAAGCCTGAATTCAAGAACCAGAAACTCTTAAGAAACAACCATGGTAAGAGGAGTATTGTCTGTAAGATCTTTATTTCTTCCATAAAAGAGGAAGGACTACATCATCTAAGCAGAGAGCTTCCAATTTCTATTAAGCAAGATGGTTCAAGCTATACCCACATTTTTGGGGAGGAGGGCAAGGAGGGGGAAGGGGAGCAAACAGCCTTGCCCCAAACAGCAACCATAGACAAGCTGTTGAAAACTGGTTACATTTTGCACTCCTTCAGAAACCAAAAGGGGGATATCAAAGCAAACTCCCAACTTATGTGCTAGGGTGGCTGTATAAAAATGTCAATTATTTAAACACAGTACTTCTCTGGAGGAACTTGCTTGCAGAAACAAAAGCAATGCCTGTGCAGTAAGTATCTTTCCAATGTCACTTTAGAAGATATACAATCCTGTCTGGATATGCAAAGGCCAGTAATGCCAGAGGATAGAAAAAGCAAGTAGGCAGCCCACCATCCTGTGGCATTAAAAAGCAATTAAAAGAAATTCACAAACGGTTTAGTGAAGTTTCTGACAGACTAATCACATAGCAGTGCTCTAAACAGAGCAGCAGACCCATTATCAAAACATTCCCTTTAAAAAAAACTTTTATCTTGGCAGAGTACTTAATGTATTTATTGTGTGGAGATAATGGCTTCTCACTTCAGATTTAGAAGAACATGGATGAAAAGAGGGCTTCCCACAGCTGTATGTATGCACTAGCAAGTGCTAGTACAAAATCCATTCTTTGCTTTAAGTCTCCATGTTTTGGAAAAAAGATGAACTAACTGTTGACCCAGTTTATAAGCTCATCTTAAAATGGGCCTGTACAAAGAAACAAAAAAAGAAGTATTTAAAAAAAATCTTATTCTGCTTAGCAGTGGAGTGTTCACCTACAGACACCAATGATTCGCTTGAAGCAAAACTTAATTATTTTCTGACAGATTGGTTAAAATTGGCCAGGGAAATCAGAGCTGAAAGCTCTAATACTTTTCAGAAGCCATATGCAGTAGGATGCACTGCTTCCCACTATTAACCTACCTGTACAGTTCACCCAAGCTAAACATGGATGTTTCTCATTGTGGCTACTGCATTATCAGTACTTTTAATATAGAAACAGTACAGTGCTAACTAATACAAATATTTGGCTCAGGTTTTAAATTCAGGAAGCTTCCTTCTCCATGGCAGGTGCTCTATTTCAGACAGCCACACGGATGAAAACATCCCTCAATGGCAGATGTCTAAAAAAAACCCATGAAAAAATCAAGCCCAGTGGCTCTCAAATCTGTCACAAACACATTCAGAATATTTCTAACTAAACACAGTGCATAATTAACACTCATCTTAGAAAGACTTAACCTTTATTTGCCCATTTATTTCACTCCACACTTACCCCCACTTTTCCCAGTACACTGGCTGGATCACAAAACACTTCTCCACAGCCAAGAAGTATCTTTTTGGGTTGGTCATTCACTTCGGAGTTGTATTGTACAATACAGTTGTAGGCAAAATCTGAATTCAAAGCAGGGGGTTTGATAGATGAAAACCACACTAATATTGTATACAGAAACTGGTGCTCAGCAGTATTGCCTTTTCAAACATTCTCAACTGCAAACTCATCTATTTTCACAATCAAAACATTTTTGTCTGAAAAGTTTATTTTAGTTTTCTGAACACTCTAAAGCAACTGTGCTTTTGATGTTACACAAGTGTTCAGATAGGATTAACAAAAATTAAAATGCTCTAAATTACAAATTTAATTCCTGTAAGAGCTTGAGAAATAGAACAGAAAAGCATGACATACACACATTGTGAAGAAACCCCAACTTTTCATGCAATGGCAGGCAAGATGTAAAAAGCCACCCAAATTCACACATTTTTACACCGAATCATCAGAAAAAGGACTCTGTAGTAAATCTGTACATCCAAATACATTTGGGATCTACACCTAAGTTACATTATTTAATGTTATATACACTTATTACCCCTTGTATGATGTCTAAAGGAAAATCTTCATTCAACCCAAACCCAAAAAAATATGCAAGACTAACTTGGAAAAAAGGAGAATCACTTTAGACATTCAGTTAAAATGTTGGTTTTGTTTTAATCTAGACCTCAGAGTGTTTATTAAAAAACAAACAATCCTCTTCATTTAACATTTTGCTTTCTAACTGTACAGTAAATTGCATTGCAGAGAACACATCCCGTCTTCAGACTGTATTTTCTTTGGATGGATTTAAGATGTAGCTGGATATTACTTTAAAGATAAATAAAGGGAAGTTGGTCCAACTAGAACAATAGCTGATATATTACATGCATATGGGAGTTTTATATATGTTTAAATTATTTTTTAAACAAATGAGTGTAGGGTAGTTGATATTGCAAATAAACCAGAAAGCACCTGGAGTTGAAAATAGAAAACATACCTCCTATCCTGGCAATGGCAGTAAAAATCAGAAGAGTAATCTTTCTGGAACAGCATTTTTACATAATTTAGAAATGTTGAGTACCAGGAAGACTACTAATCAAGTAGTTTTAGCAGCCAAGTTTCCCTCTTTTTATTGAATGGAACAAATGCTTTAAACAAACTGTTTGTCCTCTTCACTGAAGAGAGCTAGTCTATTCATCTTTAATGAGCTAGGTTTTTTGTTTTTTTGATGTTGGTTTTTTTGGGGGGGAAAGATTAGCCACGTACTGTAGTAATGCCTACTGCATATAATCCAAGCATTTGCTGTGAACAGTTGGAGAAAGCAGTCAGTAAGAACCTAGGATCAATGAAATAGATGTTACTTTAAGCCATCCACAAAATGGAGACCCATATAGTGCCCAGTGTTAAAACCCAAATCTCTTCTCGCGCTTTTTGCTGTGCAAGTTCATCCCCAGGAAAACAGGAGCTGATCCATAGTTCAGTTTTCGTATTTCCTTAGTCAATTTTCACATTAGTGTAGATTTTACGAACAAAGGCACTTGTTCCCATGTAACCAATGGCTCCTGCAAAATAAACCAAAAACGTTGAATATGTTAGAGCTGATCATCAAAACAAGCCAACGGTAGAAACTACACACACTTCAAGAGAGAAAACCACATAAAGCACGTACTCTGCACACAGAAACTTCCCTACCTGCAATACTTGTTCTCAAATTCTAATTATCCATGTTCCCCCTGAATGGCTGACAGGAACTTCCCCTGTCTAGAAATCTAAGTCCATTAAGCCATCTTACCAAGAGGCCATGCTCACTTGGCCTTGATAAATATAGCAGCCCCCCTACTGCTGCCAATAACCAAGTCCATTTTTTTCTGAGCAGAGGGTAAAAAACATACAATCACCCACTCTGCAGGGAAGGTGGATGGGAGAGTGGGTTTTTATTATAAGTTACATGCCTTCTGGATGAGTGTTTTATTGGCAGATGGCTTCTTCCCTCCCACAAAGCACAAATAATAATAGATCCCCATCCCAGGAGTCTTACACTCCAAGGAGGTCTGTACAAAGACATTAACAAGTAGCAGTTAGTTAGTAGTTAAAGAAATTGCAACCTGTGGTTTTCAAATTAGTAAGAGTCATGAGGAAAATATGCATTGTCACAGCAGTAATAAAAGAACAGGTCACTGAGTTTTTGATAGGGGCAACAGTTTATGCTAAACCCAAAATACCACAGTATTAAGGACATCCAGAAAAATTAACGAAACACACTGGACTAAGGCCTCTTAGAAAGATTCAGCTCCTACCTGATCAAACCCAGAACCTCAGGTTTGCCAGGCTCAGTAAATGCTGTGGTCTTACACCATCAGCAGGGAATGTCTTCATCTCTTCCAAGCAAAATGAGAGTAAGTCAATTTGGCTAATTGTCATGTTTGAAGTGAAGTTGAAAATCAGGCAAGAATTAAAGACAACTGCTGTCTGACTGCAAACACAGTCATACAATATGGGATGGACAGGGAAGTCAGGGTCTGTAAATCACTACAGAGAATTCCTAACATTAACTGCTTGGACGCTTGGCAAAGAACACACTTAAGAGAAAAGATACTTTTCCTTCCTTGAAGGAATGGAGAAAAGCCCAGAACAAAGCATTGCAGTGAACTAGGATGCACCAGAACTGCAGAAGATATGTTAAATATAGAAGCCTAACCCATGCTAAAAATTTTATGCCAAACTTTCCAGTAAAAATATAAAGTGGTTGTTTTGCCTTTACATATGAAGGCTGTACAGACCTGCAGTTGGCATTGCTGACTATGGAATTATTCAGATCCTGAAAAGCTCTTTAAATCCTGGAAACTGATGGGATAATTTATGAAGTCAGCCATTAAGTTGCCACAAAGTTTTGATTTTTAGACCCTCAAAAGCCCAACATTCATACCCAATCAAGAAATCTGCACAAGGCAAACCTAAATAAATAATAATAAATCTTTCCAATGTTTTTGGAGCAGTGAAGAACTTGTGGATTCAGCTTCTGTACAGCACAGCATTCCAAGTTGTATAAATATCATGGCAACCATTCCACTGGCCAGCAAACAAGGGATTTGCATTACTAACTTGGGCAAAGTAGAGTTCAATTAAAACAAGAACAGCACACATAAGATCAGGTTGCTGCTTGCAAGTAAGCTGAGGATGCAGCAGAAGGAAGGCCTGGCTGTTCAAGGAGAGACCAGTGCAGCACTTTGACAGACCCAAGCGTGGGCTGTGAAGAGGTGATGTGAGCTTGGAGTCTTACAGAAGCACATGCAGATTTTTCTGCAGCTTGTCAAGAAATTAATCTTCTGTCTTATGAATTAAATGAACAAAATAATGGCACTGGACTCAGGCTGTAAGACTCACCAAGCTTTTCCTGTTAAAGCAAACACTGCCAACAGATCCAATGCCCATTTCTGTTGCTAAACTGAGATACATTCCAGAACCTGTTCTTTAAGGGTTCCTCTAATGATGTGATGCCAGGTATCACAGAGATTTGAGAGAACAAAGCATTAACTGTGTTTCACTTGGGATCTAGAGAGTGCATGAGGTGGAATGAGGGGGAGGAGTAGAGAGTAGCAGCCACATGAGACCACAAGCTCTCATGCCCATAAACAAATCATAACCTATTCTGAATCAGAGAGGTGCCTTATCCAGGAAGGCCACTAATGGCCAATACCCAAGGCAGGGGTTAAGCCTCAAGGCTACTTCACAGGCATTGAATAAAACATGGGGCAGGGAGGCAGAAACCTTGGGCAATGAGGACTAAAGAATGTCCTCCTGATTCAAATGCAGGGCAGCTGGCTCATTTGAATAAAAAAAAAAAAAACATAGTAAAGGGAAATATTTTATTTATTGCACACCTTACCAGATGATATTTATAACCTGGTTATGGCCTATATAGGTTTAACAGAAATAGACTGCAAGCATATTTCAGCATAACAACAAGCTTTTAAATAAAGAGAAAAATCCAAATACTGAGGAAGAACAACCACAAAGCAAAAGGAGATTAATCCCCATCTTTTACTTCAAACCCATTACTAATTACTACAGTTGTGACTTCATAAGCAACAATTTTTTTTCAAAGCTCCTTAAGTATACTTACAGTACTTATCTGAATGCTCAAGTGTGGTATTGCAAGAGGCCTTTCTACATTATGTAGCTCCTAAATCTTCCACTAAATTGGGAAATGAGTCTTAACCTTTTCTGCCACTAAGAGGGAAACATGAGGAGCTCAAAAAGTCTGGAAATTCTCACAGGCTCCCTACTGTCCGGTCCCAGAACTGAGATGCTCTGCAGAGAGCAGCAAATTTTGTGGATCAAAGCATCCCACTACAAGTGGGATTGAGTTCACTAGGCATTGTCAAGGGCATTAAACCCAGAGCTGGATGATCCATGCCTACAGAATTTCCCTGTGGCTGCTTTGGGCCCTAACTAGTTCATCTCACATCCAACTGTGACACCCAACGTGCCCGCCCGTGTGAGCCTCCAAAGAACAGCTCCACACACTTCTCACAGACCTACAGTCAGTAGCACACACACTGCACAATTCTTTAACACAAATGTCTTTGTTAGACCTCAATGGCTGCAAGTTCCCTACACAAATGCTTTTTGACAGGGGATTTTTTTCTCCACTCCACATGCTGAAAATGGCACTTCTCAGTAAAAAGGAATCTCACAGCTTCTCTTCCAACACATTTAAAAAGAAAAAAAAAAAAAAAAGAAATCTCAATAGAGCTGTGGAAATAAAGTTTAGTGTGCTGAAGTATTTTCTGGTTTTGAGAAATTTGGATGTTACTCTAATATTCCATCAAATAGTCCTACCAGGAGAAGAAAACATTCGACAATCTTCCCTTTTTGTGTTTTAAAAAACACATTTTAATTACAGAAACTGGTGGACAAGCTTGGCTTCTGCATCACAGACATTTTAATCAATACTGGCCTGAGCACTTTGGAAAGAAAACATTAGAGCTGAAAAGTATAAGCCTATTATAGAAAAAAAAAATGGCTGCAAGACTACCAAAACAGCAGGGAAGTCTTGTAATGTGCCAAGAACCTGATGAAGCAAAATTACATTGTATGAGAGAAAAAGGGAACAGGTACTCAGCTGTTAAGTGATGAATTCCCTCCCCTTTTTATAAAGCACTGTGATATTACCCAGCCTCTTGAGATATCAAGAAATGTATACTTTACAGAAGTAAGTTCCTGTAAGACATCCTGTGTCTCAAATACAACTCTAAGAAATCTTCCCACTAGTTATAGGACTATTCAGTCACTGCTAAGAAGTATTAAATTAATATCACTCACAAAAAAACCCCAACATTATAGAAAAGTGCAAAAGAATCAAGAAGCACTTTCTGAAGATCATAAAGGAAATGATAAAAATAAAGTTAACATGTGAACAAGTGTTTGGCTTTGTTGGAAGACCTCCCTGTCATAAACTATGTTTTTCTCTAAACATCTGTCAAAATAGTATCTTAAAAAGCAACAAAATCCAGCTACATACAGGAGCACCCTGCACTCTCCTCACCTGTGAATACTGCAATACTTAATTCTCAAATGTTATCCTCAAGCTCTCAGTCCTCTGTTCTGCTCACCCTCATATACACATACCATAAGATACACGTGGCACTGCCATCAGTACTGTGCTATCACTGGTATCTCAATGGGTGCACCTAGTTCCTTGTCTTGGGTGACAGTAAAAATTCCAAAGCAGAATGCTAGCATGGTCTCAACCTTATTAGGATTTTATTTTGCAGGCTTTCATGCCAAATACCAAGTCTTTCAAGAGGGTGAAATTCCCAGCACAGTACATAAATTATCTTCCTATCAGAAGACACAATCCACAGGAACCTCCTCTATAAGGTAGGAACCAAGTATAAGCAGAAAACTCTTTTGATTCTTCATAAAGACATTTGGAGCAGATCTTGCAGACATAGACATTCCACCACCAAAAGCAAGAATTAAAGTCAGAAATACGAGTCTGAAATAATTTGTTAGAAAACCGTCAGAATATCTGGAACTTACCACACATTATTCCCAAAGCTGTGCTAAATACTGCCATATAACCGAAGTAAAATGATGTTTGAAACAAGCCATACATCCTGAAAAAGAAAGACAGAAATTTATGCAAGGTGTTTCCCCCATTTTCTATCAATAAAACTTATTCGGCAATACAGTAATCTGATATTCAAGCCAGAAAACAATCACTTACTTTGTCTTGAAAAAGTAGTAGTAAAAGGAGTACATGTAAACATAAATCGCAGTTGATGCCGCAGAAAGAAAGCTTGTCCATTGCCTAGAAGGAAACACGCACGTCCATCATACATCTAGCCAAAAGGCTTCCCAAGAAGATGCACAATGCACTTGGAAAAGACCCATCTAGGCTGAAGAAACACTACTTTTCTACAAAAGTCTCACAATTTCTATGAAAATAATGCAACACTTACCACCTGTAATCCTCTGCGTTTAGCAGGAAATACGTACAAACGATGGTCACACAAACCGTCACAATGCAGAGGATAACCAGAACCAGCATCATAAAGCCATAAACATAGTAGATCTTGTAAGCCCAGAATGAAGTAAAAATGAAGTACCTGAAGAGAGTTAACAAAATATGCAGATGATATTGTAATTTAACTTAAATTGTAATTTTTAATCAAACTGGGAAAGAGCTGACACACTCACATTTCAATAAAAATTGATCCAAAAGGGAGGATTCCACCTAGGCAAACAATAACAGCTGGTTCCATGAACCTGAAAGATAATAGGATTCGTTTAGGGACAACTGAAATTTTTCATTTGTAAACATATTAAGACCAGATAACTAATACAGCACAGAGCATTGTTTAAAAGGCATGCTAACAAGAACACTCCTGTCTCATATCAGCAGATTAGAAAGACTCCCTCAAAAATAACCCATGTATGAATAAAGCAAGAAGTTACTCTTGGGGAAAGCTGAAACAAGAGGCTCATGCCTATCACCTACAGACATCAGGTTAGCCTTCTAACCAGCCTTAAGGCCACAGAAAGACTCTTTCTTGACAAAAAGGGCCTAAGCAATCAATCCCCACGACATCCAATAGCCCTGAATGAAGGCAGTGAAAACACAGTGCTGTTGATGGCCACGAATACAGCAAAAAGTGCAAGGAAAATTTCACAGGATAATGGCTATATAAATAAGAACCAGTGTTAATTTTTAATGCTATACCAAGTCATGAACATATAGCTAAAAATGAATACCCAGCTACCTGTAGAAGACACTGTCACTAAAAGGTGACCTCTGTAGTACTTGCAACGATGCTGAATCAGCTAGTAACCAGTGATTTAATTTGCAGCTTCTTTTATTATTTATAGGGTGACTTGTCTAAGTTAATGGTGTGTTACTTCATCATCGTCAAGAGAAGTATCTTTAACTGTCATGCTGATCCAGAAAAATCCATCAGATTCCCAAGACACAGGTCACAATATAAATTAAATTCTAACATTTGAGCTGCACAACCCACCACTAACAAGAGACTAAGTGTGCTGCACTTCTTGGACATTACAGGTTTACATGTTTCAGTGCCCCTTTCACTTTGTCTGTTCCATTCCTCTGAAGAGGGAAAGCAGGAAAAGTCTATTAAAAAAATCCTCTGAGGATATTTTAATTTCCGTAGCTTGCTGCTTTCACCTCAGAATTAAATTAATAGGAAAAAGTGATTGCATTCATAATTTTCCAAAAACCTAAATATACTTTTTAAGACTAGGCACCACTTTACATTCACTTCAAAAATTATAAAGGCTTCTTCACAGTTCAAACCTGTAATATTTTAGGCTCTGTGCCATCAACAAAAGTACAGAATTGGGAAAAGCACTGCAAGCTTCTCCCCACCATAACCCTGCAAATATGTCTCAGCTTGTGAGCTGAGAGAGGAAACCGTTAATCAGAACAGCTCTGCCTTCAAGGCACACTCAATCCTAAACCTGTAAGAAGCATTAACTGAAGAGGAGAGGTTTTAGTGTCAATATATCTATACAAGAACTGAGTTGGCACCACCCCCTTTACACGGACTAAAGAGCATTTCAGGCAAAATGTGAATCAGTGATCCAGGAGTGTAAAATCTGCTACAACTATTAACCGTGGTGTTTTAATTCAAAAGAAAAATCCCATTAAGAAAATGTCAGTTGAGCGGTTCTTCTAGGCACAACTCAATTTAAATTAAAAGGAGTTATTCCATTAAAGCTGAGCACCGGAAAAGCCATTTTAAATGTACTGAAGTGAGTATTTCCAGTTAACGTTTCTGCTCGTCTTTACCATTTCTTCTCTGGTATGGGACGAGGCACTGCATTGACGCGACATGGAAAATTAGGCTGTCCTGACAGATTTCGGCCAAGAATCGTCCCAACGAGGTTCAGTGGAAGGATGACAAAGAAACAAATACAGCACACTGCCACCTGCAAGCAAAAAATTACAGCTGCAATTAAAAAAACAGGTCTAAGACAACAATAGAAGACAATCAACCAGTATTAGTCCTTAGTAATTATTGCTGCAGAATCATACTCCTACTTACAAAGCATTAGTCAACTTTTTATCAAATAGAAGCAATTTTTCCCTGAGAAACTTTCTAATAAACATTATTAAGTATATTTTCAACCATCAGTTGAGAGAACAGAACTATTACAGATTGCTTTACTGTTTCCACCTAATAATTATACTCAATACATTCCACAAGAAATAAAAGGAAATCTTTATGGTACTTCATAACAGAAGGCGTTGTCAGTGTCTTTTACAGTTTTGCAGAGAGTACTATCTCTGGGAATTAACATCTGGCAGTTAGGTAGTTGCACACAAAATTACAATGGTTGGGTGCAAAATTTTTAATCCAATAAAAAAGAAAAACCCCAAGCCAACCAACCAATCCAAAAAGAATGACAAAACCATGTAAGAATGCTACCAATTTTGATTCAATTTTGGGTTCAGTTTTTTCCACTACGCACCAACAAAGGCAATTAAGAACACAGACTGACAAACCAGTGGCCACTGGTATGCAAAGACACCTAATTTAGAAGCACAATGACCCTACTAACATACTGAAGCTTATGCACAATACAGGAAAGGTCCCACCAATGCTCCAGCTCTTTCCAATGGAACAGCCTCTCTAAAAATTTACCATGGATCTTTTTATGCCACTATACTTATGTAGCTCCATTTTTTCTATTCCTTAAAGGCAACATAATCTATCTCCCAAAAATAGGAAAATTTCAAGTGTTAAGCAAGACATTCTCTACTTGTAACTCTTTAGCACAAAAAGAAATAGCATTAGACAATTTGGTAACTTTTTGATATTGATAACTAAAGACAGAACAGTTGCCCATAATGCAATCACCACAGTACTGAATACTGACCCTGCGACCTTTTCTATGCAAACATATGAAAATACTGCCTTTTAATGGCTTTGTTGCCTGAGGCTCTGTGCACACCCTGGTGCCCACTGAGCAAAGGAGCTACATTTGTCTTCACTCCAGCAGAATGCAACGTCCATGGCAGCAGATTAATGCAAAACAACAGAGAGCAGAACATTGACTTGCTTAAGAAGCAGTTACTTTGAGGATAAATAAAAGCTGCTCATGTCTGTTGTAGCTAAGAAATCTACAACAAGCAGCTGAAAAGAAAGAATGACATTAGTTCAATACAAACTTAGCATTAGGTCAATCACACAAATTTAAGGCAACATTTGACTAAAGTCAGTGGGTTATTCTTCTATTACTGGCTAGCTTAGGTCAGATGTGAAGGGAAAACATTGCCTGGAGTTGGATGGAGCAAGCCTTCATGCTTCACAGGAGGGGTATACCAAACTGGTGGGTCAACAAGCAGAAGCACTTTCCAGACTGCTCTGTATATCTTTGAGGAGAGGTTATTAAAGAATTACTTCATGAACCACTAAAATATGAAGCGTCACTGGTAAGTAAGGAGTCACTAAGTTGTACTTATACTTGAAGTATAAATCATGTAATAACAATAAAGCAGTTTTTGCACAATTAATTTAGTATCTCCCATTTATCTTCTTCCATTACTCAAAAAACACAGGTAAGCAAGCATAATGTTTTAGGTAGGACACTGAGGTTTCCTAAGAATAAATTCCAGGAGAAGCATACAACTCACTCAATGGATACAGGTTCTGCCCTTGAAAACTGCTCAGTCTAAATAAATGAACAGATGAAAATTTTCAGAGAAAAATGTCAAAAAGTATCAGAAGCATCAAAGAACATCATCTTGAGTGCAACATTTATTAAAATCCTCACCAAAAAGTCACAGCTTGTTTGAGGTGCAGTGGGTAGAAGAGATGTTCAAGAATTAAAGCTTGGATAGGATCCAAAGTATTTCTGAGCTGAACATATTGAAACCACTTCCATTTTCAAGAAGAGTGTGCTCTGCTTCCTGCAGCAAAGCCCTCCGGATGTGTCAGGTGGTCCATCGAGCTCTGTGGTGTTGTTCTGGCAGGGAGGTTCCACATCTGGCTGAGGCAGAAAGCTCAGATCCAGGCAGCATAAAGGGGCATCTGTGCTACTCATGCAGCCACAACTCTTTTATAGTGCAGGTTTTAAGATGACTGTAGCTTAACTTCTTGATCTTAAAAAATTTTGCCTGACGGGGGACTGGTAGAAAGAGAATCCACTGCTTTACTGCATAAAGAAACTCCCCAGGCTGTCCAGGAACAGCCTTGGGCTCTATGCTTACCTGGAACAATACTCAGCATCTTGTGTTTGTCCATCTTGCAAAATGTGTCTATTTTACAGAATCCACACAGAAAGATTATAACCTTGGACAAGGAGCCAAGCAAGGAACATCCAGGCCTAATTACTGATTAGCTGGCAAACTCCTGGATGAAACAAGGCTGTCAGTAGCACTTCATTCTAGTGACACCCTCTGCAGAGCTGAATGGCTTCAAATCAGGTGGGAAAGGAAAGGGCTCAACTTGATCCAGCAGGGCTTGGCTGTTGTGTTATCCAGGAAACTGACTCAGCAGTAGCTTTGGAACCTAAAATGTTCATCTGCATAAAACAAGCTGAGACAGACCAAGGTTCCTTGGATAATGACTTCAGTAAGTACAGTGAAGCTATCCCCAGTACATCTATAACTGGCATCCTTCAGAAAATCTTAGTGCTTGTGGTTTCATTATCAGATCAAAGTATGACTGACAATGATGTAACATATTACATTCTGTTATCCATTTGGCTGAAAAATTAACTGATTTCAAACAGAACAGCCAGCATCTTCAGTGATACCTACAGCAGCATTAGATAAAGTCAACATTTTGTTAAACAGTGAAATGCCACCTGTCTTAATGCTATGCAGTGTTCTGAGGACACCTGAAAGTGAAGTAGATTTTTTTCCTTTTATCCTGGAGTCATTTCAGGGGTATAAAAATTACCTGAGCTAATTCTGGAGTACAAAGGAGACACAGTTGAGCAAACAAGGATGAACCATAGCAGAGGTTCAGGAATGCCTCCTACTCCCACCTGGCTCTGAGAAGCTGTCCAAAATTAAAAAGATCTGCATGTTCTTTCTACTGAGATAAGACCATCCTAGTGACAGCAACCTTCTGGTCTTAGTAAGATGACCAACAAAACCAGTACTGGTTGTACACACCATGTTGAACTCAGCAGCATCTTCTTTCTTGCTTTCCATTCATTGTCTGACTCACAGGTAGTCTACCTGCTCAGATTGATGACTGGTAAAACAACTTTCTCCGCTCTTGGCAATAATAAGTGTTCTCTGAACGTGAAAAATAACTGGAGATAGCTGGCATTTTTCAGGCATGTTCCTCTTAATTACAGATCTGAGGTAAAGTAAGTGCCCCTCCTCTCAAACTAACCAGGTAGTGCCTACAGCCACAGATGGCAAGGACAGGGTTTGCAGGCTGGGCAATGCCCAAACCCACAGAGTCTAAATCCTAACTGAAGCAAACTCAGGGTACTGGGGTAACAAGTGTCTTAAAGATGAAGTCTAAAATATTTCCAAGAGTAAAAATACAATGGGAAAAGCAGTTCAGCCACTTAATGGCCTCCACCATCACAACTAGAAAGGAGAAATGAAGACAAGATCAACACACATACCTGCTCTACCCTCCTGCAAAGTCACTGACAGCATACTAAAAAAATCCGATCCCAGTAACAGTAGTTTTGTGACAGGCAGAGATAAGAAAGTTGTTTTAAGATGCTGTAACGTCTGTACATGAGTAATTCCGTAACTTTATTGTAACATCAGCCAGGAGAAATTCAGAGAACCGTTTTAACTGCTACTTCATAAAACACAGATTATGCTAAGAGGCAAATACATTACATCTTCAAACCTGTTTTTTCAAGAAGCAAACAGAGGTTCTCTATAATCTATGTTACCCAAAACAAATTACGTGAGTTTTTATAACAAGCCAGTACATTAAAAAATGCTTATTTTATTTTGACTGTTGCCATTTTGCTGTACAAAATGTCTTATTTATACACTAGCAGCTGATTTAGTTTGTGAGTTTTAGTTGCCACAGAAGAGACTGTCAACCTCACCAAGCCTGCATTCTTTCTAACTCCTTTTTGTTCTGTTTTGATGGGGAAAGAATATTCTACTGCCCTTGACTGAATGTGCAGAATTCAGTTTTCCATATTTGAAAGGAAACATTGTCAAGAGGGATATAATTTATTTCCTAGTGCCATGTGTTTCATATTTTCTGACAACTGTAGATTAAACTTCTTTCAAAGGTGATAATTAAAATTTTTATGAGCATATCTAATATTAAACAGTTACTGGCAGGCTGTGGTGCCATGTCTGCTTAATGCACAGGGAAGAAAAGCAATAAAAATTAACTGTCAAAACAGCAGCTTGATCTTCTCTGTCAGCTACCAAAATGCACTCTTAGTCATGAGACTCCCTCCCATAGAGAGGTTACTAAATTTGTATAACGCAACAGTTTTCTGCACATTGTCCAAAGATTACAAGAAAAAGAATAGAATAGAAGGCTTCAAAATAAAGTGTTATTAGTTTTATTACAACTAAGTCGTCAATCTAGAGTGTTGCTTTGAGTAATAATTTGAACTGTTGAAAATGTAGGCAGAAGAATTAAGCAGTGTCTATTTTTAGCAAAACAAAGGGGTTTGACCAAGGGTTGCACAGTCACTTTCAAGCAATTTGAGGAAGCACCCTGCTGAATGCATCTAACAGGATTTTTTTCCTATTTTTAGCCAGGTGTATTTCTTTATCGGGCTCAAGGCATGAAAATCGTTGGCACTTCCAGGTCCTCTTTTTTTAGTGGCAGTCAACACTCGTATCAACTCAAAGCTGCCAGGGAAAGCTGCAGCTTGGATTAAGCTATCTGTTGGAGAAAACACTTTTTTCTTTTCAAAACAAGGTACAAAAGATGCAAACAACAGGGTCTCAGTCCCAAGAGAAATACAGTGTGCTTAACCTTATTTAATTAAATCATTAAAAATGCACACTGGAAACCTTAGCCACAAAGGAACCTAGTGTTCAAGCAAAACAAAAATTATGAATTTTAAAACAGTTAACAGAAGCTGCACAGATTTTGCAGTCAGAATATTACATTAGTCATAGTAGCCTTAATGGAAATCTTTAAATTATGTATCACTCACAGAACATTGTAAGCAGCCACAACTTATGAAATGCCAGAATTAAAATGGTCCCTTCAAATTCAATCATACTGTACTCGGTAGAAATTCTGCATTAGTCAGTATTTCTGCACAGAACTAGTACCATACTCCTAAAACATATTCGACAGAAGTCACTTCAAATATCATTATTTAAAATTCTTCTTAAATATTCCATGCTGCACTTTTTACATATAATTCATACACAAAAAAATATAAAGATGATTGTTAAATACACCAGAAAGACTGATAAACAGAAAGTAAGTCGAGATGTATAACAACTTCAGAACTCAATGTTCACCAGTAAGAGTACATAATAAACAAATTATACCAAAAAAATCAAATCTGGACTCCAAAGGCATGAATAATTGAACAGTACCCATTGCATTTCTATAAAGGTGAAGAGATGACTGAAAAAAGCAGAGATTTTGTATCTCCTTCATATGCTCTGGGAGTTAAAAGCTTTAATGCATTAGGTTTTAAAAAGATGTCATATTTGAATGAAATCTGTCACATTCTTGATATCATTCTGTAGGGAAGGGCAGCTGAAAGCAACTCCAAGGAAGAGATCAAGCCTTTGTTCACGCTCAGGGTTTGTTTCACTGCAGAAGGTTTGTCATTCCATAGGTAAGACAGCTTGCAAGTATATGTAAATGGGCTAAGGGCAGAGTCCTAAAAGCGAAGACTGATTTCAGGAACAAGCTTTGCACCTTCCCAGGCCCTGCCATACCTTCAAGGAGATCCCAGACACCAGGAATGAGTTACACAAGGTGAATGAAGTTTTGAAGTTCCAAACAGACTACAATGGGATGTGTGAAGAGAGCCCAATCAATTTGAGGACTTCAAGACAAAGTGCAGAAAAGCAAATACCAGGTAGGTGAAAGATGCAGCAACTGGGTGCTAGTTTGGATGTCCTGGATTTGATTCTATCAGCTGCCCTTGCCTAAATTCCATAGAAAAATCCTTCTAGAAGGAAGAATTAAGTCACAGAGACTACTTAGATACTTCACTGGGAAGTGGCAATGCAAAACTGGCAAAGTACAGGATGACATATTTAAGAATAGTCTCTTAGCAACCTTTCAGCTAAGGAACTTTTTTCAGCAACTCAGTTTCTGCTTTTTCCAGATTTACAGCAGTCAAGATGAGGGGGCAATATTTGCCAGCAATTTAAATCAAGGAGGGTGGTTTCAAGACATGTCAGGGTAAAGGAAGTTATTTCTAATACATTTAGGTGGCAGAAGTTTTATTTTCCCAAGGAAGCAACAAATTTGCATTAGACAACTCTAGAAGCTTTTTTATGTTGAAAACAGAGGTGGAAAGACACAAAGGGATCTCATCCATAAAGCCAGAGGGCTTCCTGGGGACTTCAACCTGAAGCATAACATGGTAATTGCAAACAATTTCCATTTCCTTCTACAAACCAGCTTGTTGATTTGAAGTCATTAGAGCGTTGCTCATGCTGATGAAGTTTCCGATTCATAACCTGCTTGCTTGCTAACTCCACTTAAGTTTTATTGCCACAGTCACAATGATTCAAACACTTTCATAAAACCTTGCAAACATTAAGATCACTGTGTATAGAGAGTCCTAACATCCTGATGAAGTGAACCCTGAAGATTTATATATCCATTTGCTTTTCCATGCACGTGCCCATGGCTTTAAAACACAAATCAGTTGAACAAATTCACAAGACAAACTTCAGCACATGTGGAATCACCTTCCCTCAGCATTCCTGGCCTCCAAATGAGCATACAAGTGAGAAATGGGATACCATAACTGCTTGCTTAGCAGTAAAACAGAGTCTCTTTGCACATATCAAAGATCAGTGCTGTAAACCTTTATGACAGTATTGTATATGGCTGCTAGTGTAGGAAAGAAAAAATAACACAATATTGCTTTGGGACACTGACCAACTAACATAAACATACTCCAAGATAGAATTTTAATCTAAGTTCTCGAAGAAGTAAACCAGAAAAAATAAGTGAAGACTTTATAAACAAGTTTAGCTTTAATTACATTTAGTGGTTTAATAAAGAGGAATTCAATGTAAAAAGCTGGTATTTAGGCATGCTTTGAAAATACTGTTAATAAGGAGGTGACTAGAACCAGCAACGTACAGAGTGACTCTTCCATCAGTAGGAAGTTATTGAAAGTCTTTGCCTGAAACTGAGAATTGTCTCTCTTCTTGTTTCCATTTATAACCTCTATCACATTCATTCATTAACAATGTGATCTTTAGAAGTATTTTCAGTCACATACTGATTCCCATCACAAACCTAAATAATACAATATATAAGACAGAAACTTCTGATACTAAGCTTCATTTTGTGGTAGATTTAAAATAAGAGGAAATCCAAGGCTACTTGAATGTCTCTGAATTATTTGAACAACTTAACATATCACAAAAACTAATATGCAAAGAAGAAATCTATAAAAAATGTTACCAAGATTTGCTACAGATATTACTGAAAAGAAAACAAGACTTCCTGTATTAAGATATTATTTTAAGTTAACAGTGCTACTGCACAAAATTAGAAAAAGTGATTTTATGGTGCATATTTAAAAAAAAAATTCTGCTTTAAAACACTAACCCTTACAGGCTCAAACAGAAATTCTGCCCAAATGGCAAGTGGTTATTTCCTACATTTTATTCACAGGATTATTTGAGGTTGCTTGAAAGGGGCCAACACAAACAAAATCTTGACAAAGGAAACAGAGAAAGTCATCATGACCAAATGAAAAAGTACTACAACAAGCACAGGTTTTTCAAGTGATAGGGTAAATGTACAGACACAAGACCATAACTGGACAGTAAATAACACCAACAAAGTGAAAAGAGTGAGTCATTTTTGTAAAGACAGATCTGCTCAGAATGTCTTATCTCATATTGTTGCCTGTTTTTTTTTTTCTTGATTGCAATGACTTAGAAGTATCTTTCACTTGGAATCCCTTTGTATTTTTTTTTTATATTATAAACAGTTTGTACTGGCCTACCAGAAGGAAATTCAAGTTGCTAACTTTCCATGTTGTTAAAACACTAAGCTGAATACAAAGCAGAAGTGTCACTGTAGGCAGAGATGACTGTTTTTGGCACCCAGCAGCTGTTGCTATTGTGATTAAAACTAATTATACTTGGAGCACCTTAACCCCCTCCCATGATAAATTTCTAATTAGCTAAAGCTATGATTCACAAATGTATTTACATTAAAAAATATAATTTTTCTGTGTGTACAGTGGAGTTTAAATTCTCCAACAAGACAACTCACCATGGTTGCAAAGGGTATAGCTCTTGAAGCATGGTAATAGATGGCAATGAAGTTGATGAAGAAGGCAGTTCCACACACCATTGCTGGAATAAGGAAGGCTCCAATGAACATCTGCTTTATCCATCGCCTTCCTGTAAGAAGGAACATTTCAGTGAGACTGGTAAGATAGGACTGGCTTTTTTTTTTTTAAATTTATTAGCAAGCACTCCAGAACTTACATGTTTGACTACTTCTCCCACAAAAAGGCGGAAGAAATAAGTAACAACATACTACATCAATACAAGAGCTAAGAGCAAACTAAGTTTCATCTGACTCTGATAACTCACAAGATGTAGCACATTAATCAATTTAGTAGGCCAGGTGAAAAGACAAGAAAAGGGATACAGCACGAGAACATTTCAGCTGGAAAACAACATCTGCTGACTAAGCTGGCCAAAGAAGCTGGGGTGTGAAACCTAAGGGTGCACGTAGCTGCAGATGAGATGGAGATAGCAGAGCTGGCCCTGTGCAGAACCTGCTCCCACTCTGAGAGCACAGGAGATCTCAGTGCTGCTCCCACGGACAACTCAGCACTACAGCTGCTTCCAGGCAGCACCTGCTCTGGGTTGGCTTGATCCAACCAAGCAGATTACACACATTCAGCATGCATTAAGGAAATGGCTATGCCTGGTATAAAGCAAACTGCCACAGCATTTAAATACAGGAAAACTAGACTCTTGGCATCTTCCAACAGCAGAAAAGGTAGAAAGTGATTCCTAAACTCCAAGCAAGGGAACAGAACACTTGTTGGCAGTTATTACTAAGTTTAGAGCTCCCTGAGGAGCTCCAAGAAATCCTTTTGGGCAATACCTTAAAAATTTCTTCTATCTATATTCCCCATACTTTTATGCTCTTAAATACTGTCTATATTTATACACCATTATATTAATACGCAGTAAATAAAAACAATTTTGAAAAGCATATTTGTTCAAGACAATCATATGTTTTTTCACCATGAGCCAACATAATCAGCATTTCATGGTTTGATACACGTTTATCTGTAAAAAAAAAAAAGCATATCTGGCTCAACTATGCATTACAGCACAGCAACCCTTTTCTACCAAGATCTGTTTTTGTACAAATTGCTAGGTTTATAAACAAACCACATGAAAATAAACTTCTAATCTCCAAACTCAAGTACAGTTGAGATTGAACAGGTATATCATGCTAAAAAGATACAAATTTTCTTTTGCAAACTTACCAGAATTATTTTTTCTAAGCACTCTAGAAGATAATAGATATTGATTATTCTTTTATTGCAGCTTGGGGAATGGATGAAGCTAGTGCACTGCAAGAATCTAACTGGTCATAACTCAGAGGCATAGTGGGGAGCATTTGAAGACAGCCTGTTCAAATCTTCTGTCAATTTTATTTGGCTTCTGCTCTCAACTGATGCTCATTTTGATTTGCTAAGTATAAAGTAGAGCATATACTGGAAAGTAGAACAACTTTCTTTAAAAGATGATACAAACAGTTTTCCCCATCCACAATTAATCTATACCCATCCTTTTTGTGTTAGCCTAACATAATCCCCCTAGTACCTACAGAAGAGGACCATGTAAGGAGTCATCTGGAGAAGATGACATGAGCTGTTTAACAACATGTTGCACAAAAGGGAAAGGCTATTATAGTCTGTGGATGCCATGAGCCAAAAATTATATACAAGAGTATAACAAGCAATTTGGAAGTCACACCTGTTAACAGTTCTTTAGCTCTTTTAAATTAACCTAAGACTTCAGTTACCTTTTTAGAAAGTGCAGCCAGTACTGACTGAGTAGGTAATATGAAAGTTAAATATACTCAAAATATTTTTATTGAGAATCAAATGGATTTCATTTAACTCCATGAGGGCTCTTCTACATTGGTGCAAATCAGAAAATAATAACTTCTCCATTTAACAAAGCAAAGAAAATGCTGAAACATGAAAACAATTTACCTCCTTGTCTAGCATAAAGGCTTCCTCCAAAATATCCATTCACTGGCGAAGTTGCAGCATAAACAAATATAGCTGTACTGAGCATTGATCCTCTCCTACAAGAAGGGATGTTTTTGGTAAGTGAAATACAAAATCAAACATGATTAGAGCAAAAAGCCCTTGTATTTTTAGCAGAAGTAGTTATTTAATATTTTTAGGTAATACAAATATTTAGAAATGCTTAAACTATAAAATCTGCATAAGAATGAGAACTGTTTGTATATAAGGCTTTGGTCAAGTCCAATTCAATGTGGGAAAGAATTTTGACATACTACACTCTTTTCTAACGTGCATTTTAACATTATTTTAACTGGATTACAGAATCTCACCTCTGATAAATATACTCTGACATTTGGATGTGTGTACTTCGTGCATAAATAACTATTTACATTACATACATTAAATGAAAGATTCAATTGCAGATAAAATGTCAAAAGGCCAGTATTAACAAAAATATGCTAAGATTGTGAATAATGTTTCTGCCATCCTCCAGAAATTAACTTTTAAGATTGAAAGTGTTCATCTGGCAGAAAATTAGATTTAGAAACTATAAATACTATAATGAAGTCACAAATCAGCATTAAGTAGTGCAATCAGAAGAGCTTAGTAATTTTTAAATGTCACCCCATTAAATGTTGGACTGCTAATTTTGGCATAATTTTTCTGAAATTTTACAAGCAAAGCTAATAATTTTACATCAGAGAAGCCATTTCCAAATACATTTAAAAATATCATATCTAAGAATAGGAAGATATAAATACTATTCATTAATAGAGTTGTCTCTCCACATCCCTCTGCTATTCTTCGACAGCAAATAGCAGTAGGTTTTCAGCTGACTTACTGTACTTTCCTCAAATTAGTTGAAGAGAATTGTCTGAGAGATTCTAGTTACTGCCATTTGGATTTTTGAGGAACCATTCCTGCATGCCTGCTGTACTCAAAGGAGCAATCTTTAGCACTTAAGCTTCATGACTGCACGACCAAAGCAAATATACCTGCTGGTCACACACACTGAAGGATTGTTTTGCCAACACTTGTTTTTTTAAAACTTCTTGTATCTTAAGACAATTTAGAAACACATGCAAAACCCCCAAGAGCAGGCACAGTCTGAAATGGCACTGCCACTGTGTAAATCCAGGCCACCAGTAAGAACACCAGACGGTGCTATTTTCCTAACCATAAGCATTGTCTGCAACACAATTGTTTCAATTGTGGTCAATTGTTCCACTACACACCAAGAATTAAATTCACTTTGAAAGTGATAAAGGCCTATTGCAAAAAAAGACTAAATGCACATATCTTTTCAAAAAATACTGTTCTGATACATTTTACAACTGACATGACTAACTTACAGCTTTCCTAGAGGGCACATACATTCTGAAATGGTTTCATTTTGTCCTCTGAAGGGCTGACATGCTGCACAATTAAAAGTGTCTATGTATGCCTGTCTAGAAATATAACCATGAGGCACAAGGAGGGGAATAACACCCCATGAAAAATGAAAATATGCCAAGATTCTGGTACTACAGTGTGGCTTTTTAAACACATCATTAAAAGGCCACTAAATTGAAAAGCAAGAGTTCTCTCTAGTGGCACATTAGAAGTATTACAACATGTTAAAATCAAGTTACAGGTGATATTCACAGATGAAAGTTTAGTCACTGCTTAAAACAAATCACTTGTAAAAAACCCAAAAAACTCCAAAATGCAAGCCAATAATTCCCTCCAATACCCAAAATACAATCACTACAGTAACAGATTAAGTCCACCCAGTAACCCAAAAATCTCAGTCAAATTAAGAGGTAAAGGAAGTAAACAGTTGAACTACAAGTAGTGTGTTAAATTCAAACTTGAGTATTGCTTCTTTTTCTAAATAGATTCTTTCCAGTCAGGACCACAGACCACTTATTTCTGGGGGTTTTACATCAACACAGGCTGAGCACTGTCTGTTCAAAAGAACTTAAGGTTCATTCCCAAGCAGACTTGTCATAGGACTGACTTAATACTGACTTGTCAGCAGAAAACAGGACTACTCACAACAGAGCACACTCTTATTTCAGCCTTCACAGGACATGGTGGGAAAACAGAGTCAGAAATATACTAAGATCTTGTTATTCTGGATGAAACCAGGAGTAAAATAGGTACCTTTGAATATATATATTTCCCATATTATCTACTAGTGATTCTGCAGAACAACAAACTAGTTTCATAATAAATCATTCAAAAAGCAAGCACTAAAAGAGAAAATCAAAGGAGACCGACTAATGTAGTAACAAGAGGACAAAGTTTCATTACAAATTAAAAGAGCACTTCTTAATACTACATCTGATCTACAGATTACAACTAAAGACTTTTTCCAGGCCAGTTAGAACAATAATTTTTGCAACTATTTTGTTCACTTAAACATTTATATATGGAAGACATGGCACAATTATACTTACTCTGTGTATAAATCTTCTATCATTGCAACAATAATGACTATAAGAGACACAGCAAAAATTTGACAGCCAGAACCAATAAGCGATGAAAATATTAGAGGATGACTGGATGGTCTAAACACATCTCCATGGACCTGCTTCCACCCATACTCATCACCTAGATCTCTGTCCTGGGAACAACAACAACAAATTTTAAGTCTAGTCATGACAATTAAAGACAAACATACAAGCTACATAAAAACAAAAGGTCTGATTTAATAAAGCAACTTCAAGTGAAGTGTGTCTTCTCTTCTGAATACATCAAATTTAAGATAAAAGTTTACTTTTCAGATGCTTATGGAAGACAACAACAAATTACTACCTGAATGTAAGACACAATAAAATCTATCTGAATCCCTCCCTGTCCCTAAAGCCTCTGAGGTGCTTAGGAGTACATCAGGCTTCTACTACAAAGTCAGAATGGACCTAGTTTATCCTAAGGTTGGATATGAACATTAACACAGTGACTACAGAGAGATTTTTGGATTGCAACCTGGAAACATGTTATAAAGAAAACCAGTAACACTTTCAAGACACACAAAAGGCATTTTCTGTCCAATTGAAGAAAGCCATTCAGAGCTGCTAACACAATGAATGTACAACAAAACAATAAGCCTTAAAAAAAAGTTTTTAAAGTGTGAATGCAGATCTTACCATATCATCCATTTCTTCCTCCTTGCTGTATCTTGCATAATCTTTTCGCAAAGTTCTCATTAATATCATAGACACCAGGCCGACCAGAAAGATCACCATCATAAAAGAATTGAAAATTGAAAACCAGTGAATCTACAAAAAGAAAATGTACCCGTAAGGTTTAGAACTGTAAATGTGTTTCAAATTGTTCCAAGAAAGATAAATTGTCGCCTATAAGGATAGCTTGTCAGCACTAGCTAAGTAGCAATAAACCCTATCATAACTAACACTACATTTTTAGAATGTAAAACTGGCCTGTGAAACATCATATATAAACCTTTTTAACAGCCAGCCTTGCTCAGGATGAAGTTATCACAACTTTGTTAAGCAGCAGCAGCAAAGTTTGAACAACTGGCTGTGCACACTCCCTTGGTAAGCAAAAGGCAACACAATGCACTGCTGCCTTCCTAGAGAAGAGGTTTAAGTAGCAAAGCCAAAGGAATTACTGCTTTGCACAGGATCAAAATGTGCAGCAGCATTATTTTTGCTCTCAAAAACATATCCTTCTGGTGTTCACTGAGCTCCAAACAGAATGCAAAGTCTCTACTTTCAGAAAGTAGCACAGCTCAGTACACTACCCTTAAGGAGATTACAACCACAGATTTAAACAGAACTGATAGCGCCAACTGGTTTAGGTTAATGCTTTTTGCTCTGCATTTACTTCTGAAAGAAGTCTGCCTATGGCCAACTGCACTTATTCAGCTTACACAGTTGCACAGTTGTGTCCCTGAAGTTTCACTGCTTCTGGTCACCTGAACATATTTTCTTGAACTATCCTGTATTTTCTACAAGCTTGAAGATTGCCTGAATATTTATTGAAGCATTCTAAAAAAACGGAGCCATCCTGTTTTAGCAGCAACACTACCAGTCAAACAATAGTCAGACCTTCCCATTCTATTGTCCCAGGACACCTGGAAATTCAAAGACATAACCCAAAGACTGCATGACATCTAAACTAATGCCATAACCCAAAGACTGCATGACATCTAAACTAATGCCATAACCCAAAGACTGCATGACATCTAAACTAATGCATACATTTAAACCACGTATTGTAAGGCTGTCTTAGAACAATACATACTCTGTGCTGAAAGAAAGATGGGTCAAGATACTTGTCAAATCGGTCTTCAAACTTCACATCTGATTTCTTCCATTTCACCTGAAGAGAGAAATGTTTGTTTATATTTTAAAAGCTCCTTACAGTATCTGTAGCTATACTCATATGCAGAAACCCAGATCACATATTAAGAATCATTCACTTTAGATGTTTTCTTCAATATGAATGGGGTTTGGCAAGAAACAATGCCTTAAAGACTGGCGCCTACAGGTCAGGTATAGAATGAACATCAGCCACCTCGTCTCATGGATCTAATCTTGTCCATGCTTATGTTTAAGAACAAGGAAGAATCAGTCTTGCACTGCCTCAGTTCTCACTGTCTCTGTGAGGCTAACCAAAGGTAAAAATCTGTAGTTGTCAAACACAACAAACTTTTTTCATGATTATAGAATATATATACACACACACTCACATAATTATTATGAATCTAGACACTTCAATTGCCAATAAATTACTGTGAAACTGGAAAAGTCTGTGTTTATGGACAGCCTATCACAGGATAACAGCATATTACTGCTGTCAGTTCTCCACCAGCTGCAGAGAGGACTACTAGGGATTTGGAAAATGTAATTGCATTAATGAACTATATGGTGCTAATATGGTAGCACAAAGTATTTCTGAGAATTTTTGCAAGACTGCATTTAAAAAATAAAATTAAAACAATTTTACAAACTAAATACAAGCCTATCCGAAAATCTTTTTCAAAAACATGCTAAAAATTATCAGGATTTTTAGTGATATTGAAGCGAATGCAACATATCTATTTTAAAATGCATAAGAAGGAACTATCCCTTCCAAAAGCTGTTCTCTTACTGAGTAAAGAAGAAAGCATATAAATATAGACTGAACATCCCAATCACTCACCACAGTCCTGAGACATATTAAAAACCCCAAGATGCCAGCACTACTCACTTTGAGGTTTGGTATTAATGTTCCTCAGTTCAAATTACAACCTTATTCAGGATTAGTAGCTCAAAATATTAATAGCTTTCAAAATTGTTTTAAACAGATACATTTCTCCTTAGAGCATCTGCCGCTATGAAGCACAGCTTAGAACAAATCCATCTGTGAATTAAACACCACACACAGGCCAGCCCAGCAATAGCCCAGTGGTGCCAACAGAATTTGATAAAGAAGTCCTGAGCTTTGTACACTAAAAAATATTTTAAGGGAATTTTCATTATTGGCTGCTACTCAACACCGTCCAACTTAAAATTTAGAGCAAATGGACTTCACAATGCTGGTAGAATTTGAAATAGCAAATTCTGAAATTTCTACTATCAATTTTACAATAAAAATAGGGAAATTAGTGTAAATGTAATTCTAAAAAGCACATACAAAGCCCAGTTATCTGCACTTCGAACTATACAACTCACTCAGCACAAGAGAGATGTAATTATGGCAAGAATAGTCTCTGAAATAAAATCCTATGCTGACATCCACTGCTAACACATGGAAGAAAAGCAATGTATTAAGAAATGGTTTTACTATACAAATGTGTTGAACGTGACAAGTGAACCATCACTTGATTTAAGTAACATCAACTGAATAAAGATGAAAACTGAAAAAATTAATTCATTTCAACCAGCAAGCATGGTTCATTCATCACCTTTTATCATAGCAACTCAATATCCTAGCAGAGAGCTTCAGAAAAAGAAACTCAAAACCTTATTAATCATGTTATATAAATAAGAAATTTCTACTGGAATTGCAAAACAAAGTAAATTTTGATGTTAACTACTAGCAAAGCATAAAGGCGTCCAGTGGCTTCTTATCCTAGCTCAGAATCCAGTTCAAACCTACGATACAAATGTCAGAAGTCCAAACATGAAGATGATGTGTACCTACTTGTAGGTCCTCTACACTTCTGTCTCCATCCTTTCAGGGTATCTTCCTTTCCCACTAAAACAATTTTCTGCACATTATAGAAGCTCCAATTTGTTTGGAGTACTTCAAAAATCATACTTTTACATTTGTTATTAATAAATCTATCAAGGTTTTTCAGCAACAAAACAAAATAATTGAAGGAGTGAAGATGCATCCTCCTCTAACACAGCCCAACCTGTCAGTACATATTGTAGTATACAGGTACCTATTTCTGAGCTATTTCACTATGCAGAATTTCTTATTACAGGTGAATCACCAAATTACTTACAGAATATGACATCTGGATTTTTGTATTTGGTACCAATTTCACCTTTCCTTCACTGGTCAGATTGACATCTACAATTCTATTTCCATTGAAACCAATTTCAAGTTTTTTGTAAGTCCAAAGGTAATAATCTTCTCCATTTTCATCTGCTTCTCCAACAATGCCTGCATAGGAAACAAGTGTAAGCATCTATTAAAGGTATGCTTTTCAGATATTTTGCATTTTTTTTTAAATATGCATTACAAAAGTTTTGCCAGCTAAAAAAGCAACATAAACAAAGAGAACATAGAAGACCTAATGCTTTTCTTTGCAACTCTAATATCTGGACTCCACTTTCAATCCACAGGTCTCTGAAAGAAGCATTTTGTAATGGCATTAAAAGAAAAAGCATGCAGCAACAAACACTGCAGAAGACCCAACAACAATGCCTCTACTTTTATTTGCAATTCTTACCAGATAAATAACTAGCTAAACAGAGATTTACTTTCCCTAACAGAACTTAGTCAAGACCTCTATAATTTCCAATCTTCCACGTATCTATTCACTCATTCCTCTTAAAAATTTTACTTTCTCTCTGTAATCCTCATTAGTTGACTTCCCAACACATGCTTTTTGCTTTTGTTTGCACACAAGTTTCCAACGCTTTCAAAAATGTGGTTTTATACTAGGAAGAAATTCTTTACTGTGAGGATGGTGAGACACTGGAACAGGTTGCCCAAGAGAAGTTGTGGCTGTACCATTCCTGAAAGTGTTCAAGGCCAGACTGGATGGAGCTCTGTGCAACTTGATATAGTAGGTGTCCCTGCCCAGGGAAGGGGATGTTGGAACAAGATGATCTTTATGTTCCCTTCCAACTCATATCATCCAAACCATTCTATGATTAAGTTCTTAATTTTCAGTAAGTTAGTGCAAAATGTCTCATCTACCACAGAAGAGTTCCAGAGACTGTGCTATGCTGGGTGAAAACAGAAAAAGTTCAACATTCAACAAGCTCCCAGGCTGTGTCACCTCTGATGTCAAGATCAAAGATCACATACAAGATGGAAAGTCACAAAAAAAGCAGCACTCAAGATACACAAGGGTGAGGGGAATGGGAGAACAAGTAGGTGAAGGATATGGAACAGGCTGTAACAAAGCACCAGGTATATGAAGGAAGGGCCTTTGTGCATCATCTGTGTTTTTTAATTTTCAAGGTGGTATTTTTCTGTCAAGTTTTTTACTCATGCTCATCTGTCAGGATTGCCTTGTATATGACATTCTACACAAAACACATGCCAGTTTGTGCCTTCACCATCCAGCCTGGCACCAGCCATGCCATCTGTTCCCATGGTAGTATCAAGAACCATGACAAAGTAGACCTTTCAGCTACTTAGAGGACATTCTGATCAGTCACTCACTAAAGGAATGAACTAACACATTCTTCACATACTTAGGGAATGCCCTGAAACAATCAAGCCTAGTCTCCCTCTCCACTGTGGGACAGCAATTTAGGAAAAAATATAAGATGGAATAATTTTTTCTGAATGCACTCAAAAAGATCTGGTCGCCTTTTCAGGTTAGAGAATAGTGTAAACCTTCCAGAGCCCTCAAACAGCAGTTTGATTCATTACCTTTAGTTATCAGCAGTTAAGAAAGGTTAATTTAGTCTTTACTGAAAATAGAGTACTTCTTACAGGGTATTTTGAGGAATTCTAGGGCAAATTTTAAGAATTAATGTTTGTGCATATGTCTGGTATCTGTAAGCCTTAGTAAAGTGGAAAATCATAAAGAACATAAAGGATGAACTTAACTAAAGTTCGCCAGGAGACAGGGGGAGTGCCATGAATGCATCTGGATGAGCCCAGAGAAGTAAATGCTCAGCTTTAAGAATAGAATTAAAGAGAAGTTGCCTAGAATTCTCAGCAAACATTAGCGCCATCTGAATTCTTTTCTTTTACACTCTTCAGAGAGAACTTTCTTTTGGTAGCACTAAAAAAGGACTCCAGCCATCTACATTTAGGGAACAAAATTTTGGTTTAATCCAGCTACAAAATGTGAAGCAACAATGAAAAAAACCAGGTTACTGGGTCATACAGTATATACAATACACACGGGCTGGTAAGGTTCTCAAGATAGGTAATCCAAATGAAGTGGGTCAACATGACAGCCTTCACACAGCAACAAAAAAAGTCATTCAGCACAAGCTATTTTTAATGTCTAATGCCAGCTAAGGGTAACCAGTTCTGGATACTACCTTCATGAAACCAAAAAAACCCTTCTCACTATTCAGAGTATTTCAGAGCTACCATCATAACTACTGCAGTTCTTACACCCATGTATCTTAAATAGTCCTAATGGCTTTCTTCATTATAATTACTGAAATTTAGTAACTACTTAGAAATAGTTACATCTATGGAACCACAATCAAGCAAAAAATATTTGCTTTCTTTAGTTTCTCTACCTGCCACCACACTATGTGGTACTAGACAAGTCTACACAACACACTCAAGGCATCAGCAAGCTGGCAGAGGCATGTCCAGTATCATTCATGTCATATTCATAACAGAAATACTTGAAATAAAAACTGCTCTGGCAGCAAGTCTCAGTGCTTTAAGTTTTAAGCAGCCTGAAACACTTCTGTTGTTGAACAGAGACCCAGGAAAACCAAAATTATTGCAGATAAGCGATATTCCCCATTTTCTCCACTATACTGGGAACACAAAGGTCCAAAATACTCATTCAGACTTGCAGACAAACATTTCTGATTGATTCAGGTGCATCCAACTCCTTTCTCAGCCCCCCACCAAAAACTCATTAATTTTTCTGAATAAAAGTCAGGCTAATATTGACCAATCTGCAGTCCTGCTATTTTTCCCTAACCCACAGGAGACACAGACCAAAACTGTCAGCACCACTTGCTTTCACACTGGATGTCAGATTATATCCTTACATAATATCACCAGTACTTAGGATCCTGTACTCCCCTACTCTGTAGCACAGCTTGAGATCCTGGTTCCAAACTATCAAAAGCAGCTTCTTAATATCTTAGAAAGACCATACCTATATTCTACATGTTTTCTAGCTGACTTCTTGTGCATAAAAAGCATACTATTAGGAAACATTAAAAACACTGGAATCACAGGAAAACAGATTTTTTTTTAGCTGAGAGCATAAAATCTGTCAGTGTATAGAAGATTTAGTAGGTATGTTAGTTCCTTGCCATTTTTGACGATGAAACACAACCAGAAAAATAAATCCTAAAAAAGAAAGCCTCCAAGACTTGTTAAAGCACATACGACTCCAAAAGTCAGCTTAGCATCCATCATTCTCGGGCAATTCAAAGCCTACACACCTGCCACTAGTCTAGAAAAATAATTCATTGGTCTTTTGCTGAAAGGCTAAAGCCATAAAAAATATTGTAGCAACAACTGTCACTCATGCATGCCTTTAAAAAGCCTACCAGCAACTGCACAAGTAGTACAGTAAAGGCCACACAGAGTAATTCAGGTCTACTCCAAGCCTGGCTACAGAGCCATTACACACAATAGGCAAATCAACTGAAAAGAACAAAATCAATACTTAAGTATTTCTCTTCAGGCATTATAATGATATCTCTCAAAAACAGACACATTAAAAAAAAAACCAAACAACCAGACTTTCCTGGCTACCAGATAAATAATAAATAAATAAAGTGTTAATATTTCTGCCATGTTCATCAGACAGATATTTTCTAAAACCAATTAAAATAAGAAAGAGCTAAAAAAAAAGCACCCTTTGTCAAAATGAATGAATGATGGATAACATTATTCATACCAGCTATCAAAGAACTCTTCTTGCATTACTTGAACTGCATTTTTGTAGGTGCTGTGGGATTTTGTTTAGTTTGGGCAGGTTTACCTCTTTCACGGAACACAGGCAACAAAGACCTTACCTTACCAAAATATTTTATGGCTGTTTTTCATTTCCTTTCAGTTTGTATCTACATTAGGCCTCAGAGAGTTTAGTTGATTGCTATCAGTGCAAAGTGCAACCTGCAAAGCACTCTTTACTAGGTATGTGATCACAGGTTATGAGAGAGCAACAAAACACAGAGACCTTAGGAGACAATGGCAATAAACATAAACATATTTTTACTCGAGACACAAGCACTTCTAAGCCCAGATTAATAACACTGAACAAGAGAAATTTTGAGAACTGTAAAAGAATAAATAAAATAAAACTCCACATAAACATAAGATTACCAAGCAACACTGTTAACAGCCACAAAATTACCATAAAAGTAAACAAAACCGTTTTTGCATGAGTAGTAAAGAAAAGTAGCAAACTAAAGTTTCAACTCTCAAATAATTTCATGAAACTTTAGTTATTCATGATCACACTAATATGGACCTTATGTGGAATCTATCTAATTACCACACACTTGAACATTTGAACAAATTTAAACCTAAGAACTTACTGTTATTCAATCAGGGCTTGAGAAACAAACCAGCTTTTCACTGTTTTTGTATTTTGCTAGTACAGCCATCCTGCTGTTCCTTCAGTGGAATAAGCCTTCAATTTATTTCACAAAGAATCACACAGAATTGATTAGGCTGGAAAAGACCACTGAGATCATCAAGTCCAACCTCTGACCCAACACCATCTTCTCAACTAGATCATGGCACTGAGTGCCACATCCAGTCTTTCCTTAGACACCTCCAGGGATGGTGACTCCACCACCTCCCTGGGCAGCCCATTCCAAAGTCTAATCACCCTTTCTGTGAAGAAATGCTTCCTTAATGCTCAACCTAACCCTGCCCTGGCGCAGCTCTACTACTTCATTTCATATTCTTGTGATTTGACCTGCATGTAAGTTTCATATTCTTGTGCAATTCTTGTAATGAAGCTTAGTCATTAAATGACTCCATGAAACCCACTAGTACAGGACTTGAGCAGGTGTAACCCAGTCATTAATGCATAATATCACTCACCCCATATTGGCAAGTCATCAATATACATCTGGTACCAATAGTGATTTTTGATAGCATACACAAATGCATCTCTTCTTCCCTTGTCCAAGTCAACTTCACAGTAAGTAGTCTGCATTACATCATCTGCAAAAAATTAAAGCACAGTTAAAGATTTATTCATGAGATGGCTCAAAGTGAAGGCAAACCAAGCAAATGGAGGAATGGACAGTGTTGAAGTCTCCAAGCCCTCTTGGCTATCCTATAGTACATAACAAAAAAGGACACTTAAAAAGGAACCATTAAAGCAAATACATGATTGTATTCAGAAATCTACACTTCTGCTTGCAGAGGCCTCCCACATACTGGACAAGGAAAGATTTCACAGTATCCTTTTGCTGCTTCACCAACACTAAATTAAGGTACAAAAGCTGATGGCAGATTCACCTGAACAGATAATGAGATCTCTCTAACTTTAGTAAGAGGTATGAAATTATCAACAAATACCTAAAACTGTTTACAACATTATCTCTCTGTTTTAGTATAATCAGCTTCACTGACCAGGAATAATGTTTGTAAAAAAACCCTAAAACTCTTTAAAGTTCTCAGCAATTTTGAAGAAACTACTACTAAGGAAGAAACAAAGTAATCAGAGTAAAGACACAGAAAAAAGGAGAGAAGACAAAGAATAATGCAAGGAATGCACAAGAGGCTGCATTTGGAAATAAAACAAATCCACCTCTTTCAGCCAGAAAGCTATTCCACATCTACAATCCCTAAGTTATACTGTTAGCAGACATTCTTTCGCATCTCACTTTTCTTCCCTAACATCTCCTTTCCAAGTGAAGAAAGATAAAAGGCCTCATATTTACAAGACTTCAGACAGCTACAGATTCAGAGACAAGCTCCCTCATCTACATCTTAGTAATTGTTTTCATGCTACAAATAGTGAAATACAGTAAAAGTAAAGAATTTCAGCTTCTCCTCTTTTTGTCATCACTGGAACTGAGGACCCATTTTAGTATATAAAATTTATGCCCTAAGTACAGCTCTAATTTGTATCAAAATTCAGCTTACTGTCTTCAATACACTAACTACAGTATAAAGCTTAAAAGGCAATTCAAATCAGCTGCACAGAAAAAGCACAGGCAAGCAGAATATTTCTAAAACAAAACATAACTTCTCTGATAACAACAAAAATCAAAATATGCCAAGTACATCCCATCAACAAAACTTTTTTCTGGAGAAAAAAAAAGAGTAACTAAACCGCTCAAATCAACAAATGTACCAAGAAGACTTTTAGTGCATGGACAAAACTCTCAGGGCCCATACAAGAGGTACATTGAAGAGAAGGAAGCCATTAAAGTTGGCACCACAGCTGAAACAGATGTACAAATTCAAGTTTGCACGTATGCCTCTACTGAGCTGGATCCTACATTTTTGGATGTTTTCCCCTACCCGCAAAATGCCTCTGCTTGGCACTTTTTCACTTTAACAGATTTTTAAATCGTCTTGACATTAATTAAAAGGGAAAAAAGAAAGCCAATCCACAAACCCCAGAACCATTATTTTCTGGATTTGTTGCTAAGTAGGGATTCCTTCTGAAAATTTGTAATTTCACTGTCATGCCATGTTCAAATAAAGGACAATACCTTTCTAGTATTACATTTTTTGACTCAAAGCATTGTTCAATACACAGATCAAATGAAAATAAGCAATGAATTAAAATGCAGGTAAAAGAGAAACTAATAGAGGCTGTTAAGGAAAGCATTTCCCAGGGCTGAAGCAAGAAGCCTGTTTGGGAGAAATATTATGGGGGCCAGGCTGGCTTTAGGTGACTCTGGTTCACAGCAGTACCAGCACAGGTAGGTTAGACTGTAACCTACTCTAAATTACTCCATGGGCTTTCAGACTGTGCAATTTGCCACTTGCTTGTTTGTTTTACCAACTGAAATGAGCTATTCTGCATATAATGCTTTAGGATATAAACAGTGAGGTTTGCCGCTGTTAAAAGGAAAAGACTTTGGAATATCACTTGAAGTGAAACACCTGCACTGACACAAAACTGCAGATAGCAGTGTGCCACAAAAAAACCTGTTTTCACCCATTTTTACAGATCTTATTCCCAGCATTCAGAATACCAAAAGACATCACCACACCAGAAGAGATAGTATAATCAAATCTGGATTAACTGAGTTATGAGGTGCTCCAGGGCACACACACAAAACCCCAGCAGAATCACTGGAAACAATCTCATTCAAGTCTTGGAAAACACAGGCATGACATTACATATGGAATATGATGTCAGCCGTACTGCACACTACAGGTCCTCTCACCTCCTTCAAAACAAGTGAAAGAAGACAAGTGCTCCTTTCTCCAGCCACTGACAGCTAAAGCTGTTGTTTAGTTACAGGACAGGGTTAGGCGGCCAAGCTTAAATCCACTGTGTTAAATGATTAAATGAAAGAAGCTTAGAACAGCATTGGGTGGCTGGGGAACCTGATGTCTACTTCATTACAGCTTTACCAGATCTAAGGTCTTGCATATGTTAGAGAATTCTTATCAAAGTTATGGCTGGATGTGTATGCAAGTGGAGAGCAAAGTTAAAGGCAGGTTTTGTGGTGCCTCTGTATCAGGGATGTCACAGAGGTAATATCTGCTGTGTAATAAAGCTTCAGTAACATGAGTAGCACATTTAGGAAATTTTTTGAAAGTGTGACTCATTAGAAAAGCAAGTGTGCTTAGCCAGATTTCAAATTTCCTATGAACAGTCAGATCAATGCAGTTTTATTCAAACATGTGAACCATATAAAACCTCATTACATCTGACAACACTAAATGTCATCCTTCTAGAGGTGTTGCAGAAGAAAGTTTAGGTGAAAGTGTCTCCATTAGAAATGTGGCCATTTAGTAACATTTCTGAAGAAATACAAAACGCAATTTTGTTAAAACATCCTTTTCCTCTTTAAATTCTTTTTCTCTAATGGCACTGTATGATAATATAAAAAATAAATTTTCAAACTGAAGTCACTATGATACCAATGTTCAATACATTTAATAATTTACTAGGTCTCAGGTGTAAGAGAGGATGTCACTCAAATACTTGAGTAAAGAACTTGACATATTAATTAAAAAGCATTATTATCCCAGATTTAGCTTGACAAGATAATTAAGCCAACTGAAAACTTAGAAGTTATATTACAATATGAGTGTATGTTAATAATTCATTTCTTCCTTCACACAGATATGTATATAGATTTGAGACCTGTGATATAAGAACAACATTGTCCATATTGTAACAGAGGGAAAATCCAGCTAGTCTTGTATGATTGCAGGTATCCTTTCATATGCCACACTTAATACAAGAAACACTACTTCATGGAGACTTGGATACACTGTAGATTTGCCCCACCAGTCACTACTAGGAGAGTTCAAGTGGAAACCTTCACTTTCAGAAAGGCACATTTCTGCACAATCATAATTTTATTATAGTTAAAAAAATACAGTCAATGCCTACTGATTCAACTACCAGTTTTACTTACACAGTTGAGTACTTCAGCTAATAACAGCTGCAGCCAAAACAATTTTTTGAATATGATGAACAACATGCAGCTTCATGCTTACCTGCTACTGCTGTCCAGTCAAACAATGTTGAAAAGGGAATTATTTTTTATTGCATAAGCTAATTTATTAGAACAATTCTATTTCCCCTTTATTCAGTTTAGAGAATAAAAACCTGAAAGTATGAAGTTCAAATCTAATTTAATTTTGTAAACTCATACAATACTCTTAAAGAGAAAGAAATGCCTGCAACTGTTAATCTTGCCATAATGCCAACTGCAAATAAAGAAAAGCACAGATGCCTGTTAACTCAGAACTTAGATATGATTCACATATTCATGAAGATCTGTGCAAGTTTATTACTTATTACCTTAATTATTTCAGCTGCAGATTTTAGATACTCAACTCTCTTTCAAGCTGTATCTTTTACTTAAGAATACATGAATCTATTGGTACCAACCAAGCCTCTATCTGTTAGGAAAAAGGAAAACAAAAACCAACCAAAAAACCAAACCACCACAAAAACACCAATAGCCCTGTCCCAATTTCATTGCAGCAACTTCTGGAACAGTGATGCAGAGTTGAAGCCTATATCAATCACACTGAAATAAAACTTATCCATTACAAAAAAAATTATTCCAATTTCACGGATATAATCTAGTTACAATTAAAAAAAGTGAACAGCACTTCCACAAAGAAAAAGGTCTACCATTAAAATGTCACCAAAAAACTGAGCTACCATCACATTTCAACAACTGAACTGGAAAAGAAGTATTCATAAATGCTAAACTTTAAAGACTGGTCTAAGAAATCCAAATTTTACAACACATAAATTGGATATAAATTGTACTGGGTTTATGAGAACTTTTAAGCCTCAAAAAATGAATTTAAGTATTGCAATCCTCTGCTCTATTTCTTTACTTTTAAAACCTGTGTATATCAAGGAATTATAGAAATTTTATATAATTGCATATTATATACTAATAATTACTGTTTACAATTAATTTATACTTGTTACTCTGAAATGTGGAAAAAAATAGTATTTTAATACTTTTAACAGCAGATTAAGGATAGTAAAATAGAGTTGACTCCCATTCACACTTCACTTCAAGGACCACTGCTAGAAATACTTAAACAGCTCCTGATGCAGAAGCTGCTGGATAACAGTTAACAGCAAAGAGATTATTGTCTTTATCTTTTATCCAGAGGACACAGACTGCAAGAGAAAAAAACTAGAAGTGGACATGTACAGCTTCACACATCATGTACGCATATTTAGTAATCAACCAGTTATCATGTACCATCTGCTTTATTAAAAACATCTGACCTGCAGTCACTTTGGTTAGGAATTCAATTCACTGCAGGTCCAATATGGATTATCAATTACTAAGCTCCCAGGTGTTAATAACAAGAATTAAATTTTTTAAAATTCTGTGCATTGGCTATATCATAGCAGTAAACATTAACTCACAAACCTTCTAGTCTTTTCAATTTGGTGCTGCACCAAGAGAGTGCATTTGCCACAGGAATAGAAGAATCTCTTTGTAAAGTTGGGGTTCTTAAAGGAAGTAAAAATTACACATCAAACTGGCTGTACAAACAAACATTTACCATACTCTGATAAAAGAAGTTTTATTAATCTTTACTGCTGTGTTGAATTGCTGCCAGTTGACTTCACTGTTCTTTCCCTTTTGTGTTTCTGAGTACATTCTATGAGGTTTGACAAGAAAACTGTTTCTCCAAAATTGAGTAAAAATTTTGGCACGCTACAAGTGTAACAAACCAGTAGTAAGGACTGTGTTTGTACAGGTACTGTTTCTCTCTTAAAAGGAAAGATTCAACTCCAAACTCCTTTAGTGTGGCAATGCTATTGTCTATGCAAATTTAAAAATCATGAAGAATTTAAGGTATGAACGTTCTAAAAATCTTTTATTCAACTTATGCTATTGCTAGCAAAAACATCATTAGGTCTTTATTTTGCAGATGTCCAGTTTTGGATAAAACTTTTACAGCTTACAAAAACTAAATCCCATCTGACTGTAAATGCTCAGACAAGAGATACTATGTTTAAGTTCTCCATCCAGTTAAGCACTAGTGATGCAATGAAGTGCAGTGTTCTGGAAAAAAAAAGATACACAAAACACAACCTGAATTAAATTAATAAATGTTAAAACTCAAGAGGCAAAAAGAATCTGCTATTATTTGAAGTTCTGCAACTACTAGTTACAGATATCTGAAAGGACACATACAGAGAAATTATGCAATAGAAGACTCAGATCTTAATATCAAGAATATATTTGCGAAAATTAAATATCTTCTCTGGAATAGTATGGCAAGATGGTGAGGACAGGAAACAATGGGGGAAAAAAAAATAACAGACCAGCTTCATCCTGCTCCATCCTGACTGGCATATGAGTTAGAGACAGTACTATAAAGGTATTTGTCAAAGTTATCTTAAACCAGGCAGTAATCAGAAGGATACAATCACCAACTTCGTGTTGAGGTGAAACTTTGAGATGTTGAGCTCTTGCTACTCCTTTGCAATTCCAGTGAGTCTGCAAGTATTCATCATCACAGGAGAAAACTACACCTACAGAACTGGTAATTCCAGAATGTTAATTCCAGTAAATAACTAAACATTCACACGCAGAAAACTTAAGTTTTACTTTGTAAAATTATATCAATTACTTCAGAAGCAATATCTGCTGCAAGCATATTCCTTCAAGGGCACATAGATGGAAACTTCACTGCAAACTCAAAAGCCAGTGACAGTAACCTTGCAAGGTGTACCAGTCAACGATATAAAATACACTCAGTTGCCAGCCGCAAGAAAATTTCAGTTCTTCTCATTAAAAGATCAAGTTTGAAGAGTTTGTGTATTTTTAAGTGATTAAATGCACTCTGAATCACTTACCTTTAAATTTGATGTCAAGACCACTAAATTCCAATTCAACTCCTTGAAGTGCTTCCCCTAGGGTTTCATGGTAATGGCTGATGCTTTTTTTTGATCCCACACAGAAAGGGAGAGAGAAGTATTTGTATGTTTCTTGGCGATTGTGGTAGGGTCCTACAGTATTCATCCACAGAACAACTTCCTCTTTATCTTGGTACTGAAAGATAAAGTTATTGAATTAGATGAGAAGCCCAGCAGAATAAAAATGTTCAAGAAGCTCTCAATTCATATGAACTAGCAGGGCAGGATTGCTCAATCACAGGCAACAATCACATTTAAAGACAGACGAGCATTTTTGTCTTTTGCATGACAGGGATTCTAGGATAAAATTTCAGCCTGCCTTTATAGAAAAAAAAAGCCAAGTTGATCATACAGTTTCTTAGAGCCTATCAGTGAAGTATCAGACGAGGGAGATTGAAGAAAAATGTTGAAGATACAGCGACCAGAAGTTGAAAAAAGCAGAAGTCTTGAAAATAAATAAGCTTTTACTAATTTTGTAAAAGCACAGATCAGTTAAAACCAAAACTTTGTTAATCTTAACTGAAAGAAAGGAAACACCAAATTAATGTCTTGTTAAACAAAATATTAGCAAAGTAGTCAGGCAAACTACCCACACTGACAGATATTCTGTATTTTCCTAAAATGCAGCTCCCTTTCTTTTTAGCAGAAAGAGCACAATGCTTCACAGGAAGCACTAAAATTAAACTGTTGCATACCTACAGTAGCCAAGAACCAAAGTCAGACAGAAGAACTGTATTTTGATGCATTTCCAACATTCCCACAGTAAAAAAAACCAGAACAGCAAGAAGTCTGGGGGCTGCTATGAAATTCTCTCTGGGAACATTTACTCTTCACTTTCCACAGCTACTGTTAACCAGGAAAAGATATTCCTTGTCTAGGAGCCAGAAATTTTTTTCAAGCCCTTATTACTCCTGAACAACAGAAAAAGTACTTGAAGTCATTAATCTATCAATATTCAAATACTGGATGAATTCAGGAAAATTAAATGATCTGAAATAATAATTTGCATTATATCTGTATGCATCTGGATGAGGTATCCGATTTGTTGATTACTACACAAAGTCTCTCATGCAACACAACTTCTTCACCTGTAATTTCAACAGAATAAGGGAGACAAGGACAGTGATATAACTTCTAAGGCAGAAAAAAACCCCACTACTTATAACTATACAAACATGAAAGCAAATCACTATATAGGTCCTGAATTCTTTTAGGTATAGAAGTATAAAGTACTATTATAAGACCAAAACACCTTAGAGGAGAAAAGAAAGTAAAATGTTAATTAAACATAACTATTATATAGTGCACAGCTGAAATACCGAATACAGTTCTGTATCTCCCTTTTTAACAAATGAACAAAGGTTCTTCAACTCCACTTATTCTGAACAATCACAGTCATACCAAGAGATTAATGCAGAACTAATTAGGTACATGCAGAATGAAAAAAATTATTCAGATGAAGTGTTTGAAAGTTAAACTCAAGGATTTAAACAAACATGCTTCGGAAAATAATTTAATCCCTTTAAACTAACACACCATCTCAATTAAAAGCTTATCTTTTTTTGTTTACAAAGATGTACAAAGGTCATTCCAGCCTCTTATGTGAGTGATTTCCAACAAGAAACTTAAAACATCTTACTAATTTCATTCTGAGCTGCAGGAGAGACCAAACCCTTTGCAGAGCACATACTTCAGAGCATTTCTGACAGGTAAACAATGTCAAAAAAGCATCAAATAAAAAGTAAACGAGAAGAGAAAGCAAGAGAAAGTAGACATTCCTCCTCTCTGCCAGCAACCAGAAAGGTTATAGCAGTGCAGCACTTGTCCAAAGAAAGTTGGTAAAGAAAGCAGAAAGAAAGCAAAATCACAGTTCCAACCCCCTCAGCTGCAGAAGCTGACAGTGGAATCTGCACCTCAAATCTGCCTCTAGCTCTTGCCAAGGGAGCACGGGACAAGCTGGTCCATCTCTTCCTAGCCTGTTATTTCTATCATGTCTTCCTCTAACAGCTGCAGAACATATTTCCAGCCCTTTCTCAAAATGGTCTTAACTTGTCAAGAGCCCACTTTAGCACTACTTGTACCAAACAGCTTACATGTGAATTGACCTGTCTCTGTTCAACCTTCAGTAATAGAATATGACATCCTTAGGTCTGTGAGTTCATCTTTGCCTGAATAAAGCAAGCACTGACCACTGCTTTTCTTAGCTGCTTGTTTCTGACATGCTTCATACTGAGCTGGGACCTCCACAGTTTGGAACTATACCAGAAGTGACAGGCAAGGCAGAAACCAACAGATTAAGAACATAATATGCAAAATTCTGCTATGTTTTCTGATCTACCAATGTAACTAAATACTAATTACAACATCTGCAATACCAAATCTGGTCTTTGCTTGTCTCTTATCTGCATGGGACTTAGTTCTTCTTCAGGGCTTACAAGTTTTTCCCACAATGACTCTAAGATGCCATCAGCCTGCTCTAGAGAGAAAAGGGGCCACATCAAACAGATGCAAAGAATTCAGTCTGCATTTATTACTTCCTCCTTTCTCACAACCACCCCAGAACAGCACCTGCTACATAAACAAACACAACACCTCAGCCAGCCCAGGCTACACCTCAGTCACGGCAGTCCTTAGGCACAGCCGTCTGCCATCCATCAGGTGCTCCCAGTGGCCTCCTCAAATTAAGAGTGTTGTAGTAAGCAAAGCAACTTAAGCACCTTCAGTTTAAATTGGGGATGATGTCTAGCAGAAACTGAAGGACATTTTCTTCTCTCTACATTTGCTGGGTTTTGCTCATTGTCAATTATAAGGATGAGCTTTCACATTTAAATGCATTTCTCTGACATGACATACTCATCCTCGCATCCTTAGCCTAGTGGTAGGGTAATTCGGTGGCAAGAACACAATGCTATTTAAGAGTTCAAGTGTGGTGGTCTGATGGTGGATTTTCTCTCTGGTTTCTTTTTTTTTTTTTTTTTTCCTGTTTCATGAGTGCCTCCATAATATCAAAACATCTACAACAAATAACAGTACCAATACAAAGGAAAACTTATTTAGGCAAGACAAAGCACTAGATGATCTTGTAGGAGACTGTACTGTCACCTCTTTATGAGGACTGTTAGGTTTTGAGAAGGCTTACATATAACACACCTTTCAGCAAAAAGGTCATGCTGTGAGAGAGAGAACATAAAGTAAGCCAAGATGAACATAGTAATAACAAGGCAAAGAAGGTCAACAAATAAGATGCTGCGATCTGTACTCTGGTGCATCTCAGCAAGCTCTTCTGGTTTTGGTTCACATGAAGTGATAATATACTGCATATAGCTCAGAGATCCTAATTATATTTACAGACACAAGCACTTAACAACTTGGTCACAGTGCCACAACTCACATAGTTCAGTACTTCTACATGTGAGAGAAGGCTACAAAACATAATTTTATTTATGTTTCACTTACTGAAATTTATGAAAAAAATATCTGTAAGCTCTGCATATTTTTCTGCACTAACCTTAATATCAGCTCAGTAATTTCTGTAACTATATGGAAGATATAATGATATAGATGCAGCCTGAAAAGTCTCAGCATTGACACAAGTTAGCTACCATATAGCTGTTAGGCTAGGGAGACAAACATTCAGAAACATTTTTCTGTAATTGCTGACCAGTTGGTGGAGGACCAACCTCCTCCACCAGGTGTAGCTGCACCTCAAGTGCAACTACCTATCATCTACAACCCTCATCACAGCTGAGGACATCTGTTCCAAAGCAGCACAATATGGTCATGCTGCCTGTTCAGAGCACTGGGCTGCAGGGACGTGTCTGCAAGCTAAAATCACATTCACTCCATCTACAGTTCTTCCCTGCTGCCAGTATTGATGGTTCCCTGCAGAACACTGAAGTGGCAGGAAGCTTGTGCAGTCTGACCTGGCCAGGAGTGGATCTCTTCTATGTAATACAACTAGTGAAAAACTGGGGGTGTGCACCACTTTGAAGCTTAATACAACTTCCATACACCTAGACAGTTCAGAAATTATTCAGGCAGACCAACATTGACACTACCTTCAGTACAGCACATGCATCTTTCCTTCCCGTTACCCAACAGGGCACTCA
The DNA here is from genome assembly GCA_017589585.1 of Phylloscopus whistleri. NCBI lineage: Eukaryota > Metazoa > Chordata > Aves > Passeriformes > Phylloscopidae > Phylloscopus > Phylloscopus whistleri. The sequence goes on along the minus strand of JADMLD010001001.1, from coordinate 2,344,368 downwards.
TGGTGTGGAAAGCAACTATGTCCTCTTTGCACAACCGTAGAAATTACCATGCTAACCCTGAAAATAGACTATTTATTCTACAAAACAATTAAGGCTAGATTAAGTCAGTATATGAAAGGTTGCAGAAAAAGATGAGACTGTCAGGTTGCTGATATTCTTCTTTAAATCCAGAAAATACTTTGCAAAAAAACAATAGAAGACAAAAAGAGGATTACAACTACCAAATCTCATGTGATGATTCAGCAAAATAAATTCAAATCAAGACAGTTTCTTTCAGATAATAAGCAATTTTATTCATTTTCTTGAATAAAAGTCTGGAATGACACTCTCCACAATGCACATCTTTCAGGGGGAAAAAAAGACCAACATTGTTTGTTACAGGCAAAGCAAAGATGTAGAAGCAGGACAGGAAATACAGGAGGCAGCAAGCAAGATTCACCTGGTAATATCCCAGGCTTGTACTCCTCAGTATCTTACAGATACTCTATCTATCTAGCACTTTGATAATACTCAGTGTTTGCAGTTCACATTCACACCCTGCTAAACTGTGGATTTCAGCCTCATGCTCTCCTTTGGACAAAGCAGGCTATTTCAAGTAACACTTCTGTATTTCTCTCTGAATTTTATGCCTCACCAAGATGTGTCTAGAACTGCACTGGTGGCACAGGCTGAGCTACTGTACATGCAGTACTTTTACTGTTACACTTCCGAGATGCACGAGATTGCTCAGGCACACCACGTCCTGCTTCCATGACATTTATTTCACCTCTTCAAAATGGAAACACAACTTCAAAGAGGAATCAGGCTGCTCATTTGTGCACAGCTTCACATGCAAATAAGTATTTTACATGAACTGAAATGTTTTCCATGGTGTTTCTCTAACTGACAATTTTCAGATACTATACAAAGTTCCTAATTTTATATACTAATTTTAAATAAGCCTTACATGCTCAGGGTTTTAACATACTTCATTGGGGTATAAGTCAAGCAAAAATGCTTTTCTCAACCATATTAAATTAAGAATTTTGCTATGCTATATAGGAGGGGTTTTGTTTATTTTTCAATGTTTTCAATTTCTATTCTTGCAGACCACAGACAATTAAACTGAAGCAACATCAAAATTAAAATGCTACCTACTCTCTAGACCATTCTCCTGCAACAAAAAACACAGGATATTTCAGAATATTTTATGGTTTGTCTATTTCATCACCAATTCCAACAAGCCTAGCAACAGAAGATGTGAAAGCAAAAGCCAGCCCTGTTTCTGCAGGATCACTATACAGTGTGATCAGGCCGCCAGTACCCCATTGATATTATTGCTTCCACAAATAAAAGGACAACTGTCAAAAAATGTTGCAATTATTATAATACAGGCAAGGAGCAAGCACATGACATGCTCTGAAGCATGAAAATAAGAATCACCATACAAGTTTTCAGTTAGTTCCTGAAGAACTGTTCTGTTGTGGTCTGAAGTTATGCTGCTGTACTGTCTTTAGACAATGGAGATTTTAAGTGATGTGTCAAAAATTTCTCTTCATTTACTATTCATTTTAAATACCCATGTCTTTATCTTGTAATTGTATTTACACTACTCTTCCTCCAAAGAAAGGCAGATGTGATTTTTAGAGACTAATTCGAATTTAAGATAAAGGACATAGCTGTTGATTCAATGACACTATCCATACCTAATATCTCCAGAAATGATAGCATAGACCTAGAGCTTCATGCAGACTCCTCTCACAATTACCTTTTATAGTATTTGCTTAGAAGTCCACAATTTTAAAAGAAAGGATATTATAATATACATAACACACATTATAGCACACATTGCATACAACTCCATGTTACAGCAGCATTAAAAGCTTAAAACAGCACTTCTGTATGTCCAACATGCTGAGCACTGGTAACACCCTGTGCAGTTGTGTCAGGATGCACCAGCACACCTTCCCAGGGAGCTGCACACTGAGGAAATGGAAGAATAAGGATGTGTATTCGAGTTTTAAAGTCAGTGAAAATTTAGTTCGAGATTACCAAACCCTAAATTTCCCTTCCACTTCTCCAGAAGTGAGCAGAACTTTCAAAATGTAGTAAAGCACTTTGATTATAAGAAAATTAATCTTCCAACTGCAATCATATTTAAAACTGAAATTCATTAAAATGCAGTATTCAAGGAATATTTTCTTCAGGTTCTTTATCTTAAAATCAGTATACAACTACAAAACCCCGGTCATGTTTCATTCATGCTATTAATGCTTCCACTCCAATCTCCCACACAACACTAAAATACCAAAATACCCAAGCAAGGAGACAGCCTTCCAAAAAAAGGTAACTGTCTTTCTACACAAACTATTTCTAACCTATCACATAACCTATCCAGTGAATAAGCTGGATACTGTGTGAACAAGAACACTAAACCAAAATAGACTTACAACCCCTCAGAACTGAGAAGCTTAGATTAAAAAAATGACAAGCCTTCAAAAGGAATTTGTGATTTCCATAGGTAATTGTTTAGGTTATCATTCAGAAAACCAAAAAACATCAGAAATCACTTCTGAAGGGAGAGCCCAAACCCAAATAAATTCAGTGTCAGCTTTTTTTTCCCCTAGAAGATTACCAATATTAATTTAATAATGAATAATCCATCAAGTCAACCAGCCCTTAAAACAAACACAGTGCTAATGCTGAAAACCATCTCACCTCAGCAGAAGCCTCACTCTAAAGCATAGGTTCAGCAAAAAAACCAGGACCTAAACTAGTTCAAAGAATATCTGCTTCTTTAAAGTACTGAATATTAGATTAACTCTTCTGTCATTAACTGCAGCACCAATAAATCCATTTTCCTTTCAAAAAATAAACACAATCCTAATCAGTTTTAAAGTCCTCAAAATGCATGGAATGAGGCAACTAATTACCTACCACTTATACAAAAACTATCAATGCTATTTATCTGTTTCATTAAGAACACTTGGTAAGCTTTACCACACCTCACCTCGAGCAAACTATGTTAAGAAACTCAGCAAGTGTTGACCAGCCAGGCTGCTCAAGAGCGAAAAAGCGTCCTGACAGTCAGAACGACCCAATGTTTAATCACAGCCACATTCTAATCCACTCCACTTGCAGGAAACAGAGAAAGTTTTCAGTAAAGTCTCGTTCCAAAATCACATCTCAGCTTATCACACAAACTTCCACTTTCTTACACTGAAAGCCACGGGAAACAACAGCCGGCGTAAAATCAGAAACGGACGAAGCACAGGTTTTTGTTGGTTTTTTTTTCCTAGAGACTCTTTTTGGGCAATATTGCGAGCACTCCAGAAAAACTATTCTCAGGCCAATGCGTGAGCGCTCAAATCAGTAGTATTTTATACACCCATTTTTCCTGCGGGTCCGTGGCGGTGTCCCCGTCCTGCTCTCACTCCCCAGCCCATCCCCTCGCCACCCCTGCCTCTTCCCGAGGGGAGCTGTCACCCCCCTGTCCCGCGGGGCTGTCAGAACCGCGCTCCGGCTCGGTCCTGTGCTCTGAAGCAAGAGCAAACATCCTTCCGAGAGGAGGGCAGAGCAAACAGCGCTCTCCAAACAAAGCACGCGTACCTGCCGGGGCGTTTATCTGCTCCAGGAAAAGGTGGGACACCCCGCCCGGCCGCACAAGGATGTGCAAACCGGATCAGAGAACCCGCCGGCCCTGCCCCGAGCGCCCCGCCGTCCCCCTCACGCCGCAGCAGAGCGCGGGGCCCGACTCCGGCCCGCGCGGCCGGAACAGCCCGGGCGGCGGAGCGGGCACGCAGGGAGCCCCGCGGGGCGGCAGCCGCCCGCTCCCGCCCGAGGCCGCGGCCCGTGGCTCCCCGTCCCTCCCGCCCACCGAGCCGCGCTCTCCGCGCCGCGGCGGCACGGGGGCCGCAGCCCGAGCGCCGCTCCCGGGGAAGCCGGGCGCCGCCTCACCGTGTGCTCGTGCTCGTCGGCGCGGGCGCGCAGCGGCAGGAGCGGCAGGAGCAGCAGGAGCAGCCCGGGCGCCGCCATCTCGGGCCTCGGCGTCCCCAGCAGGCCCCGCCGCGGCACCGGCCCGCGCCCGCCGCCGACGCCACTTCCGCCCCGCCCGCCACGTCACCCGCCCGCCCGCCGGAACCGCGGGGGCGCTCCGGGAGCGCTACGGGAGCCCCGCGGGGCGGGCGGCGCCCAGGAGGGGCCCGCGGGCGGGCACAGAGCGCGGGCGGGCGGGACCCGCAGTGCCCGCGCCCCGCGGGCCTTGGACAGACCGCGGCCAGCGGGAGCGCGTGGGAGCGCCGTTCTCAGGAGATGGAATTGTAATTGATGTTTCATTTTGATCTGTAAAATAATCTAAAGGTATTTGGGAACAGCGGGACGCAGGGCTGTGTACAAGGAGCCTCTGGAGCACAGTTCCTGGGGGCAACAGCTGAGGGAGCTGCGGTTGTTGAGCCTGGAGAGGAGGAGGCTTAGGGGAGACCCTTATCACTCTCTACCACTGCCTGAAAAGAGGCGGGGTCGGTCCCTTCTCCCAGGGAACCAGTGACGGGACAAGAGGACATAGCCTCAAGCTTGGACACTAGGCGCAATTTCCTCACGGAATGGCTGATCAGACATTGGAAGGGGCTGCCAAGGGAGGTGGTGGAGTCACTGGCCCTGGAGGTGTTTAAGGAGGGACTGGACATGGTCTAGTCGATACGGCGATGGTCAGGCAGAGGTTGGGCTCTGAAATCTTTTCCAAGCTCGTCTGTGAAATGCACAGGCCCGTTCTCCTCTCGCACAAGCAGCGGGAGCACACGGAGCCGCAGGGGCCCAGGGCAGGCACTGAGGTGGCACAGCCGCACCTTGTTCAGGGCAGGTTTGTGTCAGTGCTAGCTAAGGCCTCCAGACTTGGACCTACCTCAAACTACAAGTCCACAGTAAGAAAAATCAAACCAAACAAAGTCTCCAGTCCAAAAAGCTCATGGTATTCAACATTAATTCATCAGACAACTTTTAAATTAAAGAAATACAGTAAAAAATTTCAAAAGCTATCATATATTCTTTAAAAAAAAAGGGGGGGCGCTATACCATCTCCTAAAGAGAGCCAACAAATAAGCAGACAACAAATGACATGAGCAGAAGACAGGAACTCCGTGCTCTTACATATCATCCATGAACTGTAGAAATTACACAGAAAACAAGATTTCCCTGTTACCATCATTCCTAAGCTAAAAGCTTTTCCTCTTGTGGTTTTACACATTCAGTCTACCTTCCCTGAACATATTCCACAAGGTATATTAATATAAAGCCTTTTCCAGAGATTCAGGAGACAGTGCATGCACTGTTTCAGTAGAAGCGAGGTCTCTGTAAAGATACTTGCCAAAACCCATGCAAAAGCCATGCTTGTATTAGACACACACACAGACTAAAAAAAAAAAAAAAGAAAACCTAGACAGTTTTGATAACACCATATGTTTCTTCCTAGTCATTGCATCTCAGTCCAAAATAGAGTAGCTTACCCTTGGGAGACAGAGAGAGGAGGCTTCAGCATCTTCAGTTTATTCAGTACTTAAGTCTCTCAGTCAGCAACAGGGCCAACCAGAGCCATCTGCTGCAGCAGGGTTTGCAAGGCTTGCTGTACAAAGAACAAACACTTTTCCCCAAGCCTGCCAGCTGGCACCTGAGTTTGGTGGATTGGTTGATGCCCCTATAATTAGCCAGTCCACTTAAGTTTTTACAAGTGATTTTATTATCTGTTCAGTCCTTGAGCTCAACTATGCATCAGAAACACTGTTCATACTTCCCTTTCCACTTTCCCTCCCAAGCACACTCATAAGCAATCTGCATGCATGTTGTTTTCTTCTCTGGCCTCTTCTGATCTTCACTTTCAGTGCATTTCTCATCCTGGGTGGAAGCAACACACACTACATGCTGACCAGCACAAAATACAGATACAGGGGGTTCATACATTGAAATGTAAGAGGCTGAAAGCAACTAGGTGAATCCAACCTATGTGGAACACACACTGGTGCCTAAGCAGGTGCATCGCTGCTGGCCTCTAAGAGGCTTGAAAGATATGCCTGCATCCAGTTGTTTACCTGTATCTAACAGTAAAGACATTTTAGTGCTGTTCCTTTTCTCCTCAATAGCGTGAGAGTCTTGCAGTGATTGTTGGTTAGATCCCTCACTAATCCAGCAGCAGTAAGACAGGAATGCCTGAAAGTACAGCTGTACCTTCAATTTCCCTCCCTTAAGCAGTGCAGAAGGGGCCTGAACAGAATGTATTTAGAGTATGGCTCAGCTCCTCTTTTCCCAGCTCACCTCTCCTCCAAACCAGAGCCACATCAGCATTTGGCTTTATGTGATAGGTCAGGTCAGAGTAATGAAGTATCTAAGCTTCAAATGGAGAGGGACTGAAAGGCTACTTATGAGCTACTTTTCAGCAATTCAGATATAACCATCTCTCCACAGCACAAGCAATAAATATCCAGTTCACAACCATAGTATTAGGATTCTGCAAAGGCAAATGCTCAAATAAATCCCTCCCATAGAGGACATTTGACTATAACATGGAGGGGATGCAGAATTAAAAATTAGCTTGGAAAGATGGATCCCTGGGCTGCATCAGTTCAACAGTGCTGAAAGAAAATCTGCATGATACACATATAATTTGTTCTTCCTTTCCTGCCTTATTACAGTTTTACCCACATCCTATAGTTCTACTTTATGTTGTACCTGGCAGATGTGAAAGCAGACATTGCTCTTACCACATCACAGCTCCAAGGTGTGGGGCACAGCTTCCAGCCAGCACCAAGAAGATAGGGAATTTTTGAGCTGTGTGCAAACCAAAGCATGTGGCAGCTGAAGACAATCAACCTGCTAAATTTCTTCTTTTGGTTTCTCTCTTTTATCCCTATTTCTTCACTTATCCTTGCTACTATTTTCCTCACTTCAGCACCAAAACCTCCTACCCTCCTTCCAATTTGAGCTAATAGTGCTAGAAACCTTGTTTCATTCCAAGAAGAGCACAGGAAGGCAGCCCTCACCTCACCATTCCCCTGGCTCCAGTGAGCAAAAGCAAACTGTCACTGAGAATCTATAGTGGCAGTTACTGGAGACAGCACTGAGGTTCCTTTAAAAAAATAAAATAAAATAAACAGAAAGGGCACCTCTCTATCTGCTGCAGCACAACACCTGCATCCCTCTCTCATCAAAAGGAGAGGATATCTGAACTGTATTTGGAGTCACCCAAATCCTATGAGTCTAATGCATAGATGATATTTAACATATGCCTATATCCCTGAAAGCAGCAGGGGCTTCTCCACTTCATTCAGTGCTGGTCAAGTCACGGTTGCTGTCACTTCTGCAGCTTCATACATTGAGTTTGCCACCCTGCAAGAGAATGGAACTGCAATTCCGTCCCTCACCTGCTCTCCTACAGATGAAAGGGAGCTGACATGATTGGACAGAAGCTCTACATGTTCTACCTATACCTGAGGGATCACCTAATACAGATGTGTCTGCCTGTTTTTCAAGCCATTCCCCCTCTTCCATCCCTGAAAACCAAGTATGCAATGATGTTTAATTCTCTACCCGAAATATTATCTTGTAGAATTCCCATCTTGTCATTCATGGACAACCAGAGCCTTGAACTTGTCCCCCAAGGGTCGGGATATGCACAGAAGATTTCAAGGTGTGGAAGAGAGCCAAACCAGGAAGCTTCCTTAAGTTTGTAAGCCCTCAGGCAGAAAAAAGGCTGGACATAGCTGCTGCAGATTCACATTGGTAGAAAGGAACAGTAGAGAAGCAGAGTCCAGCCCCCAGGCTTCCACTGCAGCCAGCTAAAATACAGCTGGTATGTGTGAGGAGTGTGCACTGAGAATTGGAGACTCACTCCTGTTCCAGAGTATGAAGTGAAATGCCTTCATGTTGCTGCTATAATGACCACATGTAAAAGACACAGAACACAGCACTGCCACCAAATCCTTCTCTAATTTGAAAGCTCAGTCACAGTTTTGTAACACAATACCTGCACCCTGGCTGAAAAAGGTTTAAGTACAGTTGGTTGGTGATACAGAAGGTCCCAGTCTTGGGAACTTTCAGGGTGAGTACAGCACACACAACACCTTTTCTGTCCTCTTCAGGGAGAGAACAGGAAAAGGAAAGGCATTTTCAAGGCCATATGCAAAATACATTCTTGCAGACAATTTCTCATCCCCCCATGGTTTAATGATTGCTAAAGGGGGATGCCACACCTTCTGAAAGGTCAGTATAACCGTATCCAAAATGTTATGCCAAGCAGTAGTACATTCACCTGCTCCTGCTGTAATGAGCATTTTTCAAACATCTTATTTTCTTTACTTTTTAAGCATGTTTTCCAGTCAAGGCCTGGTAGACAGCCCTGGTAGACTGTATTGAGAGGTTTGGTAACAAAACTTATCAGGATTTAGTTCCTAAAAAGGACACATGCTTTCTTGATCAAATGGCATCTTCGTGTTGGTGCAGGGCTCCCAAGACACACGTCAATGTTCTTCCCAATGATGATACCTTTTCTTGAAGCCCCAAAGCACCAAAATTCTTCTAACTAAAAAAAAAAAAAGGTATAGAATGCCACAAAGTTCCAGTGAAAATCATGGGAAAAGTCACCAGAGCTTCAGGGAAGATGAAGGGGAAGAAATCATTTGGGTCCCACTTATAAATAATTTAAGACAGCCTAAAAATATCTGTACAAACACATATGTAAACAGAAAAAATCTCATATTCCACAGATGTCGAGAGATTCAGCGACCTCTTGGGGGCACAGGTGGAGGATAAAAGCCTTCACAGCTTACAGGCCTATAAAAAGACAGAATGAAAATGCATGTAAAAGTCGTAGAAAATAGAGTTCTGGAACAACACATTGCATGCAGTAACATCATATGTAAGCATACTGTACAATCTATAGTCATGCAAGAAGAAACACAGGCTGATTCACAGAGCAGATGCCAAGCTGCCACTGTTCTTATCCAAACTATTTCTTCTGTTCTTCAGCTGCAGTAATTCTACTGTTACTGGAAAGAGATGCTAGTTGGTTGGAGTAAAACTTTGACAGTGTGGTAGCTTTCTCCTGAAATGAAGATGCAATAGGAAGAGATCAAAAGATTCAAAACCTTTTTTCAAACTAACTGCAGAAAAATTCCAGCTATATCCTTGCCAAAGCCAAGCCGACAACACAGACCTTGCTGCACCCACACAGTGGCAATTACTGCTTTAACAGTTGGAGAATTTTATTGGTATCTGTACTGAGACAACTTTTTGGGGAACAGACTTCATAGACTTGCACTGGTTGAACTAAAGGAATGTTTACAAGTTATTTAAGTTTATGATCAAATCAAGGCAAAACTCCTCAACATCTTTTATAAAACCAGTGCAGTTCTTTCTTTGAGGCCAGTAACATGTAAACATATATGCTTTGGAGAGATCTGGACTTTGTAAAAAGAAACAAGTCCAAGGGAATGCCAAAAGGAACTTCCCCCTGCACTTTGTATGTTCCAAGAAGATAGTCTCAGGACAGTCAGGTACTAAATCTCTGCCAAAGGTAGGATGCAACTCCACCTGGGTCAGTCTTCCTATGGCAAGCATTGTGGGCTTCACTAGCGCTGCCCCTTGCTGTGCATGAACCACAGGGACAGCACTGCAACAGCCTTGTTACCAACTAGGAAACAGATTCCTCTACATACAGACAAGAAAGAATGACCTTACAATTCCTAACAGTGTGTGTTGACAGACAGCAGTCTGGTAGACTTTGTTTAAAAACATTCACTTTCTGCCTTGCTAACTGCCTTGCTTTCTGTCCAAGGCTTCCATATGGATTCGCTGAAAGCACACATTTTGAGCTGCATTTTAGTTTTACCTGCTTGCACCTCGAGGAGGCACTCTGGGAGGCCTTTCTGGGAAAGGAAGCCTCTCTACTTGGTGAGGAACTGGGCTGCGGCTCCTTGCTGCTTCTGGGACTTCACTGTCCTACAAAATGAAGAGAAGAGTTCACAGAACAGCAGAATCCGGTTCTTGGTATCTTTGCAAAAGAAGTGGCTATGTTTTGACATTTCTCTAAATGTGATGCCAGCTCTGAGCTCTTTTTTTTTTTTTTTTTTTTTTTGCATGAGAACAAAGGCATGTACATAAGGACAGCGGAGCAGAACATAGCAGAGGTGAGAGCTTACCTCACTATCCCCTTCCATCCCACTGCTGACACTCAATATACTCCGAGTGCTGGAGCGGTTACTTGCACTACCTGGAGTAAGCAAGAGAAAAACTGATTAATAAACCCTGGTGATTTAACTGCAAATCCCTTACTCAGGGCGCTTTCTAAACTCGTGCTTAATTCTTGCACACATTACTGATGTTTGTTTAGATTCATTTATTTTCACTGTTTTTTCATATGTTCAGGATCCAAACAACAGCGTTTCACATAACACAAACCACAGGACCAAGCCATTCAATTATGCTTTTTTCTAGAAGATTTCTGCCTTATTTTTCTTTATCCAGTCTCCTGGTTGAATACTCACAACCATAATCTAACTGAAAAGACCCAATACCAATATCATCTAGCAAGTCAGGCAAATATTTTCACAAGGGTTACACTCCCAACACTTATGTGCATCTAAATTATCAGTTCCCATATCTTTAAGAACTTTGTGAAGATAGATGGCTCTGAACACTGTCACATAGTCATTCCTGGAGCAACTGCCTAAGAAGTTATTGTTCCAAAAAGTAACTGTTTCCTACCCCCTTTAACAACAATCCTCACTCATCACAGGAATGTTTCCTAGTCTATTTCCAAGGTAAAAACGAGTTCGAACAAACAACCTTCACCACCCATCTATGCAAACCCATTTAACTGTCATGGAACTCAGAGTAGGGATTGTTTTTGCAATGAGTCATGCCAACTCCAAAGATGACAGCAACTCACAAATATAGCCTACACTGCTATGGCTGGTTTCAGTCATAAATCAATAACATTCTATAGGGCTGTGAAGTACTGGGACGTTATTATTCAGAAATATTTACACTGAACTGGTGGCTAAAGATTTTCTCATAAGATACAATCCCTCCCTGCTAGCTTTGGTAAGTTTCATCAGCTAGTACAAACAGCAGCACTTAAGAGTGCTAAATACTGTGGTAGGGTCCATTCTCACAATCACACCATGAGAAAGAGCGCCAAGCTGCATACAGCCAGCTCTGCAGACTTGTTAACACTTCTCTCACATGTATGCTTGCTTGTATGCAGGTTACTGGCTCAGCCAGCTGCCTCTGGCACCTATTCTGGATGTATGCCAGCTGCATCTTGCCAAGAGTCACAAAGGTAGCAACCTCACACGAAGTCAGGCTTCCTTTCAGAGGACCAAACTGATCCTAAATGATTTCTGCAAGAATTGCTCAGTCTGAAGAGCAAGAATGCCGGGATTTAATTTGCACAAACTAAATGTAATGAAAAGATAGTAAAAATGTGCAGACTGCCCAAGTCACTCAAGAGGTCCCACAGTTACCAATGAAAAATGTCTTATGTCTACTGTCCTTTATGTAAAACAATTGAAGAAACAACATGTAGAGACTGGTTTCCAGCCTGAAGTATAACTGCCCTTCAGGCCAGAAGAGCTACACAGCCTGCTGGCAAGCACAGCATGGAAGCATCCTTTCCAAGAAGAGAGCAGCTGCCATCTACTTTTAAGAACTGAAGACAGGTGGTATGCCTTCCCTGAGAAGGCTCAAGAGACTCCTTTGCTCAGCTTTCAGGTTCTCCTCCTGCAGAGATGCAGACAAAAGATGTCTGCACCACTTGATGCACACCTGGACTTGCTTTTACAGTTTTGAGAGCAGCTGGCCTGAGGCATGCAAGGTTTGGGGTGGCACTGTCAGTGCTGGGATTCAGGAACAGAAGTTCTGTCCCCTGGGTTGACTCCAGGGTCAGGCTTGGGAAGTGTGTTCCATCCAGCTTTCCTGTAGGGACAGTAACACTCAGAGCCTGCTTACTTGTTGTGCTGGATGTGCTTTCTGTTTTCCAGTCTCCTCGTTTTAACTCCTTTTTTAGCGGAAAAACGTTTTTCCTGGGGGTGTATTCATATATTCCACATTCTGGTTTCCCCAAATTATGAGAATGTCGGATGGGTACTGTAATTTCCAAATCTGGAAGGGAAAATGAACAGTTCAGAAAGGTCTATGCAATTATATCCTCCAAGAGACAGTTTTGCACTTAAGGACAGAGTTAAACACAATTGCATAAGGACAATCATAACTGTACATGAATGAATCAACATGCACTCCACAGATGCAGGCATGCTTTTCTTGGCTGTGAAAGCAAAGAGCAAAGCAACTTCCCTAAGTTTTTGCCAGCTGGCACATGGATGTGCATATTAAAATATCACAGAACCACAATATGCACAGACATATATCTGCCTCAAGAGCTTGTTAATATGGTTAGCTGCTTCATTACCAGAGAATATCAGAAACAAAGACTGTTACCTGCACTTTTGTGGGTTTTTTGCTTCTCCATTTGCCTCCTGGTTATGCTGTCTCGTAGACGTTTCAGATTTTCCTAAAAACATCACAAGATACTCTTTTCAGGGCTTGCATGAAGGAAGATGAGCCACTTTCTGACAAAATCAGTATTATATTTTAGCTAACTTTGCAGTCAAGCTGCAATAAAGCTTGCTAGACCTGGCTGAAGTCCAAACCGTGTCAATAGGTTTTAATTTATTCCTTTCAGAAGCCCAGTTTTTTCTGATGTTCATTATATATATTAAGGTCAAGTTCACATACTCACAGGCAGTTGCAGGTAAGCAGCAGATGGGGTTTAGAACTCCCTGTACTTTCTGTTTGCACTGTGACACTGGCACAGAAACAAGACCCACAATCAAGTAACTGCACAGTTCTTTCTGTACTAATGAACAGATAATTCTGACTGTAGGGACAGAAAAGGCTGCCATGCATCCCAGAGTGTGAGGTACAACTCAGAATTCAGGATGCCCCTATGAAGAAATGTAACGGGACACAAAGACTCTTCACCATTGTGTGGCAGCATATTACACCGTACAGTACAAAAAGGTAGGGAGAAAAAAGACAACCTTTTTCAGCAGGGAAATATGTACAGATCTGAGAGAAGGAAACCCCTGAATAGGTAGAAGAGCAGATGAAGCAACTGCTGTACCATGAAGCAAAATTCGGAGCAGAGATTTTGAGAGCTTCTCATAGCATAGGGCATAAATCATGCCACTTCATCTCTTCTACATCAGTTTACTTAAGTAGCACTGTGTTCTTCTCTGGTAGAAGAAGGGACTCCTCTGACTGTTTCTGGGTAGAGAGGACCTTTCCAAGTGAGAATCAGGAGGTGAAAAGCCTTGCCTTTGTTCTGACAACTTCCAAAACAACATCACCCACTAGAGACCAGACTGCCACAGCATGAACAAAAGGCCCCAAAAGAAGCAAGCAGTGGTTTTAAAGAGGGAGCTTCACTCTAACTTGAGAATTAAAGTTTTAAACTATAACTGATAGTTCCACCTGTCATTATGTCACTGCTGCCAACAAAATGACTCCCTCTTTCTGTTTAGCCACCCAAACACTCTACTTTTTGCTAATGACTGCTGCTAGACCTTGCCCAGCTGCAAAGAACAGCAAACAATTGGAGAATCAGATCATCTACCAACTAGGACTTTACAGCCAACACACCATCTGGGACACAGTCTTCACTGATCTGACACGGATGAGAACCAACAAGTTACATGTTCATCACAGAAGTCCCCTGCCAGCAGGTAGGTGCTAGGTGACCTCTAGAAAGGTTTAGATTTAGCCGACTGGATTTGATCCAGTTCCTTGTATACAGATATTCAAAACCTAACAATATTACTGCAAGACAAACAGATCTGTAAAACTGCTTGCTGCTTACTGGGAACAGCTCCCCCATGGCAGGAGAGAACTCTGCTAGCTGCAGGACTATGTTAGAAGTCTTCCTGCTCCAACCAGGAAAAAAACGTACCCACACTGAGAAGCTTGTGATATATACCTAGAGAGACAGCTGTGTTTCTTAAACAGTAGCATAATCTGTACCTGCTGGAACCGGAATGATTCTGATCTCTTTTTCTGGTTCAGTTGCCACTCCTTAAAATGAAGTACAGCTTCATCCACAGTGAGGATGCCCATTTTCACTTGCTCCTGTAATGTAATCAGCTGCCGCTGCCCTGGGGTTTTCATTCCAGCAAATGGATCATACACACTTGATAGAGACGGGTCCCTTACAGGCCTGACTATTGTCTCTGAAGAGAGAATACCAGCAAAAATATTATTAAACTTGTGGCATCTACCTTCTTCACTGAATACAAAGAGATCAAGTACCCTTTATCCAGCAGACATTAAAAAAAAAAAAAAGGAGAAAAAGAAAAATATTACAGACTGAGTGTTTCCTAAGAAGTTTTTTCTTCTTAGGCCATCCTACTATTTGTCAGGTCTAAAAACCCAGCTGAGAAGTAGCCTTGTACACAAATACATCCAAGGGCTAAGCTCTGCTCTTAAAAACGTAATTTAAGTAAAGAGCACAAAATATATTCCTTAAAATGCCCTGCTTCCTCAGCAATTCACAGAACAGAGCTTTTACCTTAGCAGTCACAAGGCTAGACTCTGTCTAGTAATCTGTGTAGTTTAAGCCCAGAAACTGAAAATTCATTCTACTGATGCTGGCATTTTCTAACTCATTTGTAAAATTAAAAAAAAAAAAAAAAAAAAAAAAAAAAAGAGTTCCCAAGACATGAGATGTGCTCCCCTCACACTCTGCACTTATAAAAGTTTCCAGTGTCACAAAAGGTCGAAAAGATTTGGTCATTCATAGAGGACTGTTATCCCCAGAGCTGTGCAAAACTGTCTATTCTGTCATATTTCACACAAATGAAGCTACTCTAAAAGATCTGCTTTTGGATTACTGAAAGGATTTTCAGGGTGAACTTAAGCCTTACCTTTCTTAACCTTTCCTCTAGGGACATAAAGATTCTCAGGTCTTTGAGCCTTCTGTGCAAAAACTGCAAAAGAAACATTCTTTAGATACTGAAATGCATCTCATGAAGAAAGAAATAGCAAAGATGAATATGGCAAGCATACACAATTCTGCACTGCATTACAGCTTCTGTTACCCTTCTAAATCCATTGAAGACGACAAAGGTTTGTACAGTAGAATTCCCTTTCTATTGATCTCAAAGAATTTAGCTCAGCCACCTCTAAGAAATCTGGACATGATTTCTCCCTAGTCCTGTCACAGCAGAAAGAAGTCACTGAAATTACTCTCTCACGTGTCATTGTGGTTCTTGTTAGCATCTTCACGATACATGGCCAAGATTTCCAAAGCTGCCTAATGAACTAAGAGGAACAATCTTCTTCAATTTCCATAAAACCCCATGTCAGAGGAAGGTACTGAGGTATAAAATCATGTCCAATACAAATGCAGTTGTATTACATCAGTGATACCATTACAGATCAGCAATGTCTCAATTTATTAGCTTGATTGTGTCCTTATAATATCAGGATCTTTCCTATTTATTTGGATTTGTTTATACCATTTGGGGGTACTGCCTTCACGAAGAACAAGCTTAGGCCAAGATCATGGGATGTAACATCCCCACATTCTCAGATTAGGCAAAAGATGAAAAAACATATATGGAATTGGATCCCAAAGGTAACCTAACTCCAGAGTCAAATAATACAGGGATCCTGGTGTCTGGCAACTGGAGCCCATGTCAATGCCATTCTACAGTTTACTGGTCTACACTTCCACTGGTAACCAACTCACTTTTGGAGATGTACAGCTCATTGTCTGGCTGTGGAGAGCTAGATTCTGGTCTTGGAACAGGAACTGGAGGTCTGTTAGCCATTTCCTGTGGAAAAGGGTCTTGTTCCACTGAGTAGTACACATCCTCACCATACTGCTCGTGACATCCTTCCTCAGAATCTGGCATATCCATGCTACCACCTACAAGGGAGCAGAGTTTGTAAGAATAGCAACCTGGCCACTTCACTTAACAGTGGCTCCCTCCAGATGCATTATGTACCACATTCTTACCAAGTTGGCCATTTCACAGCCAAAACCATCCAATTTTGCAGTGCCTTAAATGTACCAAAGACCTTCACGACAGGACTTGTTTAAGTCATTAACATGTAACTGTTTGCTACTATGCCTGTACCATCTGTTTTGAAGAAATAGTGAAAAACATCCTAACTCTCTTTAAGAATTTGAGGGGCAGTTTAATTAATTTCAGTTAATTAACATACTTTAATGGTGAACAAATCAAACAGACCAATGGCTACCAAAAGCTATGTATGATGGTCTACAAAGTACTACAGAGAATTAGCCCTTTGTCTGAAAAAAAGCAAACGGTGTAGGCTGTCTTCTATCCTTAAGAGTTCATTAAGAAATCTCAGGTTCCATTTAATTGCTTTAACTGTGCTACTGCCACTCTTCCCTCAAAATAGGTCTCACCTTCTAAAAACTTGCGGAGTATTGAGTCTTTTGTAGTTATAGAAACTTCATCTCCAGCAACTGGAGTATCTGGTTTGGATTGAAGCATCTCTACATCTGGAAAAAAAAAAACAAAACAAAACAAAACAAAAAACAAATCCAGAAAGATGAACCTGTTAATTATATCCTTCAATACATGGAACAATGTAATATGATATAATAAACTAGACCTTTACTTTATGGTGACAATCAAAAGAAGCTGGGCAAATAATCAGACATTTTCCTCAAAAAAGGCTTCTCAGTTGCTGTGTTCAGTCCACTCTGCACAAATTTTTTCCAGCTGCCTGATGCTTACACTTGAGGGTGGGTGACTAACAATGCTATTGAGAAGTTCTGACAAGCAGGCACTGAGTTTTGGCTATTCTCGAGCGTGTGTTGGCCAGGTGAAAGTTTTGGCCTCTGTACAGCGCTCCTGAGAGGAAACAGTGTCACTTTGAAAAACACGACATTAAAGGCAATTTTCCTATGACACATAAGATAGTGTTTGTTTTATTTATTGGAATAAAGTCAGAACAGTTGGCTGAGTTAATTACTTGGATCTGGAAAGTGTTTAGAGGGTCAGATGATAATTTAGTATTGAGAAAAGACTGACAATAAGAGAAAGGAGCAAACTATAAGATACTTTATTAATTCAGTGTTTTGATGTAAAGAATTCAGATTTTAAAGAAAAAGGTCAACCTCATCACAACACTAAAACTAATCTTAAGACAAAAATAAAGTGTTAGGTAACCATGTTCCTAATAATATCAAAAACAAGAGCAATATCAATGAGTTGCTGAGGCTCACTGATACAAGTGAATTTTTGAGGCAAATCTATTTCTATGTCATAGATCTACTGCTATGTGAATTAGATAGTTTGGGTTACATGTGAGAATATGAAATACTTTTCACTCATTACAATGGCTCCAGTCCTCTGTTACCTTACTCTCAAAACAAGCTCCTGCCAGAAAATTCACCCTGTGATACTTAACCTTCCTTTGATCAGTCTCTGAAAAACTGTGGTAGAAGCACACCCTGATCACAACAAAGGGGCACACTGCCACAGTATGGCTACACCTAAACTAACCCTGGTATTATCCTCTACAGCTCAGCCGTATCTATTCACATAAGGGTAATTCCTAGAAAAAGTATTCCAAGAGAGGTTAATTATGATTTCCTGGTGAGCCATCCTCACAAACCTTTAAGTCAGTACAAAAGTTTAAATCCTTTATTTGTGATGGCAGCTCTAAACTAGCCAGCACTCCCATTAATTTCGGTGAGGGTTTGCCTGTGTGCTGGTATTCTAAATGATATTGAAACACTTTCCCTTTGAGAAAAATCAATCTAAGTGCTGAGAACCGTGCCAATTTAAACTGATCTGTTACAATACAGGTAGATTTTAGGCACTGTTCAGACAAGCTATTCATATTCTTCAGGAAAAGACTAACAGACCAGGTAAGGAAAACGCAGAATTTCAATAAAAGACTCCTGAGTGGAAGGCAGAAGAGCTTTGTGTGCAGAGGCAACACACTAGAACTCCAGAAGAAGCAGGAAAGAGAGGCTTTTCAGAGCCCAGTTCAGAAGCAGTAAATTACAGGGAGCTCAATTTGCAAGAAAATTCTGTGCATAGTTTCTGGGAGATCTGGGCATTTCAGGCCTGGAAGAAGGGAAGTTTGGCTTTGTAGTGTTGAACTTGTTTTTTAACCCTCCACAGGCTTAGTCAATCAACCCCATTCAGAGGTGCACTGATTACAGGCAGACCTACCAAGCATCTAGAAACTCATTACTGCAAACAAGAGCAGCTTTGTTCCTTACAAGTCCAACCTGATTTACTGCTCATCTCCACCTGAAGGCAGAATAATCCTGGTTTTGGTAGCAAAACCATCCCTGCAGTGGCCAACTACACTCAGCAGAAAAGAGTTTATGATTTCAAGGAAAGGACCAACACAGTCTTCTGGGCTCCATAATCAACAAAAAAATGTTTTATAGTATTATTTAATGTAAAGGAGGAGAAAAACAGCTCAGGACCAATATAGCCCATAAGCACAAGTGTTTTAAAAAAAGCTTTTCTCCTGAGGCAGCACACTTAAAAACTGCAGAAATGCTAGAAGTCCTTAACTACCTTAAGGAGGTACTTAAAATCTAAGAGGCTAAATTCTCTGCACATTATGGGAATCATAAAATAGATCAGTGGATGAAGTCAGACCAAACAGACAGGTGAGAACAGCAAATTTACAATTGCTTAACATAGGTACTTAATTTGATATTTTCAATTGGCCTCACTGAATATTAATGCAATATTGAAAAGTTAAACATATGCATATTTATCAGAATTAGCTCTTTATTTTTAGCAATAAACCAGGCAGATTAGAACAATGATTTTTCACTTATAATCTTTTCAGTACACATATTTCTAGATGTTTGCTTTTTTTTTGCTTTCAAGCTGTTGAACCAGAATCTCAGCTCTTGTTTTTCAGTTTCCCAGTTGTCAGTAAAATCACAACTTACATAGTGTTCTTTTCTGTCAGTGTTAGAATGTTCCTAGGTACCCAGTCCTCAGGAGTAAAAAGCAGGACATGGTAGAAAATTTAGTCGCATTTCGACATGTTAATTTATTTGCTCAGTGTTCAAGGAGTCCTCGAAAAGCTGAAGAAACAGCTCTTGATCTTGTACACTAGCAATTAATAAATATAGAGCATTTTTATCAGCCAATGTTAGAATTGCAGTGTAGTTTCCTTGTGGTGAGAGCAGAAAACCTGTAACTGAAGCACTACTGTGTGTAAGAGAGATGGGTCTGAGCAATCTGATCTAAAGATGTCCCTGCCCATTGCAGAGGGCTTGGACTAGGTGAGCTTTAGAGGTACCTTCTAACCCAAACTTTCCCATGATTCTGGGATTCTATGAATATACATACAAAGATCTTCTGGGGCACCCGGCACAAATCCAGCCATGGATTCATAAAGCTCTTCATCGGAGCCTGGATTCAAGGAACATTTCATTAACAGATCAGTGGACAGATGAGCCATGGACTCATAAACAGACTCATCTTCCTCGCCTTGCATCAGCTCTTCCTTAATGTGACTCTTTAGCATATCTGCAGTTTCCTGGAGAGGAAGAAGGGCAAGAAAAAAAATTTAAGTCTTTTTTAAATAAAGAATCTAGAGAATAAAAGTAAGCAAAAGATATCTCACTTTTTCATCAATGATGGAAAAAACCTCTGAAGACAGCTCATTCCCAAAGGCTTCTCAAGTGACTTAAATCCCCACTACAGCTGTGTGGGACAAACTTTTGAGATCTATGTTGTATTAATAGGTAAAAGGTGAAACAAGGGCTGCTGACACATTCTGAGTAGCCATTACAGCCTCTCACCCCATCACTTTCATGTCCTACCCAATGTCTGCAAACTCCCAGAACATAAGCACAACTCATTCTAAAAATACAAATGCTTGTCAAAGGCTATTTTGGGGCACGCATAGCTAACCATAAGGGGAGAGCTTATCACATGCAGAGCACCTGCAAAATAGCAAAGTTTTAGCTTTGATGTAGACTCAGTTTCAGTTTCTTGGCATTAGCAGCCACATGTAACACCCAGAGTGGGAGTACACAGACCCTTTTCTGTGATATTAACAGGAAACCTCACAGCAGACAGCAGTTCACATAATACAGGCAACTTCTGATTCACAGGAGAGCAGAATCCTTCTCTTATGCATTTGCAACATAGAGCAGGGGGGGAAGGCAGAGCTTCACCAAATCACACACAAGGAAGCAAAATGTAAAGCTTCATCCCACTCTCCTTCCCAAATTCTAATTATGTCACAAGCACAGTTATCTTAACAGTTACAATACTACAAGATATTCTTCCATCCATAAATGGCAACTCATGGGCCCTCAATCCACGGGGCACGTGTGTCAAAGCTGTTTACACGTGCCTCCACAGTCAAAATGGGTCAGGCCAGTAGCTCATGCAATGCTTTACAGAGCTCCAGAGGAACCTTTGCCAGAGAGAAAATTAGGTGAGTAAAGGGGTTTACTGAGATTTTCAGACATCCCTTCCACTAGTGATAGTGGTCACTACCTTGCAGTGGTCACACTATTGTAGATGATTTGCGTGCTTTGTCACTGACAGCTTGACAGTCAGTAAGGTGGACCCACTCTTGACACAGCTCTGTCACTGTGCTGGGGGAGAGTATGGTAGGAGCACAGTACTGCAATAAGAGGTTGGAAGGACTTCTTGCACACGTCTCACTTACCCCGGTGCAAAGATTTTGATCACACAATTTACAGCTTCTGCAGCCCTCCTGATCTCAGAATATGGAATGACTTTTATTTAGCTCTAATGTATAATGTCAAGAAGCAAGGCCCAAGTCCAAGAATTACCCATGCCTCCTAAATAGGGCTTAAACACTAGAATAATTGGCTGGCAGAATCACACTAAAGCTGGCAGATCTATCACCCAGCACTCAGACAATGTTAAGGACAATTAAAGACAACTTTTCAACCTAAAGCAAAGGCAGATAGAATTCATATGACCTGAGTCAAGAAACTCCTGGCTAGAAACAGCTCAAACTGAACCAAAAGGAGAAACTCTATACCGATGCAGGGAGAAATGGTATCAAGTGGAACAGGCAGAATACACAGATCAGCTGTGAATGAGCTAGTAAGCAATCCTCACCATACTACAACTAATAAGAGAACACCTCAGACTGTATCTTCCCAAACATATCCTGTTCCCATATTACTCCCTAAAGTAAGCTGGATGAAGGGGCTCTTTTCCCAGGACCAGCATTAGAAGAGTTATGCTAGGTACCAACCACATTCTTGCAGAAATTTCATTATGGAGAAATAGAAGCCAGCGTGGCAGTCTCTGCTTCCATTATACTTGCTCTGTGCAAAAGCCCCAGGAACTTCCCTACAGAGAACACCTAACCCTCCAGCCTGAAAGCTTTCAGCATGGCTGGATGTCTGTGTTCTGCACCCTACCACACACTTTATCACCTCATCACTCCTGCTAAAGTAACACTAAGTGCCAAACTCAGTGCCAGAGCCTGCATCCGGTGTGGGTTGAGGCAGAAAGACTGCTCAGCTTCCTCTTACCACATATTCATCAATGAATTGGCGGAGATCCTTAAAGCCATGCTTTTCTGCTATGGTGTTTGGATAGTGGCCATACTTGTTGGCTACGCTGTAGGCCTGCAGAGCTCCAGGGCATGTAAGCAGCAAGGCAGTAAGGTTCTTCAGCCCATATCTTGCAGAGAAGTGAAGCAGTGTTGGCAACTCCTCATCCCTCTGATCTGTGAGAACAGGAGCCCGTTAGAACCTAAGCTTTTCTCTAGTAGCAACAGAGCCAGTAGGTGAGAAACAGACACAGCAAATACACAGACCAAAGCAGCTGTGAAATCCCTGAAAGTATGCATATGGTTTCAAAATGGAGCTAACTGCACAAATTATCTTGTGCATCTCCAGGCTTAAGTCCTATAACCTTTAGAGGGGAATATGACACTGCAATAGCTTAAATGTATGTAGGACACAGATTCGCAAGGACGTCTTAGACCATTGTTACAAAAACACAGCATACCAACCCAACTGCTCAGTGCCCACTGTGTATCTTGGAGTTATGGGGTTTCGGGAAAAGGACTGGGCTATGAAGAAATGGCACATGAGACAGAGAAGAAAAAAACAGAAAGCCTGAGAGATACTTGGGGAGCATCATCTTTTCACTCTGGTTTGAAGCTGTCTACATCTGCCACAGTGCAGGGAAGTGAGAATGATACATGTAATAAAAAAAAAGGTCACCTGACTCAAATGGTAATCCCCTTTCTATAGACCTCATCAGAAATTTAGCTCCCTGGCTGAGATCCAAGGTTTTAGAGACAGCCTGTGCAGGTACCATGCACTGCAGCATTGAGGTGCTTCAAGGTAAAACAACTGATACAAAGAAAATCTAAAAATAAACCAAGAGTCTTTAAACTTACTTGCTGTCATATCTTCTTCTTCCAGCTGGTTGATTCCAAACAGGTGTAGACCACTGGCAGGAATATTCTTCTTGAGTGACTCAGTCAACAGTTTGTCCAGGGCTTCTATGCTGTATGGCACAATTTTAAAGGCCTACAGATAAATGGAAAGCACTTTTGTTTGGTAGAGTCTGGAGATTCAGTTAAGGTGAGATTTTTATGGTGTTTTTATTACTTAACAAAATCAGAGAACAGTAGGTATAAACACAGAAGGTAGAAACGTTTAGGTCAAACAAAGAACTTGGGTAGCTTCCTGGTGCAGAAACAGAGTATCATCAAGCTCAATAGATGAGAACAGTATATTCCACAAGACAGAGTGCAATGAGAGAGTCACTCACACAACTGGAAGCACAGAAAACTTGCTTCCTACTTTCTTGGCAGGTATACATTTACTTCCAAAACTGTTCCAATGAAATGTCACTCCTGCTTTAAGTATGCACTAGTCCATTTTGAATTGTTCTGGTACACACTCTGGGTTTGGCTTTTGAACTGGTTCTTTACCACTGGGAAGCAGGCATATTCCCTAAGCAGAGGCATCAACCAATACCAACTGCTCCACAACTTGAACTGAAAAGCAAGGAACACACAGCCTCCCCTGCCCCAGGTATATTGGTGACTAACAAGACTACCACTACATGGCAGATCAGGAACATACAGGCAGGCAACAGGGCAACATAGCAGAAAGCTTCCTTGGGCAAGCTTGACCCCTCTAATAGGGTTGAGGTACCCCAACTGGGCAAAAAAGAATAGGAAAACTGAGTGGCTGTATTGAAAAAGTGTTAAGAATCAACAAAATATTTTATGTTATTCTGCTTCCTCCAGCGAATATGAATATTTGCTACTATTTACATATTTTTTTTAATAATGCCTAGGTACAAATTCCAAAACAATTTATTTCTTTGTGGTACTTTCTGTTGTATCAAGTTCTGTCATTCCAATCTTCTGAAGTCATCAAGGTCTAAATGTGGATGTTGACTGACAGCACTTTTTTTCTTAGTCTGATAACCTGACTCACGTTAGCCAGCTATGTGCTCTAGAGACAGAAAAAACACCCATGCTTTCAATAAAAGGGGGTATTAGAGTTAGGTGAAAATCCCTAAATAACCTTGCATTTCTTCATTTCAGAAGAGCTACTTCATGCCAAGCACTTTTGCTTATACCTACTTATCTAGGCTCTGAAAGAGCTGGTTTCCAAAGCAGCTGTTTGCTAAAGTCCTTACCTGGCACATGAACTGTACAGGGTTGGCTGCATTAGCCAACAGATTGCTGATTTCCTCCATGTCAGTATGGTAAGTGACACTTGTTTCTCCCACCATCAAGTCCCCTGAATATATCTGCAGGGGCACTGTCCCAGAAGTTAAATCTTTGAAAAGAAAGAGCAAAAATCACCATTAGCAAAAACAAAGGGCATGAGTTTGCATGACATGCTGTGAGGACAGGAGGAGTTTGTGTATACTGCCAGATGGATGCCAGAACAGTTTCTGCTATACTGAATTCATGAAAAGTCTTGAAAAGAGTAATGATCTTGGAATACTAGGCAGGGAAGTACTTTGGAGCTACCTTCTTTATAGCTATGTCAATGCACATAACCTGCTAGGCCCTCTAATAACAGTAGACTGGACCACTAATGTTAAAAGTACTCCACCTTGAACTAGAAAGCTTCACATTTCTCCATCCCTGGCTTCTCTGGAGCTGTCTATAAAGCCATACCATAAATACAAAAAGCTAGGGAATAAGGGGAGAGAAATTAGAAAAGTCACTAGAAATTCTGCTTCCTCTGTCAGCCTCACTAGTCTCTGAATAAAGTCAATTAAAAGGAATTCCAACTTTGTAACTTTACCCATCTTCTACCTGCACCTTGGAGCTTCTTGATGTTTTGTCTAGTATGCATTTACATGTCTGAACTTTCTTTTTGAAACACAGGTATTTTGAATCCCACTAAAATTAGTCTTTCCCTGTTAACAACTCAGGAAATTATGAAACAGTTAATAACACAAAGGAATTAAAAATTATTTCTCTTGCTGTTAGAAACTTCAGAGCTTACATTGTACACTCCATCAATGTGAAGGTCATGTTTATAATTCAAAGTACAAGTTAGTTTCCAGGTCAGTGTTTATATCATAAGTCTTGACTTAAGACAGAATAAATTAAGCCTTTTTATGTTTGTGAGGTCACCTTCTTTAAATCAACCCACTTCACTGACTTTATTGGTAGTTGCTATAGTGACTATTAGTCTCTGTTCTCAGAGAGAATGGCACAATGACTCTTCAAGAGGACAGACCAAAGTAGATTAAATAAAGTAATGCTGGGAAAATAGTATCAATCTTTAAGGCTCTGAAATTGTGCCTTTAAAGTTCAGTGAACCTAAAGTTTAGACAACCTTCAGTTTTGTAAATGTAAATATTTAGAGTGACAGAACATATCTAAATTAAAAGGCAAGCCAGAATAAATAGGTTCAGCTCTGATCAGAGAGATCACTACACATTAAACACATGCTGATATAGTAATGTAATTATTTACTGGCACTTACCTGCTCTCTTGGTGCTCTGCCAATGCTAATATGGTGGTGGTCATAACACACAGCTAAGTTCAAAATGCTCTACAAGCTGCAATCTGTTCTCAGGACTCCCAGCAAGGTGTTTCCACCCTGCAACCCTACTGCTGCTGAAGGGGAAACAGAGCCCACAAGCAGCAGTCTGTCTCAGTTCCTCATCAAAAGTATCACAGGTGAGAATGCAAGTTCAAGATTTTCTGGACTCAAGTTCTTCTGCATTGCAATCTTTACCCTTATCCTCCTGGCACTTCCCAGGACAGGCAGGTTGAGATAGAAAGGAAGCAATGGGGAAGGAGAGGTGGGGGGCAAAAAATCTCAGTTCATCTTACTTGGAGCCTTCACAGAGATTGTGTACTCATTCTCCATCTCAGCCAGCACACGTACAGAGGATGCATTCTCTGGAGAAAATTCAACTTCAGTTCTCATTTCACCACCTAGTTTACATTTCAGGATAATATAAACTGTTGTCTGCACCTAAGACAAAAGGCATTAAAACACACAGGTTCAAAAAAAACTTCACTGATCGGTTAAGTCCATTTTCTGGGGATTTTGTTCTCATTGCAGCTAACACATCAATCACCATCTATCATTTTCACAGCTGAATCATTTTCAGGAGCATCTTCCAGTCATGGACTAGCTGGGCAGTTGGCTTCTGCTACAGCTTGCACCAGTATAGATACAAGCATTACACTGACAGAACTTGAGATTTTTTACATAGATTTATAAACTGATTAGGGCTAGATTTATAAAATTATTAACTTTTAACTCTATCCATCTTCTTCCCTTAAGCAGGACAGCCACATTCTAAAGAGAAACAAAAGGAAGAAACTTAGACTTTCCACCTGAGGCAATGCTATACTAAAAATGCTGGGTTTCAGACAAGAAGCCATGATCTAAGTTTTTCAGGGTCACTTGCAAGGCATGCACCAGTGTTGTCATATTAGACTGGATACTGACTGTGGAGTTAATCAGTTCATTACAGTCGTCTTACTCCACTTGCCACCAGAACAGAGGAAGGGGAGAGTGTGAAGCTGCCTCACAGCACCCAAGCCAAGCAGCTATGTTAATGAGACAGGCATTAAGTGACACCACAGCCCAGAGAGCACAAAGCACTGCAGGTTACCAAGGTACTCCTGGGCCTAGGGAATCAAGCCCCTGAAATAAGAGACATGGAGGACAGGGGACTGAACAGGTAGAAGGTGACAGAAGAAGAATTCAGGACTAGTTTCCAGGCCTGTAAAGCTGACCACTGCAAAGCAGCATAATGGGTTGCACCAGCTCCCAGTAAGAACATAGCCCAAGGAGTGGACATACAGTACCCCACACTGTATGCGTTTGGGCTGCACCACTGGATGGTCCCCAGTGCTCTTGGACGATTCATGGTCTTCACTCATGGCAAGTCTGCAGGAGTTCACTGGATTCTTCTCGTCTTCTGTTTCTGTATCAGTCACAGAGTCACAGCCCGAGTCTAAAATAAAGTGTACAGAGTCCTGTTGCATCACTTCACTTTGCTGAAAATGCTTTTCACACACATCCATCCTCAAAAACAGCTGTGAAGGTGGTGGGGTGGACTTGCTATTCCTCTCAAAGTAATGCTCAGAAAAGGGGATCTAGTTGAAGAAACGGAAACTACAGAGTTTCCTCTTTCTCCCCATAAGAGGATTTAAGAAGGAAATTCACAAAGATATAAAAGCAGTAGAGTAGCACTGAATATGGTTATGGAACAAACAGCTGTGGCACTCTTTGCTGAGCTGGATAGTCCCCTCAGGTTAGACAGGAAAATTATTTGTATTTTGTGTGTGGTGTGAATGTCTAATATAAGAATGATCAGTATCTGAACTCATCTGACTCAAGCAGCACTCTGATACACTGCAGGATGGGCAGCAGCCTTTAGTCTTACTTTCCTAAAGTAAGACATGAAAACCAATGTTTCTGTCGTTTCAGAAGCATCTTTAGTTTTCTCAGTGCTGCATACCCCAACTATCAAGTTCATTATTGCATCAAAAAATAAAACATGAAGCAGTGATCTGAACGGGTTCTGTTCACAGAGCAAGAACCATAAGCTGCAGTATCTATACAAGAGTGAAATTGAAAAGTACCAGAACTTTTGCATTAAAACAGCACTTTACCTAAACAAAATCAAGAGCAGAATAAACACATGTAAGCCTACAATACGTGTGTACAAAACAATTTCCTCACTCTCATTTCCCAAAACCAGCATGGATATTGATAGAAGAGCAAACAAACTGAATTGATACCACTGGCTGGAAAAAACCCTAGCCAGAATGAAAACAGATTACCTATCCTTGCCAGGAAATACTTTTCTCAACTAGAGAAAGGAAACAAAAGACAATTACGTAGCTACTTAGTAGAGAACACTTTTTTAGCTGGTTTCTACTTCTTGATTCACATGGTTCACACCATTCCCCCCACCCCATCTCCCAGAACACAAGGTCACTGACTCCATTTTGTCAGAAGACTATCAGGACTTTCTAAAACTATCTGCTGTGGTCAGAATTTCCCAAACTTTGTAAGCCTGTGGAGCAGTCAAGGATTTAAGACAACATTTTGGAACTTACACATTATTTACTACTTAGTATAAAACACATCTGTAAAGAGTAGTACAAATTATTTACCAGATAAAATCTCAGACTTGGACTGTCATTGTCCTTATATTATTAAGAAAGATTCTATTTTAAGTGCTCAGTCCTGATGAGAAAGACCTAAATTATGAACTGTGTGGTCAAACCTGTGGCATCCATACAGTGAAGCTGCCAAGAATTCATATTTCACTCAGAATACCCCAATCTCCAAGTACATCAATTTTCCATAAATCAAGAGACCAAAATAACTATAAGTGGGCCACCATTAGGAGTTCATGTCTTCCTAATTTCAAACTGAAGCTAGAACTCAGTCAGAATTTTAATGTAGACTTCATTATTATTACCACCAAAGACTTAAACTTAGAATATTTGAAGTGCTTTGTCACACAATTCTTTAAAAGATATTTTTGATACATTTGAATGGGATTTTAGGAATTATATGAAAGGTTTAAACCACAAAACTTTAGCAAATCACTCAGTTGATTTTTTTTTCACGAATTGTGGTACACACACACTTAACTAAGTATGCGACTCTCTCCACATGGTAAATAACCCTACTCACATGAGTACAAGTAGATTGCTGCTTTAATGTTTGCTGTAGAAAGAACAGAGCCAAAAATTTGCAGCTCTGAAGTTCAAGTAAGGCATGAGCCCTAACATCAACATTTCTTCAACAAACCTAGAAAAGTACATGTAATTTAGCAAACAGATTTTAATAATGGACCAAATCTGAAGATTTTACTAAGCAACTGCTTTGACACAAGGCTGAAGGCTGTACTGAAGGTGGTCTTTGGAATTTTCAGACTGGTACCAAGTATTAGAGAAAATTAACTGAGGCATTATATTCCTTAACTAAGTATTTCAACTGATACTGTTCAAAGTCATCAGCTGCAAGAACCAGATATATTTTTGGAACCCTTCTCCAAGAGAAACATGGACTACTCCCACCTGGGAGTGCCAGGCTGCCCTGCTGCAAACAGAAGAAAAAGCACTAGTCCCACATCCTTCCCTTATGTGATAGGTATCAATTCAGGTGTTTGGCATATGCAGAGTAAGATGTCAAGTCTTTCGGGGAGAAGAGGCAACTGTTACTAGAATAGCATCCCTGGAATCTCTGTTGGTTACTTCCAACATGACTAAATCACAAAGACTAAGCTCACAGCAGATGAGAGAGCCAATGATGACCAAAATACAGCAACACATTGATGTCTGCAACACATGCACAAATGGACACTTGCCAGCATCCTGATCCTCAGGGCTTCATCCCCAACCCAATACACAACCATTAGTGTGGTAATTTTTACCTCACTTGGCCACCATGTGGTCCTTTTCAGAGAAAATCAAACCAAAGCTGTGGATCTCAGCTACAACATACATAGCAAGCAAGGATAAGTGGGGGGCAAGGAGAGAACAAGTCCCCTGGTCTCTCTGCTTTAGCGGTGTTATTTGATACTAGAAACAATTCAGCAAACAAAGAATAACTAGAGCTTTTAAGAAGTTCTGGCATTGCACTTCTGCATTCTTGTAACAGAGCTGACTGCCTGGAGGTCATGTGAACCAGAGCTGTTAGGTAATCCAGGAAGAAGCACACAATGTTAATCAGTAATTGGATTAATAGGAACAGGCACTCCGTTTCAGGCATGAATTATTAATCAGTTTTTTCATTCAGAAAATACTGAAATTGCGAAGTACCAAACTCCCACATGAGCAGCAAGGTGATCCTATGATTCATCTTGCAAGTTCCAGTCGTGTGCTAGTGACTGACTCATGAACCTGCAAGCACTGGAAGAGGAAACCATCCCATTACATTTGATAATATCCATGCTCTAAAGCTTTGTCAGAGCAAGTTTCCCACTCAGTAAGATACTTCAGTAATGACAACCCATTTGCATATACAGATTCAGCAGTTATAACATTGCAATAATAGCCAGCCTAGAGAGGACATCACTGAAGAAATCAACAGACTCATTAAAGTTAAGTGAATACCTGCATTAAGCTTCTCCATGACCACGTACTGTAGGTCAACACTCGTGGTTACAAGAGGCTCTCCCTTTCTGTTCCCTTTTAAACAGAGGCTACTTAGGGCCTCACTTGACAGTGTGTGAAATACTTGTGAGAACAGCAGCAAGGGGAGGAGATGCGGTCCAAGAAACCCCACCACATTTCCCCTTGAAGACCATGCCCCCCTCCAGGATGCATCAGCAGCTGAGCTGCAGAGAGCAGCCTCACCCTTCTTGCCTGCCCTGCTGAGCTCCCTGCACAGCTGTCCTGCAGACACTCGCCCCAGGGAAAAGCCCAGGGAAAAGCCCAGGCATGGACATGTGCTTCAAGAGCCATTTAGCAGCTTTAGAAACTCGTATGAAGCAGCCAGTTATTTTGACCTGCTGCTGTAAAGCACACACAGCTCGCCCTATCATTCATTTCCTCCTGGCAAAGCTGGTGGGTTATCGGCATGGAGCCGACAGCTGTGGTTTCTCACAAGTCAGCCCTTACACCACAGGACATGTGAATGCTTGGAAGAAGTCAGCAGTCTGTCCAGAGCACTCTGTCACCCAGATATTAATGCTAATGGCACAACTGGGCAACAGCTTGTCTCTAAGCTCTGTGTGCAGACCAGCCCCTCACTGACATCTGTAAACACCTCCCATTCTGTCCATCAACCAGTTGAGACAATTAGCTCTCACAAGGCCTCAGACTTTCACCTCACTATGCTTAGAGCAAGAGGGAAGACTCTCAAAGAGAGCTCCTGCTTTCACCTGAAGCTTGCAACTGGCCAGTATCCTTTCCCAAGTGCTAATAAGGACGTTAAGTCTCCCAGAGCAACTGCAGCTACATTTGCAAAGTACTGACAAGTAGTCAGGGAAAGCAGGGAAAGTTATCTTTCATCATGCTAACATCAGAGCCCCTGCTTCACCAATGAGATAAACGTACATCAGAGAATCATCTTGTGATAAGCCCTCAGAACTGGCTAATACTGCAGCAACACTTTCCGTTTCAACTGAGTGGAGAGAAGTGTGCAGAAAAACAGCAAGTGAGAAGAACAAAACACAGGAAAATTTAAGACTCTGTAAAACTGTCCATACAGAATGAAAAAAGTATGGGACATCTCCCCCTTCTCCCCAAACCCCTCACTCCAAGCACCTCATCTACAAACAGCACCTACAAACTACAGCACCTACAAACAGATTTTCAATTCTACGAAGAGCATAGTCATGTTTCATATGTCATGCAAAGTTTGAAATTACAATAAACTATTTCTCATCCTCCATGAAGGAAACAAGGTGTATTTTACCATGCCAAGTTTTACTAAGGTTCTTGCAGGTCTAGTAGTCAAGTTGTGACTGGATGAAGTGTATAAACCTGAAGAACTAGCTGGGGTGCACAGGAACAGGACAGAGATAGGGAAGACACTGAGGAAGAAGCAGGGTTCTGGCCACCCAGACAACAGCCATTGTGTACATGACCAAAATCTCAAGCAAGAGAGGCTGGAATAGTTCACTTCCACTTCTTCTGGCACAAAGAGAACACATACTGCCAAGGCAAATGCATGCCTCTTATGACTTTCAAGGATGCCAAGAATCACATTATACTCATCACTGATTCAAGCCTTCCTGAGAAGCCACAGGTAAGAAGCATGAACATCCAATTCTCTAATTCATTATCTCCTCTTGCAATATCTCCTTGCTTCAATTTAAGCACAACGCATAATGCTTGCATGACAAAAAACAGTCCCCATAAAAGCCTATAAACCTAGAACTCCACCTCAGAGCTGGGCAGCTGTTTGGAAACATCCCACCAGTCACTGTTTGACTGAATTGTGTGGTTCTCCGAGTGGTTTCAGTAGATTTAAGACCACATTACTACTGCAAGGGCAGTCACACCTCCCCTCTCCTTCAAATAATTTCTCTTGGAATACCCTTGTAGTCCAATGCCACACCCGAGCATCCAGACAGATGAAAGGTGGAGAATGAGGCTGCACTTCTGCAGCACTAAGGTCAGCCTATGCCACTGGTGAAACTTCCCCCTGGGAAACTCAAGATACACTGTTATTCTCAAGTAGCTTGAAAAACAGCCACGAAAATCTTACAAAATGCAACCCTGGAAGTAAAACAACTGTCCAAGAACACAAGCAGGGTCTGTGAAATAACCTAAATTCTGTTCCATACATCTCTTCAGACCTGCTCTGTAAAGCATCTTGGTGTTGACCACATGCTTCTGCCAAGATGTTTCAGAAATTACTTCAGCAGCTCCAGACTGGAACGTGATCAGTGATGGCCACTGGGCTCTTATTTAAGCAAGCGTCTTAACGCCTCACAATTCTCATTAGCAGTACCTAGAATTAGTCTTAGACTTCACCATAAAGCAACCTGTGAGGAGATTGTCAGAACCACAAGCCACAGAGAAATACGATGAGTATTTACAAGGTGCATAAAGACTATTAAAGAGTCTGAAGCTTCTTAACCACAACAGTTTCTGTCCTTTACTATTTCTGGGCTATCATTTCATTGTCTCTGTTTAGAAAGCTAGTATGCACCTATGCTAGCACTGCTTGAATTTTATACTACCATGAAAGAAAACCCATGGAGTATTGCTTTTTATGTAAATAAACTGGGACTTTATGAAACACCATGATGACAAAGAAACAATCAATCCTGCAGCTGGGAAGATTATTTTAACTGCTTGATCCCATATGCTATAGGTGGATAAGAACATCCATACACTTCTCTCAGAGAACTCTCAGTATCACTTGGGGGCTTACTTAACGTTTCTCCAATTGCTTTAACCAGCTCTCTAAAGTCTTTGACTTTCCAGCAGCAGTCATGCATACCCATGCATGAGAGGCATGTTACCAGTATGTTCTCTCAACCTGAACTCCTGTGCAAGAGCGTCACAGTTTCCTCTCCTTGACAGGCAGTGAGAACCAGCCAGGCTGCCAAGCTCCCATATAACAAAGCAGGCTCTCATTTGCACCCAGAGGGCTGACTAATGGCTCACCTGCTCCTCCTCAGTGAGCAGGGTGAAAGAACCACATCTTATGTATAAACACAATGGAACAGAGACAAATATAGTTTTAAGAATTCACTTAATTACACCCCTTCAAAGAGGAGGGAGAGAGAACTGCATGCTACCACCTCATGTCTTCAAGGCCACTTCAATAAGCTGGCAGAAGTCAATGTTGGATGTAGTTAGCTGAGGCAGAACTACTCAGAACATATTCCTTCACAGAGCACTGAGACCCAAAAGTAAACACCACGTGGCAGTTCCTGCCAAACTTAAAAATACATTGTGAATTTAGGTCTCTAGCCCTAAATGGCAACTATTAGCAAAAGTAAGCAATCAAATAATTACAGCATAAAGCTGAAAGGAATCTCACATGTACTACAACTTCACCTATCTGGATTGAGAAACAGTAGAGAACATCTGTCAACATGACCTTAAATTTTGAGTAGCTTATTCCAGGGTTGCTTTATCTTTACAGCATGAGTCCAGCACAGGACCATAAAGATGATTAAGGAACCACAGCATCTTCCATAAGAGGAGAGGCTGCAAGAGCTGGAACTCTTCAACCTAGAGAAAAAAAGATTCAGGGGAATCTTGTATTAACAAGATAGGAGGAAATGAAAAAGAGGGAGCCAGACTCTTTTCCATAGTGCCCACTGACAAGAAAAGATGCAATGAGGACAAATTAAAATGCATGAAGTTCCATCTGAATACAAGAAAACATTTTGTTACTCTTGAGGGTGGTCAAACACTAGAAGAGGTTGCTCAGAGAGGCTGTGAAGTCCTGCAGAGTCTCCACCTGCAGAGACATTCAAAACCCAACTGGGAATGGTCTTGGACAACCTGCTTTATCTAACCATGCTTGAGCTGAAAGTTTAGATGATCTCAAGAGGTCCCTTCCAACCTGAATGATATGCTCTCAATTTTCATCTGTGGTTTCATCAGTGCAACAAAAGAAAGCCAGGAATTTAATTCAATTCCTTGACATGAACAGGAGGAAGAATTATACAGCTCATGTGGTTCTTCTTATGCCATTTCCCTCTCAAAAAAGCTTACTGCCTTGGTCTCTGGCATCTCTCAATGAGCCCTCAGTAGGTGGAGTAGCATTTCAGCTCCTCCTGATCTAGAAAGCTCAAAAAAAGTTCTCATCCTCCTTCTAACTGTCCAAGGCCCTCCATCTTCACTGTATGATTCCTTACACTTCTGACTTCTGACCCTCTTATTTCACAAAAAGTTTGTTGGTACTCATCTTTCATTCTTGTCTGTTCCAGTGAACAAGAGCTCTGCTAAGCTGAGGCTGCACTTGTCCTCCAGCAGCACAGTTCTCAGCTGCTGTCATATTCAGTTATCACCTCGACAATCTCGGGCAGATGTGGACTCCCCATGTTTTTACTCACAAGAGATGGCTTGGATACAGAAAGCTCAAAGCCATTGATTAATTAATTAATAAATGCTTTGGAAACTTCAGCTTTCAAAGTGGGAAATTTGAAATGTTTAAAACAACATAGGTAGAGACAAATAAACTGGAGCAATTGAAATGTCAAGTGAGCTTTGAGAACACATGAGGAAGAGAAAGGCCACTGACTCCAACTGTGTGGCTCAGACTCCCAGCTGCTCAGTGCACACAGAAGAGCTGTCACAATCCAGGCAAGAGGGATTAAGCAGCAGGCTGGTCACTGTACCCTGGCTAGTGACTATACCCTGCTGGACCTCAGCTGGTGTGTATAGAGACATCCTGAGCAAGATTGTTTTATCTAGAGAAAAGGAGACTTTGGGGGGAATTTAGTGCTTTATACAACTACCGGGGAGGAGGCTGGAGACTCTTCTCCCACACAATGTGCAATAGGACAAACTGAAAGAGCTTCAAGTTGCTTCAAGGGAGGCTTAGACTGGATACTATGAAAAAAATCTTAACTGAAAGGGGTGGCCAAGCATCAGAACAGGCTGCCCAGGCAAGTGATGGGATCACCACCCCTGGAACTGTTAAAAAACCTCCTGTAGATATGGTATTGAAGGACATGGTTTAGTGATCAACTTAGCAGTGTTAAGTTAGTAGGCGGATTTCATCTTCAAGATCTTCTCTGGCCATAATAATTTATGATTTCCATCCCCTTAGCACAGTTACTGCATAGTCTGAGAAACTTCCCCACAGATAACAGAAGTACCTGCAAAGGCAAATCTTCCTGTGCTCTGTAATTTGCCAGAATTGAGAAACTTTAGAAGTAAAAATGCCACATCTACAAGACAGCAAGAGTCAGCATCAGCACACAGTTGTCAACAAGGCTAGATGAATGTTTCCTCATTTCTGAATTGATACTAAACTAATAAAATTAAAATAGGTATCAGCATGTGATGTCTGGGAGTGTCACGTTCTCATGATGCCTGAAACAAACCACAGCCAACAGCTGTGCTGGAGGCAACAGCACAGCCTGCACAGGCCCAGCATGCAGGCTCTGGAGAAGAATTTGCCCTGACTCTGTCCTGTACCGTGCCTCACTAGTTCAGGATTCAGCAGTTAGGAAGCTGAATCATTTTAGCATCAGGCCTAGTTTTGACACTGCTGTTAGAAGTACAGGGGAGTGCCTGTGAAGAGAAGTAACTCGCAGAGGAACACACCCAGACCCAAAAAATTTCAAATATGGTCATGAATTTTCTCTGCTAAGTGCTGTAAGAACTAAGGGCCGTCTTAATCTGGAAAAATTCAAACTTAACTAAGACCAGAGCAGAAGTTGTGTTTCTCTGTGGGAGAAGTCTGCTGTCACAAAAATTTCAAGTTACTCATGCTGCAACCAAACCATATAGCAGAATTTTTTTTAACCAGCCAAGAAGAAAGTTTTCACAGTTTCACCCAAAAAAGGAACTGTGTACACCTGGAGCTATCTTCAGGGGAGACATCAGAACATTTGCATTTGAGGCCATTCACAAAACGTGTAGAATCAAACAACAGAAGAGGTCACATAGTCATTTTTTCCCCACACAGAAGTAGGATCTGATACGTTCATCCAAATAGTTTGCCCATGAAAGCAGCCCATAGGTTCTTCCTTCACAAGAATCAGAGTGACAGCAGATGGCTCACCTTTTCAATTGCTCTGACGTGCACAAACCAAAAACCTAACATGGCATGCAGGTGACAGCCACCTCAGCTATGACTGCCATAACAGTAGTCCAGAAATTCTGAATCTTTGTGTACCAAACTATCTGGAACATGTTACAGCAGACTCCACAGCTGCCCAGAGCCCTCCACCTTCATTTCAACAGAAACTATGAGAAAAAAATTCTACACGCTCTTCTAGAGTTTAGGAAAGTTTGGAATTAATTAAAACTCTCAGTACATTGGGCTTGGGTAGTCTCTAGCTTTTAATACTTCTGTGCTAGTTACAAGGTGATCACTTTCAGACTGGTTGGGTTATTTTTAAGGCCATCAGTGCAATTCTTTAATTAATCACTCCTTTTCATCATAGGTAACAAAGTGATTTGTTGCCAGTACCTTTGATTTTAGGCCCAGTGCTAGAGAATACATATTAGACTTTATTTTGCTTCTGATATGACAGAAACAAGTCTGAAGAAAAAGATAATGCTTTTCCTTAAACTAAATAAATAAAAGAATTTTCCATTGATTGGGGTCAATAAACTGCAGAGTACAATATTTACAGGCAGAATTTTAAATATAGAAAGTTTTCATTTTCAATTTGCTTCAAAAGCAGGCACCCGAGACAACCTCAAATTCAGAAGTTCTCCATGAGTTGCTGGTAATTTCTCCTGAATTAGGGACCATCCAACCAGGCATAGAAAAATTTGCTTGCATAACTTTCTAGTTTACAAGGGTTGGACAATTTGCTTTTGTTTGCTCTTTAAGTAAAGTGCATTACCAGTGCTAAAACAAGAATAAACAGTACCATGTATCTCCCTCCTCCAACCAGAAAGCAGGGCTCCCAGCTATGGTCTTACCTTCTGAAATAGCCTTCTCAACAGCTGCAAGGTAAGCATCAGGCTCATCATCATTTGTGAGTTCTTGCCACTGAGACCAGTCCTTGAAAAAGGTCACATAGTCCTCACAGTCCGTAACGCCACAGAACAGCTTGACTACTTTGCACGGGGGCCATAAAGCTTCCTGAAGGCTCTGCAGGATGTGAGGAACGTAAAAACTCTGCACTAGCTCAGCAGAAAGCAAAAGGACGATACTCCGACTTCTGCTGAACAGGTCCAGCTCCTGGTGGGAGATGGCAGAGTCGTCTTCCAGCTGGTAGCTCAGGATCCGATGCTTTCGAACATGCCGAGTAAAGAGGAAGAGGTTCTGGAGGTACTGACACCATTCAGTGGCGTCACTTGCATACACAATCAGCACATCATATTCTCCAGGGGCTCCTGTACAGGTGCAAGATGATCACAGGAAAAAGGATTAAATTCAAACTGTGAACTGACCCACAGCTTTGCAACAAAAAAACGCCCACAGCACTGTCTCTAATTCCTGTCAGAAACTACAAAGCATTTCAAAGAAACAGTAGTTCTATCCAAAGTGAGGTGTTCACAGCCACAAAGCAATTCTAAGGGTGAATGAACTCCTACTTGCACTCCACTAAATTTA
The DNA here is from genome assembly GCA_017589585.1 of Phylloscopus whistleri. NCBI lineage: Eukaryota > Metazoa > Chordata > Aves > Passeriformes > Phylloscopidae > Phylloscopus > Phylloscopus whistleri. The sequence goes on along the minus strand of JADMLD010001001.1, from coordinate 2,307,140 downwards.
AGTAGTTTCTCCATCTTAAAAATGAAAAAAGATTAAAATGCTCTTCCTATAAAAAAAAGCATTTCCTATGTAGTTTCAAGATAAACGAACTACACACAGAGATTTACAGATTTAAAGCATTCTGATAGGGGGAAAAAAAAAGCCACAAAAACCAGACCTTCAAAACAAACTAGCTTGAAAAGGGGAGTTCACTCTCACACAAAAAGTTAAGATAATTTTAGGCAATTATAGGGTCTCTGCAACACAACTGCATATCATTACATGCCCAAGCGGAGCAGACACCAAACAGCACACTCAAAATCACTAAGTCCTTTATTTAAATTAGGATGCTTACAGGAAGTCACTACGACCCCGTGGTGTTACATATTTGCTCTCATTGCAGCAGAAAGCAAACTGCCTGCAAAGTATGCATGCAACTAAGGGAACATCAGCCCAGTGCTCCGCACCACAGCCACTCTGTCGTTCAGGCTTCCGACATTTCGCAAGGCCGTGTTAAGAGTCCTTCCTCAAAACTGTCACAGAAAGTTTTCCCAACAATTTCTGGAAGGACGAACACTCTAGTCAGAGGGAAAGAACTAATACAATAGTGGTGGCCATAAGACAGCCCAAAATACGCTCACCAAGGTTGACTTCTTCTGTAATTCTCTAGAGACAGCTTCTACCTACAGACTCATGCATTTCAGTGCTCTAGCACAAAAGCATTTAAAAGTGTTAACAGCTTGCTAAGAGTAGATGCAGATTGAACCAGTGTGACACGATGCAGTGCTCTCCCACCAATCTCAATGAAACTTTAAAGCCTATATTTAATTTTTCCATTTACATGTGAAGAAGTTTACTCAAAATTGAGGTTTACAGCTCAGGTCCATAGTAAATTTCAGAGCTGAGCATTTAAAAGCTTGTTAACAAAGTGTCTTCTAATTCCAGTTTGACTCTTTAGAAATGTCAAGGTTTTCAAACCATCTCCATCATGAAGCAAGCAAAGGCAATTTTTTTTTCCAATTAAAGCAGAGAGCAACACCTAATATTTGGCAGCCAAAAAGAGGATCTGCAGAGTGAATTTACCAGAAATGAAGATGACAGTTTTGCAGTCACCTTAGAAAAATTCAACCAAAATTGCACAGCCTCCAAAGACTTTATTCTATCACCCTCCCCAGAACCTTCATTAAGAAATTAAGGCTGAAACAATGTCCAGGCTGAGGGACCCCTAAATTATACAATTAGCAGCTTTAAACTGTAGTTCAGTGTTGCAAAGCCCTCTTGTTAGAGGGTAGAAATGAACTGAGACACAGACTTCTTGTTTATCACAGCATGCAAAGGGTCCCGGTTCATTCCTCTTTACAGCTCAGCCATCCTGACTCCAACCATTCACTGACTCTGCTGCAGCAGCTCCTACTGGAGGTTTCCCTTGCAGCCTCTGACTGCTGGTTATTTCCTGCTGAACTCTGACTGCAGGGATCAGTTTGCAGGCTCTAACTGCAGGTTTTTACCCAGCTAGACTGTGACTGCAGGTTCCAACAACAGGCTCTAACTGCAGAGCCAGACCAACCTCACAGCAGTGACGCTCTCTGCCCAGGATCCTTCTTCTTCATGATTCTCTCCTTCCCTCTTCCTCAAGGTTCCTCCTCCTTCATGATTCCCCTCACCAGCTAACCCACTCCCTTTTGTCACACTTATTGGATACAGCTGTGACTCATCAAGGGCAAGGCTGTACTGGGTAATTAACACAGCTGTTACTTATCAGGGGCCAGGTCACCTGTATTCCCCTCTACAGTTCAGCAGCAGTGATACCATTGAGAAGAACGGAGATGTGCTCAGAGCTTGACCAATAGCGTTACAGTTACCTGCATAAATAAGGAAGTCTCTAGCAGTGAAAGGATGATATCCTAGCTATGGAGAACATGGACAGTGCAGTGCTGACTTGTTCACTAGGACTGCATGTTTGTGAGTGAATACAGCTTCTGAACCACAGATGGAGGCTTGTCCATTCCCAAAGGAGAGGATCCAGCAAACTCATAAAGCAGAGTCCTGGGGACTCAAAAACCTTGGGACCTTTAAGCTAAGAGTGCATAACTGCTGTGAATAAAGATGCCTTTCACACCAGTGAGTACACCAGCATTGCCAAAATATCACTGATGGTGGC